>JABXJD010000799.1:0-161305 GCA_013375575.1 Percina caprodes
TTATAGACAGTTTTCAGGTTTATACTTATATTTTGTGTTTCTACTGAACATGTTTACATGCTTTAATGGTAAAAACATTCTACTTTTATTTTTCTCATACCTCTGTCTGAGGCGGAGCGCTGACTCTTAGCATGTGGCTACATGTAGCAGGTTAGGTAAAGTCTGCTTGGATTGGTCAGCTGGCCTACTCTGTTGTGATTGGTCAACCAAATTGAAACAAGCCAGAATTAAAAACTGAGCTGGATTTCTCAATCAGTGACATCACTAATGGAGGAAGTGCTGTCTGTGGGGGAGAAAGCTTGATTTGGAGCGAGAAAAACAACAAAACAACAAAACTATATAACACACTAAAAGACGGGAAAACAATCAAAAAAAGCATAATAGGGTCTCTTCAAATACGTTTACCTCAGGTTTGGCCTCTTGGAACATGAACATTCAACATTGTAACATTATAGATATGACAGTAAATACAGAAATAACCCCCCCCGGCCTCATATTGAAAGCATGTTACCTTAGTAACAGTGCCAAACAGCAGCTATTACGCGGTGTCTTCTGTGTATAAATCAGACGTTACTCAACAGGTACTCAGTACTTCAATAGTTTTTTCACCAACTGCCTTTTTACTCTTACTCAAGTAATTATTTGGATGACTACTTTTTACTTTTACTTGAGTCATGTATTCTGAAATAACCTCTGGTCACAGGATCATATCTAATTTTCTGTAACTTTTTTGTTGTCAATCATGAAGCGTAGGGTTAATTCTGGCAGAGCACTCAAGTTGCTTTTGCATTATCTGATCGGCATCAGCTGTTCCTTCCATGCTACACCATCACACATTCATGATTAATTACCCCTAAGCCCTAATGGCTACAACAGTCAGCTGCTGGGCTACCAGCAGACTAGATGCATGCAGATACCTGATACTTCTCACTGACTGTTCTGCGTACATACTCATGCCACAACTCCCGCCACTATGTATTCATTTTTGAAATTGTTGATTTATCCAAGATGTTCATGTATATGTTTTTTTAAGGGGGATCACGCTTTCAGAGCACCCTCAAAGAGCAGTCTCTTTTCCCCAAAATCTTTTATAACGATTTTCACTACTATCAGATATGATAACCTTGTACTGACTCAGCACAGTGTCCTGGGATTTACGTACAAATTTGACGCTTCTGCAATATAAGACAGAAGTCATGTTTCCAGGAACATGACAACAACAGCATGTCAGCAGAAATGAAAATTTTACATGAGATTTGAATTAAATTGGCTAAAATGTGCAGAAACACTGGCATGGTCCTTAAGCAATAACAGCCTATTAGATGGAGATGGAGCAGGAAGTACATCCGCTGCTGGGCTTTTTGGATGAGGGAACTGATGTACTTCCTGTGAGATGATAAAGAGATCCATCACTTTACAGACATGTTTGTATAGCATTACCTTACATGCTGACTTCAGCTACTACATCAAATCACCTATCAGAGAACTGTTCCTATTGCTTTGTTACTTACCTCGTTGGACTGTATTGCGGCAATGTTGCCATGGTTACCAATGAAATTTTAGAGTTTATTCCAAAACTACAAAGATTAGATACATTGTAGTAAACTGCAATCATCCCTTAGTTAAGCCATTGTACAGACATTTATTTCAATGGCACTGGCAAATGAGGTGGTATAGGACGACAATGCTTGTATGTTTGGGATTGCCAAAAATACACACGGAGAGTAACAGAGAAGAAATGTCTGAAAACCGATTATCACTTTCAAAGCAGTAACTCACTCAGATGGCCTCCCATCTGCCAGGAAGTAGAAGAAAGGGAATTAGAATGATGATGTTGAATTAGCACCAACATTCCCAACTTAGCATGATCCACTGAAACGAACCTTCACACCCCTCTGTTCGCACATATTCCTGTCTTCTTCCTTTTCTCCAGCTTCCTCTGCTTCTCTCTCCCCAATCCCATCCTCCTCGCCTCTCTGTCCACCCACTCACTGTCAACCGTGGGCAGTTTGCCAAGGAAGAAGGGAAGGAGAATGAAGGGGAGAGACTACGGAGCATACAGGAATGTGCACGTGTATGTGTGCTTGAGGCTGTTTCTAAGTACATGTTTCTTGTTGCATATGTTCTGCAAGGTTTTACATTATTTTTAGTCAAGATGCCAGTGAGTGACAGTAAATCACAGTGAGGTCAGGGCTAAGAATATATCCCATGATCCCTGTTGGAAGTAGTTTGAACGCTGGTTTGTACCTTTTAGGAAAAGAGGGTTTCTAAGAGTGACTTTTTGTTGCAAATTAAAGTTGGATTTTGCTAACTTACGTGCTATGGCTGTGGTGCGTGTTTAGTTAAACCCATATATTAACAATAATAAGTTTACCCACCCATGCTAAAGTTGATTAGAAAGAGAAATAAAAAAAACATCTTTTGGAAATTCATCTTAATGCCTTAATTAAAAAAAATAAGATAAGATTCCATAAGATCATCTCTCAATGCAAATCAAACCAGCTATTAAGGTAACTGAAATAACACCACGCCAATCTCTATGTATGGTGAAGGGGATGTGATGATGTGTGTGTGTGTGTGGTGGGGGGGGGGTTATTTTACTCTGCCTGCTTCTATGGGAATTTAACATAGGGGGGTGTATACTTATGCCCCCTGTATTTTAACATAGGGGGGTGTATACTTATGCCCCTGTATTTTAACATAGGGGGGTGTATACTTATGCCCCTGTATTTTAACATAGGGGGGTGTATACTTATGCCCCTGTATTTTAACATAGGGGTGTATACTTATGCCCCTGTATTTTAACATAGGGGGTGTATACTTATGCCCCTGTATTTTAACATAGGGGGGTGTATACTTATGCCCCCTGTATTTTAAGGAAGAACATTTATTTATTTATAATACATTATTCATTCTCAAAGTCATAAATGTTTTTTATTAAGGCATTAAAATCAATTTCCCAAAGATGTTTTTTTTCCTCTTTTTAATTAACTTTAGCATGGGGGTGTAAACTTATTCAAGCCACTGTAGCTTTAAAAAAAATCAGATCATTTGCATTTTCTTTTGACCATTCTCAGTGCTGCAAATATGTAGCCTCTAAAATTTGGATTCTTTAAATGGCTGAAATGAAAGCTTTGTTTGGTGTAACAAGCTCCACATTATTACCGACAGACCTCTAACAGTACACGCCTTTTCACACTGACAACTAAGCAAAAAACAGAATAAAAATGCCAATATATTATGAAAAACACTTTTTGAGTTCAAACCTTTCACAGCAAGGCCAATACAAATATTCACTCTCTGTGCATTCCATGTCACACAATCATTGACTCATCATTGTGTATACTGTAATAAACCTACACTCAACTCTACACACTGGAGACAGGCTCCTAGTGTAGAGGTACTCTCCTCGGTACCCTCCTTGATTTCCTTTGACTTCAGACCTAGAAATGTTATCTATGTCATCTTAGGGACATCCCAATTCCTAAAATATAATAATAATATAATAAGCTATAATCGAGGATTCACCAATCTGGTACAATTTATCCGCATAGATTATATGCATTAGATCTGAAAAGGCCTTTAATAATAGAAAAAATTATAAAGGGAAAGCATCAGCTTGATATGCAGATCAATTTCTTGTGTTATTCTCAGAATGACTAGACATCTCTGCAGATGATTCTTAATTTTACGTTTTAGTTTACCATGACAACCCTGATGGAAATTCTTTCAGCAAGACTAAAAACTCAGACATTTGGTATTCTATAAACTCTAATCAAATCTAATGTAAATTTTAATTTAAAAAATTTAGCCACAGATTTCCCAAACTTGGGAACATCCTACCTAGAGACAATCTTGGTTAATGCGAATGTTTTTTTTTCTCAGAAGTTTGTGGAGACCAAATCAGAGCTAAAGTATTCTTAGTCTTACATTGATCAGGTGGAATGTTAAAGTTGATCTGTGGCTGATGGATGTGGAACTGTTTGCTGACATGTTCGCCATGACGACTCAATAAGGTGATACTACATTATATTCTCAGCTGGTTCACTGCCCCAAAGTGGCTAAAAGCAGGTAATGCAGCTTTAATTCAATAAAACCAACAAATAAGCATAACATGTACACATAAACCTTTTTCCACATGCATTTCTAAAGTTTGGACAAAAAAACTAATCATTTAAACTTTATAGCCTGCACACTCACTGACTGCATGAATCCAGATTTTCTCAGTAATGAAGCTGCAGTGTATACAGCATGTATGCATTATATTTCTTTTGGTTTGTTTTCCACTGACCTACTCCAAATCCACAATAAGAGATGGTGAATGGTACAAAGTAACCATGACAAAGCAGCGCTGTATGTCCACACTCTTTGACTCCCTCGGCACTGTACACCAATGCCTGGCTCTACAGCTACTGACACTCGCTCCTCTGCTTATGGAAGCAGGTTGTCTATTTCCTCTAAATCCCAGCTCTTAATCCCCTGTGTCATATAGGAAGCAAGCTAGCATTTCCTGCACTGTAAATATGCTGTGTGGGATGAGTCATCTGGGGGAATTATGCAGCCATGCATTTATCATAACTGTTACCTGAGGTGGCAAAACCCTGCTTACTGGGGTCTCCTGCAGGGGGGGACTCCTTAAACCTGCATTCTACCTGATCTCCTGCAGGGGGAGACTCCTTAAACCTGCATTCTATCTGGATTACTGCAGGGGGGGGACTCCTTAAACCTGCATTCTACCTGATCTCCTGCAGGGGGGGACTCCTTAAACCTGCATTCTATCTGATCTCCAGCAGGGGGGAGTCCTTAAACCTGCATTCTATCTGATCGCCTGCAGGGGGGGACTCCTTAAACCTGCATTCTATCTGAACTCCAGCTGGGAGGGACTCCTTAAACCTGCATTCTATCTGAATTCCAGCTGGGAGGGACTCCTTAAACCTGCATTCTATCTGATCGCCTGCAGGGGGGGGACTCCTTAAACCTGCATTCTATCTGAACTCCAGCTGGGGGGGACTCCTTAAACCTGCATTCTATCTGATCGCCTGCAGGGAGGGACTCCTTAAACCTGCATTCTACCTGAATTCCAGCGGGGGGGTGGACACATGCGGTTGCAAAAGAAGGTCTGTTTCTGTAGAAGTCTATGAGAAAGTGAGCCACTTCTCACTTGATTTATTACCTCAGTAAACATTTTAATAATGAGTTTATGGTCTCAATCACTAGCTTGAAGTCTTCTGCAACACAGATTGATGTTCATTTTTTCAATTATGGTCTTGTTGAGTTTAAAATCGGTGATAAAGCAGGGGGTGTTTTATGACGTGATTGCCAGTGAAAGTGTGTAACATAACGTGGCTCCTCCCTCACCCCCCTCTCGTCTGAAATCGTAACATCCTCAGCCAGGATGGCTGCCTGCGCCCGTAACTGCAAACTCGACAACGGATAGCAGACCTCCTCAAACCGATGGGTGATGTCACACATGCTCTGTCCATTAATGTTAACAGTCTATGGTCACTCTCTAGGTCGCTCGACCGACCCGACCCCCCCCCAAACCCACACGATTTGATGATCAGTTGACAATAGGCAAGACTTGACTAGATGACTGTGAAAATTCTTAGTCGGGGACAAAGCCCAGCATGACTAAAGACTGTCTCTTTGATGTGTAGGATGGACGTCTGAGGCCCGAGAGATCAGCTCATTGCCATTAACAAGGAGTCCTTGATAGGTGTGACCCACGAGGAGGCCAAAAGCATGCTGAACAAAGTCAAAATCAGGTGGGTGGTGCTTGACATAGTTCATTCAGTAACTCAAAGTGAATACGGGGACCACAGTGGGGATTAGTAAGATATGCACACTGCAATGGCCGTCTCTTTTTTCTGCTCATATCAGTGTGTACATGCTTATGACTTTGCCATTTTTATGGATTGTTTTTCCAGCCAAGACAGTGCTGTGGAGATAGCCTTCATCCCAGGAAAGGACTTTTCCCAAGCAGCACATCTCTCCACAACGGGGTCCAGCGAGCCACAGGCAACAGCTCCGGACGCTTAAAAGTCCACATCAGATCACCTGAGGTCTGCTGGGTTTCAGAATATGTCAAAGTTTTGGACATTCTGTCAGGGGACATTCAGATTTTGCAAATTTTATTCCTCTAGCTACAGAAGTAATTATAAACAGCAGAAGAAGTATTTCAAAGTGAACCAAAAGTGATTAGGCCTGGGTTAGGCTCCCATGTCAGCTTGCCTTAGACAACATATAAGTAATAATTCACAATTTATAGGAAAAAGAATTGATAACTGGCAAATTAGACAAATTCATTTTACTTGACATTTATTAATGAATCATTTCAATGCAAATGTAATTAATCTAGTCATAAGGTTTGCTTAACTTACCAATTTATGAACTAGTTCTGATTTTACAATGTCGAAAGCTATTCTGGTGGCACACTCCAGCCTCCACAGTGATTCTATGCAGAATTTAATGAATGCCTCTGTGATGTCCAGTAGAAAAGCAGGCGTTGACATCTGGCAAGTCAGACCTGTCCTATAAAATCAGTTTCAAAGCCTCACCTTTGGAAACCCCAACAACTAATATAAAAACATCTCTTGTGTGTCATCAGTTTTACATCCGTGTTTCTTTGCAGATTTGTGCAGAGGAGCCAGCCCCAGTGTCCTCACCTTCTCCTGACATCTGCCCACCAGATATCCATATTTCAGGTAAAACACCACTATACACCAGGATGGGGGCGGGTGGGGGACAGTCTTTTTTTTTTTCAAATACCTTCAACTGTTGTCTGCTACTACTATTACTAACAATTTACAATCGGAGCAGTCCAGATTATTATGGGATTCACCTGTAGCATATTTGTCATTCTGTGAACTCTACTCCAGCATAATATAACAAAAATAGGTTTCAAGATTAGTAATGCTGTTTACACAAAATTCCGACCCTACCTGTTATGTAACTTAAAGTAGTAACAAATTCTAGCCTGTTTTTAGGTGGTAGGAGTGAAGAGGAGTCATCCTCAACTCAACATACTCAAATCCTTCTGGTTTTAGAACCATAAAGACGGTTGGAGAACAATTAGATACACAATAAGAACTAGAATCTACAGGATGATTTTTTCATTGGCAACTGTCATGTTTTTCCCAATGGATGTACAGATTTTTTGGCATTCTATTACCCCAAATGGCTTGGAAAATTGCACTTAAAAGTGTTGACATATATGAAAGCAAGAAACTGATCTGCTCAGGTTTTTGTTGGTCAATGGCACAATCACTTCCTACTGCCTCAAGATAGACATACACCCAGAATGCACCTGAACGACAGGTGCTGGACAGGAAATTAACAACTTCGTCAACTGCAAAGACACTTGCGTCAGGCGGGTGCACGATAGAGCCCAGAATAACGTTTGGTTTTGATCTTTTCATAGAGTTTAATGACAGTAAGAGAATTATAGAATATGCCAGCCTTCTGCTCTTAGACAACACTCAAATATGCATGCTTATATAATTACTTTCTGTATGTTTTTTTTGTCCTGTGATGATCACTGTTCTTGATTATAACCCTAACACCCATTTCATTCCTTTCACTATTAAATTGCAAATCAGTTGATCTACAAAACATTTTTTAAAGGCACAAGTAATGGGCGTCCACCCTTTCACTATATTCCTGTTAACTCGTACAATGCAGTTTAACAAAGCAGCTATGCCTTAAAAAATCAGAGTTGAGATTTTCAGTGACTTGTCCACAAAGTCTCTGAATTCAGACACATATTAGATAAACCCAGCTGATCCGGGAATGAAAAACGGGGAACATTTGCTCCCTCACAGAGATTGGGGATTAAGTGGCGAGAAGACAATGGGATTAACTAGAAGCCACAGCGCAGTAGGGGACCTCAGAGTACACAGGAATGTGAGGGATCATAAAAGTACCATCTTGATAATAGAGGGTGCAGTTCATTATTGTTTCATCCTCCCTCTTATCCTCAGTGTATCTGCATAGCAGCTGCTGTTTCAGACACAAATGGAAATCTCTCTACTTTGACCCTAGCTCATGGATGATGATTAATCTGAATATTTTTAAGATGCTCTGCTTTGCTTCTAGTGATCTGATACCTAAAGACATGTAGTCCATGCCGATACAGAAGCACCCCCCCATGTTTTAGAAGGCGTAGATTTGTCCTCCTCAAAAAATATGAAAGACAACCCACTCCCCAAAAGAGGTCAAACTAACCGTTCAGGGGGCTGAAATCAGGTTATATCTGTCTTATTAGGGCTGCTTCTTAGGGTTGTGTTTCTCCAAAAGTTGAATGTGTCATTACAGTACTGAAGAAAAAAAAAATATTTGAATCCCAAAATTGAATATCAAACCTAACCAACAAATTAATATCTGTATAGTCTGATATTTGGATCCAGCCCCTAACCCTAACCCCTGTAAATATGCCAACGCTGACTGAAACCAGGGGAAATAATATTAACAGTTCAAATCTGAGCCAAGCAGAGATGTGAAATATTGAGGATATGAAATTGACCAAAATGATCTTTAGCTAGGATATAGAAACATTCCTGCTATATGGATATTCAAACTGGAATTGTATAAGAGCAATGGAAGGAGGATATCAGTAATAAGCAGGTGCCGACCATGTGTGACGTCACCCATCGGTTTGTGGAGGTCTGGTATGAGTCGTGGAGTTTGCCACGTGCTAAGTGGAGCGTCTGTCATAGTGTGATTATGTCGCTGTCAGTCCCCTGCTCCATTGATTCTTATTTCCCACATCTCCATTCCTATGTGTATTTGTGAGACGTGGCGCTGTCCTGAGTTGAAAGATACTACTACTTTACGGCTTTATTATCGAGTTAATAGGCTGTGTGTTCGTGTTGGTCGCTGTCCATTTCTTAAGGTTCTGAAATGCAGACATTTTTTGACTACTTTTTTTAAAGGGTGCGTGGAAAACCACGCGGAGGAAAACATAAATCGGCACATTTGGGTCAAGATACTTTTGCGTGCAAAAAAAACATTTTTGCTGAAGAAGATAAAGATTGAAAACAATTTAGAACTTTCAAGTCAGTTTGTAGAAAGTGCTTGATGATCAAAGATTACAAACAGCTCTATTGTTAGGGTAAGACGGCGGGTCCCTGCCGCTGAAGCGTCCTGGCTGCCCGGCCCAATCCTGTTGACCTGAATTAGCCCAGCCAAGGTTATTTCCTAGGTGATGTGAGCACTCAGCTCCCCTCCAGGCTCTTATTGGCTAAGCCAGTTGCTAGCCATGACAGATGTCAGCAGTTTGTGGTGAGGTGAAATACTGGCCGGTTATCTTTTTCTTTTTTATATAAAAGAGTGATATTGACTCCTGACAATAAATCATGTCTGTGCTTCCTGTGCTTCAACTTAAGCCTCCTCACATCACTGATGACATTAGGTCATTCACACCTACACTTAGAGGTTAAAGAGGGATCTGGTAGGCAGGGGTGGGGGGTGTTAGATTATAGACTGTATATAAAGACAGTCCAACACAGTCACTCCACACCAGTGCTACATTCACTGCTTATTAACCAAAGCTGTTTCGGATCTTTCCGGTCCCTGTAACCCCTGTGAATACTTCCATTACTTACACCCACTCATGGCTTTGACTCTTTGACAGCCTGACCTTCCTCTTTCCCCTGACCTGTTCTAAAGCCCTGCATGGGGAGCGGTCATCGTAGGCGTTCAATCCTGTTAGGGAGATAAACGAGCTGCCCATATGTGTAAAACCCTATTTGCAGGCAACTCTTATCACCTGGGGCTCCTATTGTAATGATTGCAGAGGGCATCTGTGCAAATCTAACCCTCGTAATGTCCAAATTTGACTGTTATTTAAAGCATACAGTATAAATTGTCAATCAATTCTGTGTTACACCTTTAGTCTTTCTTCAGTTCAACCCACTACTACACATTTTTTCCTTCTTTTTGGAACTTAGAGCCAATAGACCTGGAGTTATCTTTTGAGTAAAAATAAAATGAAACTATGAATTATTTTTGAATATTATTTTGACTATTTGACTCATCACAGAGTGGTATATCTCAAAGTTTAGTGGGGGGGGACTCATAATAATGTTAAAAAACCTCATAAAGTGACATTTTCATGCCATGGGACCTTTAAGGTATGTGTGTGTGATACTGAAGTTCCACGTTTTTGCCAAACTTTGTACTCCTTAACCGTAACAATCCCGTCTTCTCTTTCTTCTCCCGTCTTTGTGTAACTTCACCATTGATATGATTTGTTCTCTTGTACACATTTATAAACTGGGAACTTTACACTAGAGTGGCAACAAATGATGAAAACAAATAATGTGGAGTAGTATGTGGGTGTAAACAGGGTTTGAAAAGCACGGCTGTTGTTATGACAGCAGATCTGTCAATCATCAGCGCCAGTCTGGGGCAAATCCTTTGGGTAGGACGAGGAGGAGGGTAGTCACTGAAATGAGTTCATGAGCAGACACAGACACTCAGAGGAAAGGTTCCTAGTGCCATAGCAAGCAGACACACAAATCTGGGACAGACAAACTCATCAAATTAATATTAGGCATTGGCTGCCTGCCCTCCCCTCTCTCGTTTTCCCTCACTCTATATTATCATCCACCTTTCCTCCACTCCTCTCTTTTTAATCATCTGCTTTTCATCCCCCCCACCCAAACCCATTCACACACACTTCCCCTTCACCACAACCACAAGCCACAGAGAATATCTGTCCATCCACTCTGATATTACAGATTATCCAATGATATTCTCCTCCTGTTGTTTACAAAGTGTTCCGTGGCCTCGCATACTCTCTCCTAATCCTGTTTGAAGGCCAATATCTCATACAGATGCTGTATTTTATACATTGGGATATTTTGTGCCAGAGGCATTATTTTTTTGGCTTGTCCATCCGTGCGTAATATCTCAGGAACGCCTTGGAGGAATGTCTTCAAATTTGGCACAAACATCCACATGTACTCGAGGATGAACTGATTAGATTTTGGACGACAAAGGTCACTGATCTCTCAAAAGTGTGTTTTTGGACATAACCCAATCATTCCTACACTAATTAGGACATGTCACACAAATGTGTAATAGGATACAAGGGTGAAGTGATGGCATTTTATACCCAAAAGGTCAAAGGTTAACTTCACTGTGACATCATAATTCATAACATCCTTTGTCCCTCATGCCAACAACTCCTTACTCGGGGGGAGGAGAAAATAGGGTAAAGAGGACAGAACAGAAAAGGAAGGAAGGGAAGGAGTGGTCGCCACTCTTTCAATGTGCAATTACTTAATTAATAACCTACATACATACATACCTGGACACAACCTGCTCTTAACTGTTTGATTTATTTTGTTTTATTCATTCGAAATATGTTTTTATAGCTGAAAGGTTATTGTTATATTTATACTGGGTTTTTTTTATACTGTATTTTATTTTCTTCTTCTCTATTCAAATGTCTTGTAAGCTGCTGGAAATTCAATTTCCTTGTGGGAGTCATCCCAAAAGGATCAATAAAGAGAAGTCTAATGCCATTATTGAATACCTTAACTCAGGAGCAAAAGGGAGCCATTTGGTGACACGCATCCTGAAACTGCTGATTGGTTTATCTATTTACCTATTAATTTTTCGCCAAGAAACACATTTAATATATTTCAGATATCATTAAATCCCTTCTTTTTAGTCTTCAGTGCACATATTATATGAGTCTGGACAGACATACATGTAGGGATGGGTACCAAATTCAATAGTTTGTAGGCACCGACCAAATTACCTCTAAAGTTTCACGTATCAGAAAACGTCTGATGAGTGAATCTCATCAGTGAGCCAATCAGCATGCTTCTGCCAAGATCTGATAATGTCTGTGATTGCCGTCGTAGAGACACGCAGGAAAAACTCTACGTTACACACATACGTAGTAGTAGATGATAAATGAAATTGTGCTGTAATGTAATGTAAGTTTTGTTTCATAAAATTTGTATTGAAAAAAGTATTGATAGGAACCTGTATCACTTTGATGCCGATGAACGACACCCAGAGATACATGGATGTCAACTGCAACTTAACCTGTTGGCAGAGGCGTTCAAGGCGTTCAGTAATTTGAGGTTCTTACAACTCCTGATTCCTGGTCAGTGCTTTTCCTCTTTGTTTTACACAAAATCAACCATATCTTTTCATTTGTCTTCTTCTTCCTTTTTGTTTCCACCCTCCTTTTCTTTTTCTTTTCTCCTTTTTCTAGGTTCAGCCAGCCAGAGGTCGCCAACGGGGGCCAAACCTAAGATAACGCTGGACCCCTACATACGTCTCAAATCAGACAAGTTAGACTTGGTGAGTCTTGTCCTCCGGTCAGACGGTCAGAGAAGTTACTCTGGAGCCATGCGGATGTTGATGCAAAGTATCCATTACCCTGGTCCTACCAGACTCTGGTCCATTAGCCTGGTCCTACCAGACTCTGGTACATTAGCCCGGTCCTACCAGACTCTGGTCCATTAGCCCGGTCCTACCAGACTCTGGTCCATTAGCCTGGTCCTACCAGACTCTGGTCCATTAGCCCGGTCCTACCAGACTCTGGTACATTAGCCTGGTCCTACCAGACTCTGGTACATTAGCCCGGTCCTACCAGACTCTGGTCCATTAGCCTGGTCCTACCAGACTCTGGTACATTAGCCTGGTCCTACCAGACTCTGGTACATTAGCCCGGTCCTACCAGACTCTGGTCCATTAGCCTGGTCCTACCAGACTCTGGTACGTTAGCCTGGTCCTACCAGACTCTGGTACGTTAGCCTGGTCCTACCAGACTCTGGTCCATTAGCCTGGTCCTGCAGTCCTAGTATTAACTTCCTTGAAGGGGGTACTCTGTTGAAGTTTAAAACTATTGGATCTGCCCAGAGCCACTCTGGATCTGCTATAACCAATCGCTAGCGTTAGCCTTAGCTAACTCCGTCACCGCTAACGGAGCGAGCTGGACAATCAAACTTTCCCAAACCCCGTGGGGAGGAGGGCCACAACATCATGGCCCCCAACACAACTCAGCAAAGATTGTTCCTGCTCGGGTTTTAACTTCTGGATATCCAGCAGCGTTACCACAACGGACCCAATGGCTTGTTAAGTGCTTTTCAAAGCACAAAATTAAATAATTGCTCGCAAAGAATAAAATCTGATGTGTTATTATAAAGTAACCATAGCAACAATATAACATCCTCCAGGTCCAGCTGAGATGATGAGACCATTAAACACACAGCTGCTTGGATCCTTTACGCTTTCTACAATGTTTTAATACACTCACCGGCCACTTTATTAGGTACACCTGTCCAACTGCTCGTTAACACTTAATTTCTAAGCAGCCAATCACATGGCGGCAACTCAGTGCATTTAGGCATGTAGACATGGTCAAGAGAATCTCCTGCAGTTCAAACCGAGCATCAGTATGGGGAAGAAAGATGATTTGAGTGACTTTGAACGTGGCATGATTGTTGGTGCCAGAAGGGCTGGTCTGAGTATTTCAGAAACTGCTAATCTACTGGGATTTTCACGCACAACCATCTCTAGGGTTTACAGAGAATGGTCCGAAAAAGAAAAAACATCCAGTGAGCGGCAGTTCTGTAGGCGGAAATGCCTTGTTGATGCCAGAGGTCAGAGGAGAATGGCCAGACTGGTTCGAGCTGATAGAAGGGCAACAGTGACTCAAATAACCACCCGTTACAACCAAGGTGGGCAGAAGAGCATCTCTGAACGCACAGTACGTCGAACTTTGAGGCAGATGGGCTACAGCAGCAGAAGACCACATCGGGTGCCACTCCTTTCAGCTAAGAACAGGAAACTGAGACTACAATTTGCACAAGCTCATCGAAATTGGACAATAGAAGATTGGAAAACGTTGCCTGGTCTGATGAGTCTCGATTTCTGCTGCGACAGTCGGATGGTAGGGTCAGAATTTGGCGTCTACAACATGAAAGCATGGATCCATCCTGCCTTGTATCAACGGTTCAGGCTGGTGGTGGTGGTGTCATGGTGTGGGGAATATTTTCTTGGCACTCTTTGGGCCCCTTGGTACCAATTGAGCATCGTTGCAACGCCGCAGCCTACCTGAGTATTGTTGCTGACCATGTCCATCCCTTTATGACCATAATGTACCCAACTTCTGATGGCTACTTTCAGCAGGATAATGCGCCATGTCATAAAGCTGGAATCATCACAGACTGGTTTCTTGAACATGACAATGAGTTCGCTGTACTCAAATGGCCTCCACAGTCACCAGATCTCAATCCAATAGAGCATCTTTGGGATGTGGTGGAACGGGAGATCGCATCATGGATGTGCAGCCGACAAATCTGCGGCAACTGTGTGATGCCATCATGTCAATATGGACCAAACTCCCTGAGGAATGCTTCCAGCACCTTGTTGAATCTATGCCACGAAGAATTGAGGCAGTTCTGAAGGCAAAAGGGGGTCCAACCCGTTACTAGCATGGGGTACCTAATAAAGTGGCCGGTGAGTGTACTTTAACCACATTTTCCTGATGATACTTA
Source organism: Percina caprodes (assembly GCA_013375575.1). Lineage (NCBI taxonomy): Eukaryota > Metazoa > Chordata > Actinopteri > Perciformes > Percidae > Percina > Percina caprodes. The sequence continues at coordinate 14,523 of JABXJD010000799.1, forward strand.
CACACTTTAACTTAGGTAACATTTTCAATGCAGGACTTATTATTTTTACAGTGTGGTATTAGTACTTTTGCTTAAGTAATGGATGTGAATACTTCCTCCACCGCTGGTTGTGGGTCATTTTGGTTTGCCTGATAAGGGCTGTTGGAGACTTTAATAATAAAAACTGTTTGTTAGTATTAGGTTGAGGGCAGATTGTATTTAATGTCAGTTGATTTAAACAAACATTCTGATATTACAACACTAAGGCCTCTAGTTTCACAGTGCTAATTGAAGGACAAGGTCAACACTGCTAAACTGTGTGATCCTGATGTGTGTGTTCTGGTAAACTGTGACAGCTGTGATGTCATGAGGTTCATGGTGGCAATAACAGCTGCGGTAAATACTGTATGTTGATACTTAATTGGAGAAATGACAGCAGCCGTCACACACAATCTCAAAATTGCTTAATATTCAATTTAAAGGTGAGATTTCATGCCAGTTTTTATTATTATAAAGTAAGTGAGGGTTGACATAAATACTGCAAAAGTATCAAAACGCTGTCACAACTATACTATAGAAAGGTAGAAAGTGTTGCTGCAGAGCCGTTACAGTTATTCCCCGGCTGCAGTGCCGGTGCAGAGATGCAGAGCACAGAAATGCTGACCAATCAGAGCAGACTGAGTTTTTTCTGGAGGGCGGCTTAAAGAGACAGGCGCTCAGACAGAGGGGGAATACAGGTATATTCAGACGGACAGTATGAGAAAAATAATATTTGTTTTACATTAAAGCATGTAAACATGCTCTAGTAGAAACCCAGAACGTAGCTTATGATCCACAACCTTTTTTCATACTCATCAAAACATTCAGCGAGCCCTCGGGACCTGTATGGAAGACTTTGCATTGAGAATGTTCCTCCACTTGTTCATTTAGGTTTTTAAAGAGACTCCACAAGCCGCCTTACGCTGAGGGTTCTTCTCTTTCTGATTAACTTGCTTTTTCACCCCAAGCTCTCTCTTCATCTAATTATTGATCTCTCTCTGCTGGCTTTATCACACTTGCGCTCTTCATCTGTACATTATTTCTACCCTCTCAGCACATTCGCCCACTGCTCCCCCTCTCCCCGGCCTCCAGCTTCCTATCTTTCTGCTGATTATCTCTATTTTCATCTGCCTCGTTCTGTCGCTGCTCTCTGTTCTGTTTTTTAGTTCTGTTCAGCTTTGATATTAATTTAGCTGTAGGTCTGCAGTAGGTTCCTGGTTCTCCTTCTCCATAAACAACATAAAATCAAGGAGAGGGTTAACTTTTCCTGCTTTTCCAGCCGTGGTCAGAAAGAACAGGGGAGACTCACCATAGCCTCTCTCCAACCAAGTGGTTACAGGAATGTAGTTCTAGGTATAGTCCACAGTCCACACAACAGTTCTCCATACAGTACTCTCCCCCAAAACCAGTTTTCTCACTCCCCACACACACACATGCCGATCCAGATTGACGCACACACCAACACACCAGTATACCCCAGTCCACTTACGTAGGCTACAAAAAAAGCTGAAAAAGCCAAATGATAAAGCTGAGTTTTAAGTAGAGCTTTAAAAGGGGCAGGGAGTTCCACTAGAGGGTGACAGGGAATCGCTCCCATCCCATCCCGAGCCCACAAAAATACTTTCGTCATATCCCGATCACATGACTGCCCTCATGTCCTGTAACATCCCGAGAGAATCGCTGCCTTCCGCATTCTAAGTAGCCTAAGCTAATAGGTAGACTACGTAGTAGGCCTAATCTATGACCCAGGTAGACTATGTAGTAAACCTAACCTACAACCCAGGCAAATGTGCTTCCTGCTTCTTACAGTGCAGACGCTTTGCTGCTTGCTCCTGCCTCTGCTTGCATATTTTTGCTGATAATCTTGCTTTTCCTCTGAGAGAAACTATGAGCAACGGCTCTTGGATATTTATAAATCATTGGACTATACATTTTTGGTAGCCATAGTAGGCTATTGCCATATTTTAACATTTTTCTGCCTGAGCGTGGCCTACCAATAGCTCAAGCCTGTCCTACAGTGACTGCAGCTAAAGCTAATTAGCAGCAAGATGCCTCCTTTTCCGTGGATGACTACTACAAACTCCTTCAGAAGATTGCACTTCTGGAAACCAAGGTTCACCTATTAGAAGTGAACGTGGAAGTGAAAAGATCTTGTGGAAATGACACCACTTTACCATGGACCCAAAACAATGGACAAAAGCATGCTAACACACGGCTAATTAGCACCAAGAAGACTACAAAGAAACAGGAGGGCAGTGGAACGGGTAATAAATCAACAAGTGGTAGTCCTCCCTGGAACTCGGCTGGTGCAAAGCCTAAGAGTAAATCATTTTCCTGGGAAATGGGAGGACGACTAACGGGCAGGGCACAGCGCCCTGAGATCTGTGATACGACCGGCTGGCCTGCATTATCATCCCAGCAGAGCGCCTCTTCAACCCCTGTACCTAGTCGGACACAGCCGTGGACAGCTGCAAAAGGAAAATAAGCAACAAAATGCCTCCCCAACAACTTTGTTTGCAACAAGATAACAGATATGCTCCTCTGCTGCTGGACGATGGACAGCCATCTGATGACCGGGATTGCAACTCATCGCCACACAGCAGGGTAAGGACCAAGAGCAATTCAAAAAGTAAAAAGCTAACAACTGGGCCTCCAACCCTGATTGTGGGTGACTCTGCTGTAAAAGATTTAAAAACAGTAAAAACACCAAAATACTCTGTTTTCCCAAAGACACAGTGTCTGACTTGACCCAAAGAATCCCAGATATCATGGCAGAACACCCAACTGTGAAGAACATTATACTACATATAGGGTCACATGATGTTGTAAAGCAACAGTCTGAATTGCAGAAACTGGACTTTATGGAACTGCTAAACAAAGTCAGCTCTTTAAACGCAGATGTGTTTATCAGTGGGCCTATACCGCCAGTGAGAAGAGGAGCTGAGAGATTCAGCCGACTGTTGGCACTAAACAAATGGCTTTCAACTCAATGTATTGTCCATTCTCTGCAGTTCATTGACAATTTTAACATTTTCTGGGAGCGCTTACATCTTTTTAAAGCAGATGGACTTTTCCTTAACAGGCCAGGAGTAAAGCTGTTCACCTCTAATCTACTTTACTCTCTGCGCTACACTGCTCCCCCCGTCAAGGACACAAGACCAGACCAATCTAAACAAGAGGAAAATAAAACAAAGTTTGGCAGTGATCCACCACAGCCCCCACCTGTGCACAGATTTGACCGTGGGAGACCAGACAGCAGAGATACGGAACCCCAACTCCCCTTTTCACCCGTCCAGCACCCCTCAAACCCCCCTACCAGCCCCGAATCCCTTGAGGAGCCATCGCTATCTCCACGCACTCTTTCCCCTCTTTCCCTACCCACATGTTGGAGTTCACTGACCAGATGAAGCAGCTGGTAGATGTTGGAACCAAATTTACCCCCCTTCCTTCACCCATGACTCAACCCCGGACAAAAGTAAAACGCCAGGCACCTCTGCCCGATAAGGACGCTTGTGTGCAAAATCCAGCAAGCAAAAACTGATATGTGCTGGGCCTAGGCTCCAGGACTAGTGACACTCATGACTTTTTCAAAGACAAGCCCGGGCCCTGTGTTTTCAATTCTTCCTCAATTTATGCTGTGATAGGCAATAGAAAAGGATGGTGAATAAGCACTTAACTGCAAACTTAGCAAATTTAGCATCCATTCCTCGTCAGCCACAGCCTGTTACAAAAAATGAGAACACACTAACACTAGCTTTACTAAACATCAGGTCTTTGGCAGGAAAATCCTTTTTAATTAATGATTTTATTATTAATCACAATCTAGATTTTATGTTTTTAACTGAGACCTGGTTAGACCATAATAACAGCGCTGCTGTTCTCATCGAGTCAGCTCCCCCTAACTTCAGTTTTATGAGCGAGAATAGAGTGAATAAGAAAGGAGGTGGAGTTGCCATTTTGTTTAATGACTCATTCCACTGTACGCAAATATGTTATGGAAATTTTGCTTCTTTTGAATATGTGGTTCTACAGTTGAGATCGTCCCCTCAAGCAATATTTCTAAATATCTATAGGCCACCTAAATATTGTGCAACCTTTATTGATGACTTCACTGAACTGCTGTCTATAATCTGCATTAACTTTGATTGTGTAATCATTGTGGGTGATTTTAACATTCATGTTGACAACCCCCAGGACAGGGGGACCAAAGAACTGTGTTGTGTTTTTGAGAACTATGGACTGACTCAGCATGTGACAGAGCCCACGCACAATAAGGGGCACACGCTGGACTTGATTGTCTCCAAGGGTCTGAATATTTCCAAGGTTGTGGTGACTGACGTTGCTCTGTCTGATCATTCCTGTGTTTTCTTTAACGGCTCTATCTCTGTGCCCAAAAGTGTCCAAACAAAGATAATCAGAAAACGGTATATCACTGAAAACACCAGTGAAAAATTTACTCAGCTTTTCTCCGCCCACCCGCCCCCTGGGCTCTCAGTCACTGAGCTTGTAGATCATTTCAACTGTAAAATTACAAATGTTATTGATGCCATTGCTCCCACTAAGGTCAAAGTTGTCTCTTGTAAGAAAAGGTCTCCATGGAGAAATGTCCCACTGGTGAGAACAGAAAAAAGAGAGTGTCGAAAAGCTGAACGAAGGTGGCGAAAAACAAATCTCCTGGTCCATCATAACACCTATAAAGAGAGACTTCGCATTTATAATTTGGAACTGAGGAATGCAAGGCGGTCCTTCTTCTCTGATATTATCTCTAGAAACAATAATAATTCACGTGCTTTGTTTGCTACTGTCGATAGGTTAACAAACCCTCCAGTACCAGTAGCATCTGAACTTTTATCTTCCAAGGCCTGCAATGACTTTGCCTCCTTCTTCAAAGAAAAAATTCAAAAGATTAGACAAACAGTGCCTCCATATCAAGTACAGGATGTGTGTTGTCACAGTGTTCAAGCAGAACTAGTTCCAATATGACTGAGTTTCATACGATCAACCATAAAAACCTGGAGGACATTATACAACATCTGAAAACCTCCTCCTGTTGCCTTGATATTCTACCAACGGGTGTTTTCAAAAATGTCTTGAATTGTTTGTCTTCTGATCTTCTACAGATTGTGAACACATCTCTTCTTTCAGGAATCTTTCCACAGGCCCTGAAAACTGCAGTAATCAAGCCACTCTTAAAAAAGAACAATCTAGACACATCCCTAATGAGCAACTATAGGCCAATATCAAACCTTCCGTTCTTAAGTAAAATCATTGAAAAAGCAGTTTTTCAACAACTCAATTATTTCTTGTCACTAAACAACAGCTTTGATACCTTTCAGTCGGGCTTCCGACCACACCACAGCACTGAGACGGCTCTCGTTAAGGTCTTTAATGACATCCACCTTAACACAGATAATGGCAAAATTTCAGTCTTAGTATTACTTGATCTCAGTGCTGCATTTGATACGGTCGACCACGACATATTACTAGACCGATTGGAAAACTGGGTTGGCCTTTCTGGCTCAGTACTAAACTGGTTTGAATCTTACTTACAGAATAGGGATTACTTTGTGTCAATAGGTAATTATACATCTGAGCGTACAAATATGACGTGTGGAGTTCCCCAAGGCTCCATTCTGGGGCCTCTTCTGTTTAACATCTACATGCTTCCACTGGCTCAGATTATGGAAAACAACAAAATAAGTTACCATAGTTATGCGGATGACACACAAATTTACATAACCTTATCGCCAGGGACTATAGTCCAATACAAAAACTGACTAAGTGTATTGAACAAATTAACGGCTGGATGTGCCAAAACTTTCTGAAATTAAATGAGGGAAAACTGAGGTGGTTGTTTTTGGAGCAAAGAGGAAAGATTAAAAGTTTGCGCTCAGCTTCAAACAACAATGTTAAAAACAACAGACAAAGCCAGAAATCTTGGTGTAATCATGGACTCTGACCTGAATTTTAACAGCCATATAAAGACAATTACAAAGTCAGCCTATTATCACCTTAAGAATATATCAAGGGTTAAAGGACTTATGTGTCAACAGGATTTGGAAAAACTTGTCCATGCTTTCATCTTCAGTAGACTTGACTACTGTAACGGGGTCTTTACAGGTCTCCCTAAAAATCAATCAGACAGCTGCAGCTGATTCAGAACGCTGCTGCTCGAGTCCTCACTAAGACCAAGAGACTGGATCACATCACTCCAGTTCTGAAGTCCTTACACTGGCTTCCTGTGCCCCAAAGAATTGATTTCAAAGTTCTTTTGCTAGTTTATAAATCACTAAACGGTTTAGGGCCAAAATACATTTCTGATCTGCTAGTACACTATGACCCCCCCAGACCTCTAAGGTCATCTGGGACAGGTCTACTGTCTGTTCCTAGAGTCAGAACTAAACAGGGGGAAGCAGCGTTCAGTTTCTATGCTCCTCATATCTGGAATAAACTCCCAGAAACCTGCAGGTCTGCTGCTACTCTTAGTTCTTTTAAATCAATGCTGAAGACCTTTCTTTTCGATGTTGCCTTTCTTTAAATTATGTTCATTTCTTTCTTTTATACTGCACTGTAACTTTTATTCTTGTGTTTTATTTGTTTTTATATATATATATATATATATATATATATATATATATATATATTTTTTTTTTTTATTTTTTATTTTTTTTTTAAACTGTTTCTTCTGTGTTTTATCGGTTTTATTTTCTTTTAACTGTTTTTGTGTAAAGCACTTTGAATTGCCCTGTTGCTGAAATGTGCTATATAAATAAAGCTGCCTTGCCTTGCCTTGCCTAGACTACGTAGTAGGCCTAACCTATGACTCAGTTAGACTACGTAGTAGGCCTAACGTCTGTGGAGTACAGCGTACAACGTAATTAAGTCTGGAGAGAGACTGATTAGTATCTTACTTTCTAGCCGTTGTGTCTTCTGTCGCTGATTGCAGCATCATTTTCTCTGTCCGTTCCGTTGATTTCATTTTGAAATTGTCACCCTCTAAGTTCTACACCTTTCAATGCAATGGCACCACAGTCAAAATATCCCACTCTCTGTTTGTGTCCCTGTCTCTCAGGCTTTGTCCTATCTCGGATTGGATGTCACAGAAGAGAAGAGGAAGAAGTTGAGACAGAGTCTGACAATAGACCCACAAGGCACTGTGGCCTATGGAGGTGAAGCACACACACACACACAAACACACACACTTTCAGTTGTGTCAACAGCAAGGTGAAATATCAATATTGAAATCTTGTCAAATCACAGACTCTGTGTGTCACTGACAGCTTGTTTCACCTGGCTGTGGTGTGTATGAAGCAGCTCTGTGTCCTTTTTGCATAATTACTCTCATTTTCATTGAAAAATATTTAAATAAAAAAATTATAATGATTATAGTGTGATTTTTGCGAGGATCTGTACTATTGTAGGATACAGTGTGTAGGCTGGGGATTCTCTGCAGCAACACAATGCTTCATTCACATGAATTTTTTGTATTTTACGACTTGAATGTGAGTGTGTGTGTGTGTGTGTGTATATATATATATATATATATATAACAAATTAAATGTATAATATCCATTATTAATAGCATAAATGAAAATTTATTTTATTTATGTGAAAGCATTTTATTATTTGGTGTTCTGGTAGCCATGGTAACTCAATAACTTAATAGCATTCAATAGCATTTTGTGTCTGTGCTTGTCTGTCGCCTCTTAGACTTGGTGGAGGCCACCCGGAACATTTTCCAGGAGAACCTGGAGGAGCTGGGTTTAGGGGCGGGTCCCTTCATGTTTTCCTATCACGAAGCAGCTAGTTTGATGGACACGTCCGCCTTCCACTCCCCCGTGAGCAGTCCTTACAGCCTCTCACATGCCAGCACTAGACAGATTCCAGTAAACAGATAACTTCCAGCCTAACCTGTCACATACTCCCAACAACCCAAATGGTCACCTTTACACACACTCATGTGTTGCTACTGGTAACAGATGGTGTGTGTTTTGGGCTACTGTGGGATCCATAGTTGAGATACACCTGATGTATTGTGGGTATCTTTAGCTTCTGTTGTTGGTGTAAAGACATGCTGTTGGGCTAGTGAAGGGTTAATATTCTGTCATAGTCGGAGTTATCATTGTTATATCTAGTAACATGAAACAGTGAAGAATATACCAATACTCCTCTAACTATTCCTAAAGAAAGGAGAAATATAAAACACATATACAACTCTTCTGTAAATGCATAGACACAAAGTCATAAACATAACTGTGTGTGTGTGTGTGTGTGTGTGTGTGTGTGTGTGTGTGTGTGTGTGTGTGTGTGTGTGTGTGTGTGTGTGCAGACATATGAGTCGGAGTGCAGCTACAGCAGTGAGGAGATGGAGCAGTTCCAGACGGAGGTGAAGCAGCTGCAAACCCAGATGAAGCAGCTCAAGGTGAATGATAAAGCTTATGTGACAATAACAAAACGTTATATCAAAACCACTGTCATTTACTCAAGTATTTGTCAAAGATGCTCTTGGGGCATTTCAGCGAAGTACTTTCGAGTTACACTACTGAGCCAGGAGGGCGCGGAGTTTTACTTTGTTTCCATGCACCACCAGCACACAGCTCTAGAACAAGCTGTATGTTTGAACATTTCTGTTGCAGTCCTTCAGATGTCAGTCCTACACTCCCTACAATACAAAACAAAACAAAAAACGTTCACTGACAAAAGCCACCAAAAATGTTATTGACCAGTTTATGGTGAAAAGCAATCGCTAAGTCTTCCTGTGGCTGCTTCATAGTAAAAGCCAACCCATAGTTATCCAGTTGAATGCCATTAATTGTTAAGCAGCAGCTGTAGGAAAGCTTGGTTTGCACATATAGCTCTGATACAGCTGTGTAACAGAGCCATCACTTAAGAGCAAGACAATTCATGACATAAACTGTAAGACTTATGTGTGTGCGTGCATCTTTTCCTTAGTATCCCTCTGTACTAGAGTACACTATTTGACTCCCAGGAAAGTTGGACTCCTCCACTACCAATGAAAACTCATAAGTAGCAAAGTATTTACAGATTACTTTACCTTCCAAATACCTTGTTGGACAAAGCTGAGTTTGACATTAAGGATTACAACTTTAGTGTTTGTCAGAGTCAAAGAAGCCTCTGACACTCCGGCACAAAAACATAAGGTGGCACTTTACATATTCTATTCAAATGACATGAAGGCAGGAGGAATTAATTTCTCTCTTATGTAGCCTGGTTTCACTGGGCCGCAGAAGGCTCTGGCCTGATGGTTTCAGCTGTAAACACCTCCGTGCTTCATCTGCTGCCTTTCTCGGCAGGTGATGCTGAAGGACATGGAGCACAGCAAGAAAAGCCTGGAGGAGGAGCTGCAGAGGACCTCCGAGGTGTGTGGAGACATGCTGCATGGCTGTGTTATTGACAGTCAGCTATGGAAATAAATTATGGCATGCCTGGGTAGCTCAACTGGTAGCGTGTGCCCCATGTACAGTGCCCGGTCCTCATTGCACAGCTCTTGACTCTGACTCATGTCATTCCCTCTCTCTCTCTCTCCTTTAATGTCTAAGCTTTTCTAACAAATAAAGGCCTAAAATGAAAAAGGGGGTCTAAATTATATATATCCAACATGTCACATATGCAAATATTTACTGCTGAACATTCTGTTGTCTTTTCCAGAAAGCATGTCTGACTGTGGAGGAGAACGCCCTTCTGAAGAGTCGTCTGCAGGCAGCCGGGCGGAGGCCGGGGCTGGGGTGTCTGGGGCGGGGCCGGGCTGGGGTGTCTGGGGCCGGGGCGGAGGCCGGGGCTGGGGTGTCTGGGGCCGGGGCTGGGGTGGCTGGGGCTGGGACTGGGGTTGCGGTGGCCGGGGCCGGGCAGCGGCTGGCCAGCAGTGCAGAGCAGGACTACGAGGAGGTGATCCAGCTGCTGGAGGCTGAGATCAGGGACCTGAAGAACCAGCTGGCCAGCAAGAGGCAAGCACGAGGACTAGAGGCCACCAGGGTGAGTCTCAAGACAATACGTCTAGTTGACATTGTTTTCTCGGGAATACCAATCAATATTCAAAGCTCTATAACATTTACGATGCATTGACCAGCTGCACCAAATACAATTTTTATAATAATGTATTTTTATTAATAATTTATATAATAATAATAATTCAATAAAGATACCTATAATAATTCAGCACTCTGAATAAGACCAGGAGTGACCATATTTGGACAAGAGGGCCGTCTTAGTGGTGGAGATCCTAGTGGCGGAGACCCTAGCTAGTTAGACTAGGATCCAGACAAATCTGCTGAGCTCAGGTCCAAGGAAATGGCACTGATGTTTGGCATCTTGAGGACGTAGTTTTTATTTTAATAAGTAGTGCTCGTCTGTAGCTTTTGGACCAGGCCACAACGTTTAATTTTTTGGGAAATTTCACCGGATTTGTCAGTCAGATGTCCGTCCCCTTCCTCGGTCTCTGTGTTAGCGTTCTAACCTCTGATTTCTGAGAACTATGGTTACCTGGTCCTCAGATCTCTGCAGGGTAAATCCAGACAGCTAGCTAGACTATGTGTCCAATCTGAGGACTATGGTTACCTGGTCCTCAGATCTCTGCAGGGTAAATCCAGACAGCTAGCTAGACTATCTGTCCAATCTGAGGACTATGGTTACCTGGTCCTCAGATCTCTGCAGGGTAAATCCAGACAGCTAGCTAGACTATCTGTCCAATCTGAGGACTATGGTTACCTGGTCCTCAGATCTCTGCAGGGTAAATCCAAACAGCTAGCTAGACTATCTGTCCAATCTGAGGACTATGGTTACCTGGTCCTCAGATCTCTGCAGGGTAAATCCAGACAGCTAGCTAGACTATCTGTCCAATCTGAGGACTATGGTTACCTGGTCCTCAGATCTCTGCAGGGTAAATCCAGACAGCTAGCTAGACTATCTGTCCAATCTGAGGACTATGGTTACCTGGTCCTCAGATCTCTGCAGGGTAAATCCAGACAGCTAGCTAGACTATCTGTCCAATCTGAGGACTATGGTTACCTGGTCCTCAGATCTCTGCAGGGTAAATCCAGACAGCTAGCTAGACTATCTGTCCAATCTGAGGACTATGGTTACCTGGTCCTCAGATCTCTGCAGGGTAAATCCAGACAGCTAGCTAGACTATCTGTCCAATCTGAGTTTTCTGTTGACGACTAAAACTACTTCTGAACGTCCACATGTTCCACCAAAACAAGTTAATTCCTGAGACTATTTAGCAGAGGCACCATGGCTCTGTCCGGAGCTTAGCCCGCCCACGATGATTGTGATTGGTTTAAAGAAATGCCAATGAACCAGAGCATGTTTTTCTCCCATCCAGGAATGCTGTGTGAACTAGCTAGACCTTCCTCCACAACGCCGTGGAGGAAGAGATGGAGAAAGTTAGGGTTAGGGTTAGCCTTTTACTTGTTTACTGATTTTTTTCTTGAGAATGTGGTCACACTGTACAAAATGTTTTCATACTGAGTTTTAAAATTATTATAATCCAGCTATCAAAACATTTTGTTTTTTTGTGCGGTGAGGGAACTTCTCAGTGATGTCTTTGTTACACGTGTTACTGAAAAGCAGCAGATTTTGTTATTTTCTTCATGTTGTCTTCACGCTCAACAATCTTTCCCACCACCAGAAACACAAGCCAGCCAATCAACGCTCTTGTTGTCCCCACGCAGTATCTCTGTAGCAACAGAGTCTAGTTACATGTTGTGAAACGTTACAGCGGATATGTGTGTTGGTTAAAATCTGTCTGAGCGTGATTCTGTTGCCCCTGTATCACCAACACTGTTGTTAATTTCCCTTCCAGCGCCCACATAGTTTAAATAGCAAATGAACCTGCGCCCATGGGCATGCTGGTCTTACAGGGAGGTGTGTTGGGCGTGTTGCTATCTTGAGGCAGCTGAAAGTGATCACACCATTGACCAATAAAAACCTGGTCTGAAGTCAATAACCCAGCATTTCATTGTTATTTTAACGGTGCATTAGTAAAGCTTATTATTATTATTATTATTAGTAAGGCTTATGCACAGCGTGCGCACACTATGCTTGTTACAAACACAGGGACACACACTATGCTTGTTACACACACATGCAGAAGATTACATATAAAATATGAGGGTGTAAATCTTCCATCTTAACAGCAATGCTTCAAGGCTGTTAAAGGGAATGGGAGAGGACCTCTGTGATTGGTTGATTGCATGTTACCCCCAGAACACACCTCTGATTAATGAAGACACTTAGGACCCTTTAGGACTGCCGTCAAACTAGCAAAAGTGGATTTGTACACGTCCTAAACGCAGCTGCGCCAGCGCTTCACGTTAACACAGGGCCATGAACCCTCTCTCCCTGCAGATGATGTTGTGTGGGATTTAAAAAGCACTGAGCCAAGATTTTGCCTTTCTTGTGCTGTACCCGCCCTCCATCCTCCGTTAGAGCTGCGGGCGCTGCAGCAGCATCAGCGTGCCGCAGCTTTTCTCTGTGAGAACACATCAGGCTGCCTCTGTTCTCTCCAGCAGCCTGCTTTGATGAAGAGACGGCTTTGTATTTATTTCCTCTGGCTTTCAGGCTTACTGCCTCACTACCTGTGGCTTATTATCTCAGATAGTAAGTCCTCCGGCTGCACTCTGGCATATAGAATTATAGAAATGAGGAAGGGTTGAAACCGCTTCAATTACATGTGTGACAGCTTCTGAGTTCAGGAGTTTAAATGCATAGTTTGATCGACCGTAACCTTCATCCTACCCTTTCTTCTTTCTATCTTTTATTCTTTTCTTCCCTACTTCATTTTTTTGTCTTTGTTACCCGGTTGCTTGTCTTTACAGACCAGTCTTTGTTCAAGACCATCTCTGCTGTTGTATATCTGCGTTCCTTTAATTGTAAAACCTTAGTAAAGAGACTGTAATCTTCCTCACATTAGAACAGGAAACCAACAGGAATGTCACATTTCCATCACAATATTTCACATGGTTTTGACTTTATTTATGTCATATTGTTCTGTCCTCTTCTTCTACAGCGGTGTATTTGCACCAAACCAGAGAATTAGCTCCACCAACTGTTGACCTCAATAAACCAAGTCTTTACTTTCAGTAGTGGATAGAAACTTAATAACTAATTTAGTAACTTACTAACTACATATACTGATTAATTTCAATTTAACAAAGTGATGCCTTCATATGTCAAGATGAGATGTTTTTTACAGTGTGTTCTGGGACAGGCAGCTAGCAGACAGTAAGGATTTTTTAAACACGTGACATCGCTTAGAACACATTTAAAGACCCCAAAATGTAAAAAATGTTTCATGAAAATGTGGCTTATAACTAGATAAAGAGGCCATTTCTGACAGCTTCTGGCAGACAACCACAACGCTGACGCATGCTCGCTGACAGTAACGGAGTTACCTTGAACAACATGACAGATCTGGGGTTTTTGGACATATGGGATAAGGAAATTACACAACTCAACTAAATATATATTCACAGACCTTCAAACAGGGCAATTTTTCTTTCCAACGGGTTTTACAGGATGAGTGCCAGGTCAAATGTAAATCACTCAGTGATTGTAAAATGGCTGTTAGTGTCTGTTCACACACTGTGTGTGTGTGTGTGTGTGTGTGTGTGTGGGTGTGTGTTGATCAGGAGGAGGTGCTGGATCTGAACAGAAGGCTGACGACTGTCGACTGCCAGCTGAGGAAGTCGGAGCAGAGCAGGAGACACCTGGTGATCTCCAACAGGAAGCTGCTGGGCTTTGCACAGGTAAGGCTTTAAGTGGACACCCTCACATTAAAGGGTGAGTTCTCTTTTTTTTTTGTCATGGCATAGTATGTTGAAAAAAGTCATAGTATAGTATGTCAAAGAAAGTCTGGAAGAGCATGCAAACTCCACCCAACAGGGCCCAGCCCAGACTGGGGATGGAACCGGGGTTAGAGTCTGCAGGGCCTTCTTGTAGCTCTGACAGTGCGTCTCCAAATGCGTCCTGGGTGACCACCTGTGATGGGGTCTCACTTCGTCGCTCTATATGCAAATGAACACACATAAGCTGGTTGTGTTTTTATAAGGTCAATTGTTACTTTCACATTAATAAAGTAAAAAATGAAAAGCGCTGCCGACGGTCCGTCTGTGTGCCAAACATAAACTGTATGTAAAAGGGTGCCAACATAAGGAGATGTTCTGATGGGGGGGATGGGCCTTTGTCAGGAGAAAAAATGTGTTTTTCAAAGTCTCTGTGACTAATCTCTGCAGGTTGAAGTTTAGTCCTGCTTTATTTTACGTTTCATGTTCACCTAGGAGTCCCAATAAGTTACTGCTGATGAAGCCTGGACATTTTCTGATGTTGCTGCTTCATAATAAAAGCATTCAAATACCAAAATAACATAGGACTTTTATTGTGAAGAACTTATAGGAAATGAAACCCTTTCACAGCCACAGCCTGGGACACTGCATACACCGGATTCAGCACGCAGATCTGAAACACCACCACAGTCCCAAAGATCCCCATATGTCCCCTAAACTGTCATGGAGGCAGTCTGCCCCCTGGTGGCTGAGAGACACTGCAGCTCTCTGCAACACTTACACCCTGACCCCTGCTCTGAAAGTCCATTTATAGATTTTAAGACAGGCAGTTCAGAAGTTTTCAGACCGGACGTCTGTCCTCATTTATCCATCTTCGTCCTCTTAGTCAGGTAACGGGGGCTAGATATAATAGCGAGATATAATCCCTCCACCTAGTCCTGGGTCTTCCCCGAGGCCTCCTCCTAACTTAGTGTTATTAAAAAATATATATTATACATATTGTCACAGAAGCTCCCATAACTCTCTCCCTCCATTATGTCCGTCCTCAGAATGTCCACAAAGTGCTGACGACACCCAGCCTGTTTGACGGCGGGTAAGAGACTCTTAATATCTAAATCTTTCATATTTATTATTAGTTAGCCACAGCTATGCCTTTGAAGTCCTGCTATAACACTCTGGATATGTGTGTGTGTGTGTGTGTGTGTGTGTGTGTGTGTGTGTGTGTGTGTGTGTGTGTGTGTGTGTGTGTGTGTGTGTGTGTGTGTGTGTGTGTGTCAGGAGCAGCAGGTCGTCCCCGGCCACCGACAGCCCCGACACCCCGTCCCCCCTCCCTGACCCCGCCTTCCAGCTGGCTGTGGAGGCCAAAGAGCTGGTGGCAGGAGCCTGCTCCCCCCCCGCTGATGACAACGGTACACACTGCAACACACTATCATTCTAAACTTAATAACATTTAAGCGTCAAATAACCATCATATCATTAGATTAATGTACTTAAAGAGACCCTGTTATACTCCTTTTCAGCATCCGAGTTCTCCTCTTGGACTCGAGCAGAATAGGTTGACATGCTTACATGAAAAACTGGGCTGGCTTTCTTAATCAGTGACATCACTAGGAGGGGGGTTCAAACAGGAGTGTGGTCGAGCCGTGCACAGACAGAGAAGAAAAGTGCTGTCTGTGTGAAAGAAAGCTCCATTTGGAGTGAAATGTGTGTGTTTTTTATTCTTTATACAGCTATTACATACTGTACACAAACAACTATATAACACAGTAAAAGATGGGGGAATTCCAAAAAAGCATAATAGGGGCTCTTTAATTAATAAGTTACATGGTGATGTCACTGTATGTACTGAAAGTCTTTTTCTTTCCTCTTGTGATGGACCTGCAGTGTCAGTGAGTGCGTTGGAGGCAGCGCTGGCCCCAGATGTCGAGCCTCATCATATGTGAGCAGAGAGCCAGAGAGGGCCGAGAGAGGACCGGGTCAGGCTGGATGAGCAGCTGAGCCCACCATGGACCACACCACAATACAGACTGGACCCCATCCAATACACCTCCTCAAAATAATAACTTCCATACATTCACATCGTCAGTTCAGTGACAGCTTGAACACAACACAGCCAATGTTTTAATGCCAAAGCTTGCTTACACGCATCAAATTAGTGTCTTCTTTTGAAATATTCCACAGTCTTTATGGAGGGCTCAGCGGGGGGGGGGTGTTGCACTCAGTCCGGACCTGAGGACTCTCGCCGGTCACCCTTTGGGACACGTCTTTGGGAGAAGTGCTCTGCCAAATCAAAAGGCTGCTGGAATCCTATGTTGTGTTACTCTGACAGCAGGTGGTGTTGGAGGCGCTGCATGCGCACACACACACACACAAACACTCGCACAAAGGCAAACACACACACACACATAGACAGACAGACATAGGGATGTAACGGTTTTAAAATGTAAAAACGTCATTATTTCACCGGGGTTTACCATTACACCGGTAATTTCTCCATCCCTAACATACACACAGACACACACACACACACACTGTTGTAAACCATGTTCATACTCCCTGACCCCCCCTCTCCCTCCAGATTGACTCTGTGGATTGCATGTTATCGGAGGACTTGTTAGCTTGGAAAGGACAATCCCGAGCTGGTCTGTTCTGCTGAGTCTTCCTCTGTGTCATAATAACCGGCTGCCATCTGCCTCCATCACACATCGCTTTGGGTTATGAACTGTTGAGCAAAAAGTAAGACAGTGTCCCTTTTGTCCATCTCGATAACTCCTCGTGCCCTTCTTCATTCATGAAAGGCAAAGCCTGAAGTATTCCGAGCTGTTGGACTGGCTGACTGGCTTCATACTGCATGCTTCATGTTGGCCAGTGGCTTTAATGTTGCTGTAGCTCCTGCTGTGTAAACCTGTGTGTGGTAGTCACGGAGTCTAGGCAGACGTCAGTCAGAGGTTACAGGTGGAACTGTCATTTGATTCATATGGACAGCTTTTCAAAATCCTGACATGTCCTGTACTTTAACAAGATTGCATCTCTGGTGTGGCCTCATGTCTTTCTGTTACAGTTTTATATTAAAGGACTAAGTGCTGAATGGATTTGGTGTTGTGTTTATTCCAGTTACCTAGAACTTATTTCCAATACTAACAGTACTATAACTGGTGAGTGTTTCAGGTGCAGATGGGATGCATTCTGTCCCAGACACTGGTGGTGTTAGACTCAAACAGGAGAGCAGGCCTAAGAAAAGCACACAAGGTATTTCCATGAGGGATTAACTTTAATCTACAAAAATCTCAATGACATCAGACCACACAGATATATAGAAACAAACAATAATACTCTGTTAAAAACTGTTTTGATGGAACTCAATGTCTTGAAGAATAAGTTCACCTTTTTGTCTAAAGACAACACTAGAGAACTTAATGAGAACTGGCTGAAATGGATCAGGTGAAGAAGTTGCGACAGTCAATAATGCAGCTCAGGTAAAGCTGGCCCATAAGCACAGGACTTTCACTCGGGGGTGGGGGGGGGGGGTCGTGGTTCAAGGCCAGTTTAACACCATGAGGCAATTTGCTGAGCTAGTTATAGTGCATATATATATATATATATATATATATATATATATATATATATATATATATATATATATATATATATACATACTTCATCTGCACATTTATGCATAATGTGTCTGTCTGAAGCATCATCTGTCTGAAGAGCATCCATTTGAAGGTCGTCTGTCTGAAGGTCGTCTGTCTGAAGCATCGTTATCGTTATATTATCGCAAAACAGTCGTCTTCGTTGCTAAAGTCCGACAACAGAAAAAAAAGGCCAATTCAAATAATGTTTGAATTTAAATAAGAGTTTATTTAATATTGAAAACAACACATATGCACCTCCCGATTAGGCTTCCGAGTTGCTGGCAGACAGGCTGATGAACATCAAACTTTATATGAAACCCTAAAGAACTTCACCTCTTCGGTCCCACTACAGGTTGGCTGTTGGAATGTCTCATTAAGTCTCATTGGAACTACAGATCTGGCACCAGATCTGGCAACCCTGCACCAAAATAATAAATAAAATAATGTTTCCTAAACCGTTTCAGTGGTTCATCAACTGGTAACAGGGTGACCTTCACTTCTGCACTCTCTATAACCGAACTATGCAAGTCTGCTGGGTCAGGTAGTGGATCTGTGGTTCCAGTGAGACATAATGGGACAATTCCACTTCCAACCTGTAGGGGGACCAAAGCGGGAAAAGTTAGTGTTGCTTTAAAAACATATTTTACCAAATCTACAAGCGGGCCACCAGTGGTCGCTGGCAGGGGGGGGGGACCCTTCTTTGAGAAATATTGAACCAAAGGACTCGTCGTGATGAGGGTGCATTCATTGAAGACTGGCTGCATCTCAGAACCCCCCCATCCTTCTCTCGGTCCTCTGTCCCTCCGCGGTGAAGGCCGTCTCAAAGCTCTCACTTCAGGACCGAGGAGGGGTCACTGGGGAGCTATGAGCGAGGATCCAGAGAGCAGCCTTCCTGGATGGAGTTGCTAGCTCCGCCCAAACAGCTGACAAAGTCATGTGACGCTTCAGAGGAAAGGACGTCTCAGTCTCAATAAAGATAAAGAGGACCGATACAGCGCCGGCAGTACTAAACAGTACATTTTTAACAAAAACTTAAACTTTAAATTTTATTTTTCAAATGTAAATAATCCATCACATAACTCATTCATTATTACAGTATAATTATCTTAGGAATTACGCATGACATTTTTTTAATGACTGAATGATAAATAATGATAAATCTTATTAGCATTTTTGCTAAAAATGTCACGTACACCCTGCAGTCCTCCAAAGTACCCCTCAGGGTACGCGTACCCCGTTTGAGAAACACTGCTCTAAAAGCCATTTGCTCGTTGCCTCTATGATTTCCTCCCGTCCCTCCCGTGCCTTCTCGGCGGGAGGGACTAAGACGCAAGGAAAGGAGGCAAGTGGAGGAGTCGAGGAGGTAATTTAAGGGTTTTGAGATGCAGCCCACATGAGTCAAAGCTCTCGGATCTCACCTTTCTCTCGGCACCAGGCTTCAGTATGATGAGCTTTCACAAAGAAATACAATTGCCTCCAAACTGTATTTTACTGCTAAATACACTAAATAACATTAAATTAACAAACTCAATTCACAGCGAGCTGAGTCAAAGAGACTAATGCTGCACCAGTCTATGTAGAGTCCTCTGGTCCTAGTCTGGAGTCTCTCACTTGTACTGTTGCTCCCATCGGAGTTTCTGCAGAGATTTAGCACATGCCAACGTGGCCTGAACGGTGACTGATCATAACTTTAAAGTTCAGTCTTGATTGCGTGGAGCTAAAATTCTCCGAAAATAAAACACTGAACTTTTCTATTCGTTATGACCACAGATGACGGCTGTTGGCTGAACAGATCCGTCTCTTCAGGAGAGACCGGCTCTCGTGTCCTTCCGTTCGTGTGTAGAACTTAAACGTAACGTGTGTGATCAGGGTCTCTGGAAGCCGATGGGGGGGGAACCCACGCTGCTCGGGCTGCGCAGGCTTGAGTCGTAGGAGCTGGGTGTCATTCCCACAATGCCCTCGGCCTGGGGCGTCTCCCCACACAGGAAGTCGTCCTCGTCCTCCCGTGGACCCTGACACACACACACACACACACACACACACACACACACACGCGCACACACACAAAGCACAGTTTGAAAACCTGAAAATCACTTATATATTATATTCTCTCATTTTTTACCTAATACATATACATTTCCTCGTAGTTTTACCTATATGATCACGTATGTTTAAGCCAATTTATGCTTCTGCGTTAAATCTACGCCGGCGCTACGTACGTAGCTCCGTGTAGATAAGGACCGCACGCCTTAGCCGTCACCTCTCGAAAAATGTAACTACACGTCTCAGCTGTGGCTTGGTAGCGTTGCATTCCCCCCCCATAGGGCTGAGAGGGGGACACGTAAGCTGTTTTACACCAGTCCACATGTCTATGTCCCCGTCAGACAAAGCTCCTCCAGAGCTACAGAACACCTCCCGGCTGAGTCTACTCGCTGGAACAGGATCATGTCAGCTCGGCCTCTGAGACTACAAATAGACTACGATTTAGCAAGAAAATAATCAATATTAAAAATACCGGTTAGCTTAAGCTTTGGTAAGTCCCCCAACATAACGTCGTTGGGGGTGCATTAGGAAGACGCTAAAGGTACTGCTCGAACCTTGCTCACCCTTCTGTCATCTCACCTGTTGTCCCGTTTTGGTGGGAAGCAGCTCTGCATCCGACACTTCCTCCCAGACCTGGTACAGAGGCTCAATCAGGTGACCGGACCTGCAGGCGCGCACGCACACACGCGCACGCACACACACAGACACACGCACAGAGACAGACAGACACAGATACACGCACCATCACTAACAGGGACGTTGTAGAGCGTCCTCTGGTGGACAGACTATGCAACGCCATCACTAACAGGGACGTTGTAGAGCGTCCTCTGGTGGACAGACTATGCAACGCCATCACTAACAGGGACGTTGTAGAGCGTCCTCTGGTGGACAGACTATGCAACGCCATCACTAACAGGGACGTTGTAGAGCGTCCTCTGGTGGACAGACTATGCAACGCCATCACTAACAGGGACGTTGTAGAGCGTCCTCTGGTGGACAGACTACGCCAATTATAAATGATTTTGATGAATGAATATTTATTTATCAGCCATTATAAATGGCGATACCGATAGTTCGGGATATGTCTAATATTAGCTGACAATACAAAAGCACTCCCTCTCCATCATCACTTCGGTGGTGTGTGTATCTGCAGAGACGCGGTGGGAAGCGACCGTTTCCACCGCGTGACGTGTGTTTGACAAAGTGCAGCGTTAAGCATCAACTTGTCCTTCCAGGTCAGAATTGAGATTGAATATTTTTTTTGTGCTTTTCCGATGTTTTTGTCACTTTTTCTGATTTATTTCTCACTTTTTCCAGCTTTTGGCGCTTTAAAAAAAAAAAACCTGAGCTGGTTTAATAACAGGTTTTACACTTATTCTTGGAATTCATGGTCAACAAAACCTCATTTATATCAAAATTTTTAGCTAACAAGGCAGAAATTCTGAATTATTTTAACTGAGAGTTAAGATCAGAGGATGTTGAGTGTAACTCAGATGGGTAGATGTCAAAGTTTAGTCCGGATGCTGTTTTAAAACCATTAAAAAAAAGAAATCAAATACTATAAGATTAAATAAAAAAATCAATGAAAGAAATCATTAATGTCACCTGAAGAATGTTGTATGGAATCATCCGTGTTATTTTTGGACAATATGCTTGAAAGAAATCTAATATTTCTGATATAAAACACTTTGAAACGGGTCAGTTTGAGCAGAGGACAACACGAGGGTTAAAGTA
Source organism: Percina caprodes (assembly GCA_013375575.1). Classification (NCBI taxonomy): domain Eukaryota; kingdom Metazoa; phylum Chordata; class Actinopteri; order Perciformes; family Percidae; genus Percina; species Percina caprodes. The sequence goes on from JABXJD010000799.1 coordinate 35,755, forward strand.
TCGGTTCCTTGGTGATGAAGGGGGGGGGGGGTACCTCCTGAGCAGGTAGGGGTCGAAGGGGAAGAAGCTGTCCAGAGGGTTGGTGTTGGTGGTCACACTGTCCCCCCCGGCGGAGCTGCGGACCACCGGCAGCACGTGGCGGTTGTTCCTCTCTATGATGGTGTAGCAGAACACCACCTGATACGTCCTGCAACAGAACAACACCGTCAACCACCGCTGCTGGGACTCAGCTGGACAGAAACAGCCTTTTTGTGTTTTGCCTAGTTATTTTATGTATTATTAAATGTTCAAAATATGCAAAACTTTTTTTTCCCCTTTTGGCCTTTTTTGTGTGTTTTTTCTGCCCTCTTGCCTAAGTTGTCGTCCATTATGCTGTCCTCTTTCAGTCCCTCACACTCTAGTTTCCAACATATTATTTTCTTATCATCATTACAACATCAACGGGCGCCATAAACAGCAGGAAATGCTGCGACATATTACACCAGACACTTGTGTTAGTTGTAAGAAAATACCTGTAGAACACTTCATAATGTAACATAATGGCAATCTTTTTTTTGAGGGTTCAATTTGTTCAATAAAAGCATGTTGGAAAGGATTTCCTTTCATTTCTTTTAAAGTCAACAAGCAATTTGTTGGATTTCAGCGGGAACTAAGAGCAGCACGCAGAGAACACGACAGGGTGAGGGCTGCTGCCGTCTCTCTCTCTCTCTCTCTCTCTCCCCCCTTAGAGCGTTATTCTCCTAGCCTGGTTCTCTTAGGATGAAGGGAGGCAGGGAGTGGAGGGGTACCTGGTGATGGCGGCGAACGTGCTGGTGACTGCAGGCAGGCACACCTTGAGGGGGTTCAGCTGACACATGACCAGCCGCTCCAGGTTCAGACTCTGCAGGTACTCCAGACCTGAGACACAGACACACACAGACACACACACACACACACGCAAATGAAATGAGGTGGTCAGATTTAACCCTTGTGTTGTCTTCCTGTCAAAATTGAAAATCCTTTGACGCTTTTTATCGATGTTTTTAACTTTTTCTTAAGTTTTTATCCCTTTTTTCAACACTTTTGACGCTTTTTTTCAATGTCAGTTTTTTTGACATTTTCAACACTACGTAACACTAACTTATTAACTTTAGTTTTACAGTTTTGGAATTTATGGTCAATAAACCTCATTTATAGGAAAGTATACCTAATGTTTGAGTTAGACAAGCAGAAATTAGGAATTATTTAGATTTAAAGGAATGGATGTTGATGATAATCACAGACTGGAATATGTCAACTTTTACTCTCAATACTATTTCAAAAACACTTCAATTTGGTTTCAAATGCTATAAAATTGAATAAGACGCCCCAAAATTAATGAAAGTAGAGATTTGTACTTGGCAAAGAGCGTTGTGTGGAATCAATCATGTTATTTTGGGGAATTAAAAAGAACATTGATATAGGACAACATGAGGACAACATGAGGACAACATGAGGACAACATGAGGGCAACATGAGGACAACATGAGGACAACATGGGGACAACATGAGGACAACATGAGGGCAACATGAGGACAACATGAGGACAACATGAGGACAACATGAAGACAACATGAGGACAACATGAGGGCAACATGAGGACAACATGAGGACAACATGAGGACAACATGAGGACAACATGAGGACAACATGAGGACAACATGGGGACAACATGGGGACAACATGAGGGTTAATGTGATAAAGTAGAGCATATATGTGTTTTGCCTAATTATTTTATGCATGTCTTATAAGATCATGTGTGTGTATATATATATATATAAAAAAAATAATTGTCCCTTTTGGTCATTTTTGTCCGTTTTTTTCTGCACTCTTGCCTAAACTCTAAGTTGTTGTCCATTATCCCGTCCTCTTTCAGTTACTCTGTTCTCTGATTTGTACATGTCTGGACACAGTAACTGTTAAATAATAACTAACATTTCAATTAAATATATATTTTTTAAATAATTGATTATCAACTTATCAGAATCAAGCATCAAATCGTTCTAGAGAGAATCGAGATGCATCTAAAAATCAACTATTTTTCCCAACCCTAGTTTCCATCAACGTTTTTTGCACAAGCCGGTAACCAATTAAAAGAAAATCCGATGAGACTGAACGTACAAACTTGGTGTCGATATTCATAAAATCCAATAGAATATTACTGTTTTCATTGTCATTTTTCATTCGCTATACTTAATTTGCATAAAAACGGGTGGATGGAAACATGGCTAGTGATGCTGGAGAAAGGTAAACGGTGATGTGACGGCGCCGTACCTTTCTTCATGTTGCCCTCCAGCAGGGCTCTGTGTCTGAAGATGAGGGTGTAGAAGATGGCCTGGCAGGCGGTGTAGAAGGGCCCGTGCAGACTGATGTCGCAGCAGGCCTGCCTGTCGCTGCTGTCCTGGCTGTCGATGTAGCGATGGGTCCAGGAGAGCAGCAGGTCCAGACAGCCCCGCACAGTGCTGTTTGGGGGCACATTGAATTAGAACAGCTGCAGGAGCAACATGGGCACAGAGGAATAAACTGCTCACTTTGGCCCTGAGCTGCCTTTGTGAACTCACAGCAGAGGGATGAACTTGGCCCGGGCCAGGAAGCTCCCCAGGTACCCGGCAGCAGCCTGGCGGAGGACAGCAGGCTGAGAGGGACTCTGCAGGATCCTCCACAGGTGATCCAGGAAGGCCTCGGCCAACGCCTGGGACACAGGAGATACAGCACATACAGGACTCCACAGAGGACTCATCTCACAAGCAGCGTAGACACAGAACGCATCGCGTTGCACTCCCCCACCAATTTGTCTACTAGCAACCAACAGAATCATCATTCTTTAAAGCTGCGGTGTGGTGATATACACTACTAACAGGGTAAATAACCCAGAACTTTTTGTTTTGAGAATATTTATTTATTATTTAGTACTTAACCATTTAATCTCATTACTGTGTAATATTTAACACTCAGGACTTTTGATACAACCAAACCATATTTTTTGCAAAATGTGTATACATAACTATTTTTGCTGTCAGGACTGTCCACCCCTCTCTTTTTTTCTGCACTACCTATACTTTATATATTTTTATACTCCATGTTTTGCTTCAGTCTTGTTGCACAGGTACTGCACTTGTGTATAATGACAATAAACGCTTTCTATTCTATTTTTATAAGCTGCTGACCTTAAAACAGAGATTTTATGAAGACAAAAGTGGACACAGACGTGAAGAATCAGCAGTTTGCTTAGCACCAGGATCCCATCCCCCCCCCATTTCCCCTGCTGATTCCTTACGTCTGTGGCCACCTTTGTCCTGATAAAAGCTCAGTTTTTCAAGTCGCCAGCTTGTAAAAACTAAGTTCTGGGTTCTTTACATAGTTGATACTGACTATAACCACACAGCAGCTTTTAGGCATTTTTCTGTTGGAACTGACGAGGAGGAAACCTTCTTTATATTCATCAATGTAGATGAAACAACTAAATTAGCAGTCATCTTCTTAAGTGTACAGAAACAGCAGCTAGATTGGTAATTAGGCAGTTTACACTTGATCGTAGTTTGGTGTGATATAATAATAATAAAAGTAATGTATATTTTATTAATTCCAAAAGGGAAAATTACAATTAGTGGGTATATACAGTGGCTTGAGAAAGTTTAAGGAATTCTAAGTAATGACAACTAACTGTTGGCACCTCCACATGATACAAGCCTTACGTGACCACGCACCTCCCCGTCCTCTATTCTATTTAAGCTCAAGTTTGGTCTCCACCCACTCCTCTATGAAATATCTGACTCTTTAGCTGCTTGATGCACCACTCTGTTCACAAGCCAGTCTCTAACTGTGTCTGTTGGTCCAAGTCAAGTCACCTGAATGCTACATACTGCTGTTTCCTATCATTACACATACACCATGCACAATGTGGGAAGTACTGACCACTCTGAAGCTGCAGAGGTAAAAGAGTGTGTACTGGACATGGCAGGAAGCATGTGTTGGTAGAATGAGCTTGTCAAACACGCTTAACAAATCTCTGTACAGATCCTTAGTCCTTTCCACACTAAGAGAGCCTGAGAGAGAGAAAACAAAGAAGAACAGAAGAGCATGACACACCTAACAGCCAAAAACTTTCACTCCACAAAGATGCACAAAGTACATTTGACATGTTCTTGGATACAAAAATGTGTGGTGTGAAATGCTTTGAAAACATATTTCACTCAGTTAGAGGTCAGCCCCCGTTATGGGAAATGGGGGCTGAACTCTGCTCTTCAGTGTAAAAGTCATTTTGTTATTCAGCTACCATTAACATGGCAGAAGTCCTTGATATAAGCCATTAGAACCGCCATGAGAGAGTCCAGCCTGTCAGCCACCGGGTGGGCCATCACCGCCGTCCTACAGGGACCATCTGCAGACATGTCCTCGTCCTGACACACACACACACACACACACACACACACACACACAGTATTCTTATTGGTCACATACAAATGCATTTAACCCATCCTAAGGGATAGGTGCAGTGGACACATACAGCAACTTTGGGTTTAGTGTCTTGGGGAGGCCGGGATCGAACCACCAATGTCGTGGTTGAGGGTCAATCCGGTCTACAATCTGAGCCACATGCCACCCACATCAACACCCACTCATACAAATACGACCCTTTCTACACTGTGCAGTCACATTTCTTCACATTCTCAGTTTTTGTTATCCAGAGTGATGTATGGATACTATTTACTTTCTCGCAGACATTTCATTTATTTTATCTTACTCTGCCGAGTCATCCAGCAGAGAATTACCAGCAGGTAACCATAGACCCCCCGGGTGCTGGAGACATTTGTCTGCATGTACAGCAGAACAGGAAACCCGCAGAACAAGACATTTTTAGGCAAAATGTTCCAGTTAACTTTTCTGAATTGAAAAGACAATGTGAGAGGGTCCACGGACACCTCCCACAGTATGTCCTGGGGGACCCAGTCATATGCCTTCTCCAGATCCACAACACACATGTAGACCAGATGGGCGTACTCCTAGGATCCATCCAGGATCCTCGTGGGAGGGAAGAGCTGGTCTGTTGTTTGACTATCGGCCGAGCCCTCTTTCCAGCACCTTGGTGTAGATTTTACCAGGGAGGCTGAAAGAGAGTGTGACACCACCCCTGTCTGCAACTCCTTAGGCACTGTCCCAAACTGTGTATTAATATTAATAATTATTATCTGTATATTGACAACAATTGCTGCCTTGAATGAGCGGCCTTCAAATCCCCGGGTATTAAAACTGACGTTTACATTTGCAGTCCTTTCTAGTTATTTAGTTTATTTTTTGTCACTCAAATCCTTCTTTAATATCTACCTTTTTATTTATAACCTACTTTATCTGGGATAAACCTCAGTATAATGTGCTGCAGGTAAATCTGCCCCAGACCCGGAAGAATCCTCAGACCAGTGCTGGTTGTTACCATGTCAAAGAGTCCTTCCTCAGTCGATTCCTCCGCCCGCTGGTTCTGCACCGCGTTCTCTTCCGCCTCCTCGATGTCTGAACGGGACGCACTCACCTGCAATACACCACACACACTGTTACAGGCAGGAGCAGACACACACACACTGTTACAGGCAGGAGCAGACACACACACTGCTACAAATACAGAGAACCTAAATCTCTGTGACAACCTCACTGCAGATAAACAGGGACTTTGTATCAGTATATTATGGTGCCACCTGGTTTCCTGTCACCAGATGAACATATCTCCCCCCCCCCTTCTGCCATGTAAAGGTGTTTACAGTTTACCCACTTACATCCAGTTTGAGCATCTTTCCGATGATCAACTCCAGAGCGTCTCGTCGAATTGACGGTATGTACACGGTCACCCTCAGGACATTGTGGACGTAACACTCCTGTGGACGGCAACAAACTATCAATCAACAAAACACCACCGTGTTAAATGCACAATTCACTGGCTGATTATGGGATGAAATTATCATTTTGGCAGTTTGCAGATGATCTGTATCAGCGTTTTATTTGCCTGATAACCGATAAAGTTAATGGATTAAAAAGTGGCCTACTTTGGCTCGGCTACAGCTCTGTGTGTGTCCCTCTGCTTTAGTTTCGAGACACAATATGTTAAAATATACACTACATGTATGTATAATGTGTATCAGCTCTGAGCAACAAATTAAAAGGATGTTTGTGTGGCGAGTACAGTGACAGGTTGTAGTTTTTCCACACTTCCACAGTGCTGCACTGAAACAGCCAAAGCTAATCCGATTCCACTGGCGCGGTCTCATGATGGCTGACCCTCTTCACTGTTTCCCTACAGTGTAAGAGGTTTGTTTCATTATTCAAGTAACCGCATGTTTTCGGGTTGATGAGGCCACCATTAACCACTTGCTGCTGTTTTGCTGCTGTGACGCGATGTTGGTATGTATGATGTGAATATGAAATCCGTTGTCTCTCACCAGTGTTCTGGAGGATTTCTGTATATAGGGGAAGTTCTCGTGAAGAATGGGCATCAGAAAGCGACTTGTGCTGAAAGAAGAGGACAAAACTTTACAGTACAATACAGAACAAATTACAAGGGCAGGGACTTAAACATTATCATGCATCATGTGAGCATAAACACATAAAACACATGCATACATACACCCATGCATGCATACACCCACGCATGCATACACCCATGCCTTACATACATACATACATGTGTACATTGCAAACATGAATACATGCATGCATACAGGCATACATGACATACATACATAGGTAGATTACATACATACATACATACATACATGTGTGCATTTATGGGATAGTATTACTCTGAAATGTTATTCCTTGTAAAAGGATATCCTCGATATATACAGTATATGATAGACAATAGGGGGCAATTTACCAAACCAGTGGCAAATTACCTTCAGTCTCCCGTTTCTAAATTAGTGGTCTAAGACTACAGATGTAAATGAGCCCAGATGTAGTTCATCTGATTATCTGGCATTAGTGCTGCTAAATAAGCTCTGATTGGGACTGTTAAGACATTTTTGACACTGAAAGCGTACATTGGGTAAATAGCCTGATGTCATCAGAGAATCAAAAAGATCCATGACTGAATGAGACATGGAGAATTAAGGGGGAGATTTAGAAGATTTACGGTAAAGCTTTCAAAGACCTTTGAAAAGGTTCTGTACTTGACATTCAGAATGTTAGTATAGCAGCAAACTAATACTTGACATGAAAAGATATAGCAGGTGCCCTGAGCAGAGAATGAAGTCACACTCCCTCTGAACTCCTCTGTTCTTCCTTCCAATAGCCGGTCTGGCCGCACGTGCATGCGAGTGCCTCGTGCGTCTGTATCAGACGGCGAGGGATGTGACAAAGCGTCTGTATTTCACGGGTTGGGAAGCGGTCAGTGAGAGCCGTGTGGAGGCAATCCCAAACTACATTTTTCGTCAGTATTTCGAGTGCAGCCCCTTTAAAAACATAACAAGTAGCTTACTACTTATTAATGGCTGCTCAGTAGAGATAAGCAGGAGGAAAACAGAATAAAGTTGTCACACAACAATCTACCCAAAACTCCTTTCTCCTCAAATACAGGAAGTTCTGGCAGGCCCTCCTTGTGTTAGACCGGGGAAGCTCCTTTAAGGAATAGCTCCGTGCTTAGTGTGTAGGCGTCATGAGAGCGTGAGTGATGGAGCAGACAGCTGTCGGCTGTCAGAGCAGAGAACACATCAGCAGTTTACTTGTTAAGTGGTAATAAATGTACAGTGTAGGCTTCCGTTTGTCTCTGAATGAATGCTCCGTGTCGATTCTCAACACGGCAACCAAACAAAAAGAGGCAGTAGGGGAGAGCAGCAGACGAGAGGACGGGGAAGCCCGTCTACAAACCAATCAATTAGAAGTATCTGGAGACGCAGCGCACGTACAGTATGTGATGACAGCAGGACGTAGTTTTGTCAAGTATAGACAGTGTGCTTGCATAACTGCAGTGTGAAACCAAAATTTACCGGATTAAATGTTAAAATGTAACAAAAACATGGCCCTCGGTCCGGACTTTCAGGTGTGAAATTGCCCGAGACCTGGCTAGCAGGGATATCCGACTTGTTCCATATGGAGCAAGTGCCTGTCTTAAAATGCTTACTTTTTTTTTTCCCATCTTCTCCTTGCTTTTTGACACATTGTCGAGCTTCACTTGGTGACTGATACGTACTATGCTTTTCAGTAGAGCAACCTTTTTCTTTAACTCTATTTTAGTTATTTGTACATGTACTTACAGTATATATGCATATATACTCTGTTCCAAGATATATTTGTATTTAGCTACTTTTTGGATAGTTTATGGATGTTGTTTTTTTGTCCTTGTCTGGGGGGGGGGGGTACTTCGTAGTGCTCTGGTGTGCTTGTTTCTTGTTTGTGAAACAGAAAAGCTATAGATAAAATACTAAAAAAAATACTCAAACTAATACAAGACGACAAAACAAGAGACTTACGATGGGACGTATCTGGTGATGAGCTGCAGCGCCTGGTGACACTGATCAAAGTTTCTGGGGAGGTCTTAAGAAATCAAAGGAGCAGAAAAGAGTTTGTATTTACCATTTATTATTCAACCATTTGTGCTTATCCAGAGAATTAGAGGAGAGGATGTAAGCTGTCCCTGCTTCACATTCCCACTCCTCCCTGCCCTTCCTTCTCCACCCTCCCGATAATGGCCCATTACACACCTTGGTTCCACACCATGTTTCTGGTGTTTGAAACAAACATTTAATATATTGAAAAAGTCACTTGAAATAACAGGGAGGACACCTACTTTCATCTTCGTCATCTGAATCCGAGATATCCACCCCTGCTTCACAGATGGTCACTCTCTCTGGAAACAAGAAACACACACATTAAATCTCCGCGAGTCACTGATGCTGGGATACAGTGAATGCATTATATGGCCACTAGGGCTGTACAATGTATATCAGGTTTCTTTATTCGTCATCGCTGGCGCAATAAACTCACTGCAAAAGCCTGCAACATATCGCGAAAGACACTTCTGTGAAACAGAATATCAGCAGAAAACTGCACTTTAAAATGGAACGGATTCTTTTATTAGTCCCGCCTTTCATATTCAACTCAATTTTCAATAAGTTGAATAAAGAAGGATGGAAATGATTCCCTTTCATTTATTCAAAATCAACAAGCAATTTGTTGTATTTTAGCAGAATACTGAAAGCAGCAGAACTGAGTACTTTAACGTCAGTTTATTTATCGCGAGTTATATTGTTATTGCCATATTCAACAACGTTATGGCCTATCGAACATTTTCCTCATATCGTGCAGGTCGCTCGTTTTTCCCGCGACTTCTTCACTATAAAGTCACTTAAGCTGCTTCTGTTTCAATCCTGTCGGCTCTCTGTAGTGGGCGGGGCTGCTGCTCAGTTCCCCCCTGCAACTGACACACACACAAACACACACAAAAACACACACCCCAGGATAGGAAACTAACAATGTCGAGATCAACAAGCCGCTGACAGACATGTTCATCTTTGATTCATTCAATGAATTATTATTTTTTTGTCTTACATCCACCAGCCATATTAGATATTTCATATTAGACCAACATTTGCACGATCCTGAGCCTTTCTGGTTACTATAGCAACACTCAGCCCAGAGTAGGTATTCTCCCAGAAACAAGTTTCCTTTTAATTTTTAATGAACTACACAAAAACCAAAATCACAACTCTTTTGCAACTTTCTCTGTCTCCAGCAACTTCATCGCAACAAACGTACAAAAACCCTAAAACAACAACAGTTCCCTTTTTATTTTTTAAGGACTATACAAAACTGACTTTTATCGCAATTTTTTTTTTTTACAAAAGCTCCCGCAACATCAGATATTTTGAGCCACAACAATCTAAAAAAAAAGGCAACAAAATCCTGGAGGTACGAACTTTAAAACGTTAATATATTGTTAAATTGAAATAATTTTCTATTTAAAAAAAACTCTACAAAAGCGCCTTTCTTTGAAGTCATTTTTCAAGAATCGGTTTAGGAATCGGAATCGTTTTAAAACTACCGGTTCGGCATCGGAACCATAAGAATCCAAACGATACCCTACACTCGATTCATTACCATTGCTTTTTTGTGTGCGGCGAATGGAGCGCCCCTTGGTTGCCAGCATGTGGCTGCTAGGTGGTGGGTGGTGCTAATTTTCGAACCCTGCTGATATAAGACGCTGAGAGTCAAGCAACAGACCAGTGACGTCTACTGACACCGGCGGGAGAGCTTGGATTCTGCGTTTTATTGTAAAAACTGGGGATTATTCTACCATCAGTGATGGAACCTACTGGGAGTGAAGTGGGACACGACCATCCTGAGGCAGGCACACAGGTACACCGTCTGTGCTGAGACCAGGTTCCCCAGGAAGGCCATGTACTCCTCCACCACAGCCTGGCTCCGGCCCACCCACGGAATCCTCTAGAAACACACACACACACACACACACACACACACACAGAGTACTTTAAGTAATTTAACAAGTGCCTAAGAAAACCAAAATGTTTCAGAGGTTTGGGTGCAGCACCTAAACTGAATGAATGTCACTGAAAGACTTTTCTCAGATCTAATGATTGTAGTTGGATTTCTTTAGCAAGTTTTTCTTCTTCTAAGCTTTTTGAGTGTTATCTATCTATTATCTGCTCTAGCTTTTCCAAGGTTTTGGACTCAGATATGGTGATAATAACGGTCCACAGTGACATGGACAAGAGACGCAAAACTACAACAGAGAGACACAAAGTAGATTGGGAATTTGCTTTTTTGAAGGTAAAAAAAAAAAAAACATTTTCTTCAGGAAGGGTGTCTAAATGTGTATCCAAATGTGCGGGGAGGGGGGGGGGGATCCTCCCCTACAGACTAACTAAAGACAACATCTTTGTTTGGTACAGATCCTCTCAAAAATCACTAATTTTAATGTATTATTTTTTCAATGAAAATGAGAGTAATGACACAAAAATGATCATTCCCTCCAATATTGTGAATCATATCGCAATATCAGTCAAAAATAATCGCAAATTCAATATTTTTTCCTCATATTGCGCAGCCCTGGAAATCATTGAACTTATTGACGGACTAATGATGTTCCGGGACGTCTCTGCAGCACCACAATATTTCATTCAGAATGGTTTGACACATATTTTGCCTCTAACAAAAAAATTGGGCCCCCAGGGGGTGGGGTGGGGGGGCTGAAATACGATGAGCTACAATGAGACTAAGCTTTCACCGTCTTGACTGTCCATCCTCACCAAGACAGTGTGGATGAGCTGTTCATGGTCCTTGGTCAGCTGGGTCACAGAACCCCGAAACTCTTGAAGCCAGTTGATGATCTGGGCATCCTATCAGAGGAGAGAAAGAAAGAGAGCTGACACCCCCACAGTGACACCACCCATCCCAGGTCAGCTCAAACACACTGGGGCTTTACTCTACCCTGATTTCAGGATCAGCCAGCTGATGTTTCAGCAGCTCGTAGTCACTCGAGTCCCCCTGCAAACAAGAAGAGAAACTGCTAATTAGGGCTGTGCAACTAGTCAAAATTGTAATAGTGCCTATGCTCTTCGGCTCCGAATGATCACAAACACAGAATATCGAGAAAAACGATTATTTGCACATTATGCTTTTGCAGGTGAATTCTTATTTTGTCTTGTGGTCTGAATGAAGATAAAAAAAAGTTCAAATGGGAAAAGTTTGAAGGGAAATGTCACAGTTCAAGGCTGATTTGTTTAACTTTCCCATTGCTGGTGCTCATATTATGCTTTTTAGCATTTCCACTTTCCTTTATTGTATTATATATATATTTTTTGTGCATCTAATAGGCTTCCAAAGTAAAAAAGCCCAAAGTCCCCAAAGGGACTTACCATCTCCAACAGAAAACACTGTTTGCCCTCATACTCTGCTTCTGACTGGCTAGTAGTCCTTACCTAGGTACTGTCAGGGCCCTCATACTCTGCTTCTGACTGGCTAGTAGTCCTTACTTAGCTACTGAGCACGTGCGAGTCCCAACAAAGATGGAACAGAAGTGAGGTGTCTCACTCTGTAGCTAAAACACAGAGCTCAACACACAGGGTGAAAAGAGGAGCTGCAACAATGTGCAGTACAATAAAAAGTGTTTTTAGAAATGTAAAACTATGTGTGACGAGTGATTGTGGTATGTAATCGGTATTTTTATATTAACCAAAATAATTGTGATAATGATTTTTTTTTTTACCCTATGAGCAACATACACAGCCAGTACCCGGTGTCCAAAAGGCTTTCATTCGTTAAAACCTTCCAGACACGGAGCTAAGCGTTGGAACAGCTAACGTTACCGAGCAGCACTTAAACACAGTCTCGACTCTTTGCACTAGTTAAGGTTAAGTTAGCGAACCAAAGTGGACCGACATTACGTTACCACTCACCTGTTTGTGTTTGGCTAACGTTTCCGCAACACTGCCTCCAAATCTGACAGTCTTAACCGGAGGAGAGTTCAAAAAGTCCCGAGCGTCTATCTCCATGTTCCCCTGCACTCAGGAGAAAAAGTGACGTTAACGCTTGTTAGGCTATGCTAACGTTAGCTGTCTTTACGCTAAAAGATCCAGCTCAAGAGGAAAAGACGAACTACTTTCATCTGTACTCTGTGTGCTAATTAATAGTCGAAGGTTTAAGGACAATTTTAATGTCTTTAGTACAGTTATTACTCTGTTTTGAAAAAGAACTGCCCGACTAGCGCGTGTTCACAACAGGAAGTAAACCCCTTGTTTACGGAAGTAAATACATTACATGAGTGCAACATTCAAAGTCTTCCCACAAGCTCGAATCACAGCGTAATAGGTTCCGGTTGGCCTTTGGCGCACATGTATGGTTATAGACTGTTAACCCTTGTGTTGTCTTCCCGTTAACCATGAAAAAAACAACGTTTTGGTCACTTTTTTTTCAACATTATCATCACTTTTTCCAACATTTTTGTCACTTTTTCAGTGTTGTGGATGCTTTTTTTGATGTTTTGTCCAAAGTTTTTTCTATATTTTTAATGTTGACATTTTCAGCGCTTATTTTGACGGCCCATTTTTTGTGACAAAAAAAAGTAACTGAAAACGGGTCAAATTTGACCCAAGGACAACATGAGGGTTAATATTGTCTATATATAGAGTGTAAATTGTAATTAATAAAGTAAATGTTAATGTGCTGTATTTATAAAGCGCTTTTCTAGTCTTAACGACTACTCAAAGCTCTTTTACATCATACAGGATACATTCACCATCACACACATTCATACACTGTGGCCGAGGCTGCCGTACAAGCTGCCACCTGCTCATCAGATACACACACACACACATTCACACTCCGATGCGCAGCATCAGGGGCCACTCGGGGTTCAGTGTCTTGCCCAAGGACACTTCGACATGGGACTGCAGGGCCAGGGATTGAACCACCAACCTTCCAATTGGCAGGCAACCAAGGGGGCTTCTCACTTCCCTTAAATTGTGTCCCCGGCTCCTCCACTTTCTCTTAGTCCGTCCCACCGAGGCAGCATGGGAGAGAGAGAGAGGGAGGAAATCAGAGAAGGAGAGAGGAAAGGAGCAAATGTGTCCTCAATCCTCAATCCTCAGTCCTCCATCCTCAATCCTCAGTCCACCATCTTCCATCCTCAATCCTCAGTCCTCCATCTTCCATCCTCAATCCTCAGTCTTCCATCCTCCATCCTCGGTCCTCCATCCTCAGTCCTCAGTCCTCCATCCTCAATCTTCCATCCTCAGTCCTCAGTCCTCCATCCTCTATCTTCCATCCTCAGTCCTCAGTCCTCAGTCCTCAGTCCTCCATCTTCCATCCTCAGTCCTCAGTCTTCCATCCTCCATCCTCCATCCCCGGTCCTCCATCCTCAGTCCTCAGTCCTCCATCCTCAATCTTCCATCCTCAGTCCTCCATCCTCAATCCTCAGTCCTCAGTCCTCAGTCCTCAGTCCTCAGTCCTCAGTCCTCAGTCCTCGATCCTCGATCCTCGGTCCTCCATGGGTACATAACCTGTTAATAGAGACATATTGATCATATCTAGTAATGGATGTGGTAACCATGGGTAACCCTTCTTTAAGCAGCCTCGTTGGGATGGGGTCTAAGAGACAGGTAAATGGCTCAGCTGAAGAGACCTTTGACCTTATTGTTGGAGGTCTACAGGACAGAAGCAGTCTAACCCTAAGCTGTCTAGTCATGCTAGCTGGGTGAGCGTTACACATGAAGCAGCCTCTCCTCACCACACGGCGGCATCAGTCTCATTGGCCCTTTTGCAACAACCGAGAATATGAAAAAAAAATTTGCTCATCCGTTTATGACCATGAAAAGGCAATGCTTTGCAAAATGCTTTGTATTTCAATTTTCTATTTTGTTTTTTAAAACGAAAATCAAATAACCACTCGTTTTATGTTTTTTAATACCTGTTCATGAAATGAAAATCGAATGACCAAAACATACACTGACCCTAACACCGCTGGTTTACCCGCCATCTCCTCGCTGTAAACAATGGGGGGGCGCTGCTGGTTTTTCGGAGGTTTTAAGTCGCATCAATGCTGTCAAACCTTTCAGGATCATACTTCACAAGAAAATTACACGCTTCAACAACTCTGAATTATGCAATAAAAGCTCCTTAACCCTTGTGTTGTCTTCCTGTCAAAATTGAAAATCATCACTTTTGTTGACGCTTTTTATTGATGTTTTTAAATTTTTCTCACGTTTTTGTCCCTTTTTTCAACACTTTTTAATGTTTGTCACTTTTTTTTAACGTTTTCAACACTGCGTAACACTAACTTATTAACTTTAGTTTTACAGTTATTTTTGGAATTATATTCAATAAAGCTCATTTATAGGAAATTATAGGCTACCTAATGTTTGAGTTAGAAAAGCAGAAATTAGGAATTATTTAGACTAAAATTAAAGGAATGGATGTTGATGATAATCACAGACTGGAATATGTCAACTTTTACTCAATACTATTTCAAAAACACTTTCTTCTCCAAATTTTATAAAATTGAATAAGACGCCCCAAAATGAATGAAAGTAGAGATTTGTACTTGGCAAAGAGCGTTGTGTGGAATCAATCATGTTATTTTGGGGAATTCAAAAGAACATTGATATAGGAAAACGGGCCAATTTGACCCGAGGACAACATGAGGGTTAAGATAAATTTGTTATTATTTTAGATACGTTTGTCATTACCCTTGACTTAGGAATAAACCGATCATTTGGCTCTGTGTTGTTGTCTGCACTTGGGTTCAACTTCAGTTTGTTGTAAATAAGGATTTATTTT
Organism: Percina caprodes; assembly: GCA_013375575.1. Lineage (NCBI taxonomy): Eukaryota > Metazoa > Chordata > Actinopteri > Perciformes > Percidae > Percina > Percina caprodes. Next base: position 51,049 of record JABXJD010000799.1, read on the forward strand.
TTCTTTTGCACAGTGCTGTGAACAAATTAGAAATGCAAAGAGCATCTGCAGTAAAAATGTGAAATATACATATTATGTGTCTTGTACTCACATCACTAAATCCATCACTAAATACACGGATGTGTAACTTTACTGTAGTTTTCAAATGGCTGTGCAAATAGTATGTAGTGCTGTCTTGAGCATTTTCAGGTAGTGCCACGAAGATCTGACGTTTTTGCATTGGAAACCATTTACAGAGTAAACTGTCATAATGAAAACATGACAAAGCCATTTGACTATCATGTTCATAAACAACGGTGTCAGCACTTTTCATCTTGATGACACTTTCATTGACATAAATACTTGCTTTTGAGGAATGAGCTATCCATTTTGAGCAAGTGACATGCTTTTGCAGGTTAAAAACTAGGTTTTGCAGTTTGTACTAATAGTTTTGAGAACTGTATTAACTGTTGTGCACATGGAAATAGTGATGTGAGAAATGCACCAAAGCGACTGAGGAAAACTGTCATTCTAAAGCTTTACTTACTTTTTCCGCTGCCATTTAGAATGAGTGTGTTCAATAAAGACATGAAAGATCAGAATTTATTATTTTAGACATGTTTGTCAATACCCTTGACTTAGACGATCAGAACACATTTTATGACAAATTTATTCAGAAAACAATTAAATACCAAAAGGTTCACACACTACGTCTTGCCACTGAAAAACAGCCTGTGTGTGAAGTGCTGAATAAACATGAAAGTCCATAACATTATATAATTTTTTGGGTTGTTTATTTTTAAATAACTATATTTGTAGAATGTGGGAGGAAACCGGATCACCCGGAGTACACTCAGATATGGGGAGAACATGAACGCCACACAGAAAGGTCCGGACCAACCAGAACCTGACTGTTAGACATCAGTGCTCACCACTTACGTTGTCCTGAAGAAATTTACATGAAGGGAGAGAGGAAAAGGAGGGAATGGAGAGGAATGATGTGTGAAACAGGAATATTGTACATTGGTCATTTAAGGCCTCCTTGGCAGCAGCTTGTTGTGCTCCTGGCGTTATTTAATTTAAATCAGTCTGGGCAACGCTTCACGCGTGGGTTTTGAAAGGTAGACTTTCTTTGCTGACTTCAGCTGGGCTCCTCTAGTAATGGGGGGCAGACGTACAGGCTCCGTATCCATACCGAGCTGCAGGCTGTTGCGCTCCTGATGACGTTTAATAAAACGCGTCTGGTCAGTACCATATCTGGGCAATGGTTCTTCACTTCTTACACTAAAGTAGCTGGGCTCCCCCCTCTTAGAAATAACACCACGCCTTCCTGTGCTTGCAGCTAAAAGTTGCTGAACATCTTGGTCTGCAGCCTTGTGAAGTTCACGTTGGACATACTGCTGGACTTGTTTGTCCTCCTCAGCAATCTGTTCTGCTTGCTTTTGTGCAGCTTCACGATCCTGTCTTCTCAGCTGTTCGAGACGGGCGTGTTTTTCAGCCGTCATGCGGGCATTGGTGTCTCGACAATTGATTTGATTGTCATTGTTCCTCTTAGCCATTTGTTTTCTCTCAAGAAACAACCTGTCAGACACTTTCTGGGCCTGACACCAGTCCAGTTTGCTCTGTTGCTCTTCCTTCCTCTTCTGCTCTTTCTCCTCTACCTTTTTGTCTCTGTAAGCAAAAATAGTCTTGAGCATAGCAGCCCTACTCTCCTCCTTGTCCTTTTTCTGCTTGGCCACTTTAGCATCTAGCTCAGCCGTTGCCCTGGACAATTTCTCCAGCTCCTCATGGCGTGATGTGGCTGCCTGCTTCTTTTTACTGGCTGCCAGTTTTTCATACACAATTTGTTTTGGTACCTGAAGCTTTTTGAACTTTTCAGCTTGGTCAATTTTTCTTTGCCGCAGCTTTTCTTCCATGTCAACCTGAACACGTTGTCTTTTGTCCTCCTCCACTTTCTCTGCCTCCTTTACTCCGTCAAGGATTTTACTGGAGATTTCCCTTTGTCGAAGCTGCAAAAGTCTTTTCTGTGACTCCACTTTTTTCTCTTGCTCATGTCTTAGCTCCTGTGCATGCAAGGCAGCAAGGGCCCGGAGGCGATCTCTCTCTTCCTTCTCCTTCTGTCTCTCTTCCTCTCTCAGCTGTTGCTTCTTCTTGATTTGCTGAGTGCGATAGTTTGTCACAGACTGGATGTCAATCTGTTTCTGAGAAGCTTTCTTCTGCTCTTGCATCAGAGCTTCCTCCTCTCTACGCCTCATCTCCTCGACATACTGTCTTTCTCGTTCCTCAGCAAATCTTTGTTTTTCTCTTTTTAATGCTATGAGCAGCTCATTCTCTGCCTGTATCTGCGTCCTTAAGATGGCACTGTTAAATTTTCTGACGGAGGCATCCTGGTGAAACCTCTTAGTCTTAGCTTCTTCAAGAAATTCCTGCACTTCCTGTTTCTTTAATTCCACCTCCTCTGCAGCAAGCTTATCAAAATATTCCTTCTCTGTCTGCCTCTCATGTTGTATTGCTGCTTGTATCCCTGCTCTTTTGGCCTTTATGATTTTGTTCTCTGCTCTGGAAAACTGACACTCAGCATTCTTGTCTACCATTTCTTGCCTGGTGTACATTTTGGCCTTGGGCTGGTTTAATAAAGACTGGATTCTTTCCCAGTCAGCCCTGGGCAGAATGCCACTGGGTTTTTCTGGTGCAGCCATTACCCTTTGTTGCTTATCTAAGCTGGTATCGCGTTGCCTTTGGTTAACTTGACTGTAGTCTACTGGAACAGGTGCGTACTGCCGGCCTGTTTGGGAGACAATGGGAACGAGACGGCGTCCGTATGCAAAGGGGGAACGCTTTGGTACCTTCTGGTCATACGTGGGGACCTTTGGGACCTTTAAGTCTTTGTTTAAGTGAGACATATTTTTTGGTTCCCTTGGTTGGGGTTGGACCGTACTTAATGCAGACAAGGCAGAAAGCAGTTTGGTGATATTGTGATCTTCTCGACTAAAAATCACTCAATAAAGTAATAAAACCCCAGAAATCTTAGATTGGTCCTGTTTCAATAACAAGTAGTGGATCTCAGACAGAATTGTCAACTCCTTCCACTCGGCTTCATTCAACTTGGTGAAATGGGCAGATTCAAAGTCTGGACCTGGGGAAGTTAACCAAGATCAAAGGTAGCTGATGACATCATGACATTCGGTGACATCATTGGCTTTTGATTTGCCTTTGCTTTTGATGACTTACACACACATTTTAAAGTCCCCCTCCCTTGGTTACTGTTGCTATGGCACTCAAGTTCTTTCCAAACAGTGTGGTTCCAGAAGTGAAAATCCCATTAATTTTCTGCATAAGGATTTTGATTATTAGCCGTGATGTCTAAACCCTCCATGGTAGACGTACCACGAGCTAGGAGATTGTAAATCAAAGGTTTCTGCTCCTGAAGAAGCCAAAAGTCTGTATGAAATCAACCTTGTTTAAAGAAAAACATGATTTATTCACGATGTCATGATGAAGTATTACACTTCCAACAATCCTAAGTGTAACAGCAATGGCTCTGATTGGTTGAGCTTGTTGTTGCTATGGAAATGATTACTGACACATGAACCCGCGAACGGCTATAAACCGTATCCTGCCCTGTGTCACTCCCCGGTGTAAGTCGAGTGCAGATGTGAGTCGTGCATGCGTCACTTTGCGAAAAGTAGCATACAAGATGCTAACGAGAGACCTCTGTAATGTCAATACAGTAAAAATGGACCTACTTAACCAAGTTGGTTCACTGCTGGCTACAAGTTAGCATCAAACACAACAAAGGTTATCAGTTGAATGGTGTTTTGAGCTAACGTTAGCAATCAACCAAGCATAGATAGCTAAAATGTTTCTGAAATGATTCCCATTGTCTTTTTATTTTTTGTTTTTTTATTGTTTGTATTGAGAAAAGTTTATTATTTTATGGATTTCACAAATTTCAGTATGACAGTTATGTCGTAAACCGTTTAAATCTGAGCATGCGCGTCTAACATCTGCAACTAACTCAGCCGCTATATTTACATCGTTCTAACGTATGTCATACATGGTACAGATGCGGCTCATATACATCGTCCCAACATCTTAATACCATCTGAGGCTCATCTTCCTGACATATGTTATATGGAGAACAGAGGTCAGGAAGATGTGCCGAGCACTTGATCCTGCATTAACCCATTTAACAGAAGTGGTCAGTATAGGTCACATGAAATTACTTGAAATATCTTCACAAAATTACATGAATTGCTAAAGTAAGATAGATAAATCCTATACACTTATAATACATTTTATTTATGAAGCACTTTTCAGGGTTCTCAAAGACAATTTACATAAGTATAACATACACAAATTATTATAGAAAATAGCACCCTATAACACATTAAAAGCTGTTCTGAAAATACAAAAAACTGTTGATCATGTTGCTATATTTTGAGATAAGTATCCTACTTTGGTCTATACTAAGAGCTAATGTACAAAAACATTATTACAAGCTTAACTCCCCTCAGGACCTCAAGCCAAGAATAACATTTATTTATTAAAAAAAATCATTATTTTTCTTAATCTGTAAGAGTCACTGAATCTTTACCAAAGGGAAAGCGCAATGACAAACGCATCAGTAAAACTGCAAGAATAAAGCAGTTAAAACAGTTGAGGATACAGACAGAATGTGTAATAACACCATATTCACAGAGTTACTGATATTGCATAATAAGGTGTAGGTTGATGTTGCACATGAGTAAATTGTCACATATGGTGCATGTGGTCTACTCGGAGCAGTGTTGATTATAAAGTCTGACTGCAGCAGCAAGGATGTGTGGTATGGATCTCTCCTTCACTGCACGTTTGGGTTACAACTAAGTACAACTTCCAAAGAGTTAAAATATGTACTGTTGATAGATGGATATTATTTAATAATGGTTTATTACCTACCCATTTCCAAGTCTGTGTAGGTCTTCTTCTTTGGCTTCCTCTTTTCTGGAATCATTAGTGCCTCTTCCTCTGAGCAGGCCAATTCCTCAGTGGTCTTCAAATCATAGTATTCAAACTCTTTCCTGTTATCTGAAAGAGATTAATATACAGAGGTGATTAATAATTCAAGGAAAGTGTAATAGAGAAAGTCTAGGAACCCTTGGGGGTTAAACACAACACATAAGAATCATGAGTGGCACTGCCCCGAATGTTTAATTTTTCATCATACAAAAACCTAATATGACAATAACATAGCTGACTCTTTTCACTTGTTGATCAGGTTTATACACACAACTGTTATTGTGGTATGATGTCCTTCATCTGTGCATTGCCTTCTCTCAGAACTCCTGCCCCCGTCTTCTGATCTTCCACTATACATCATACCAACATAAAAACAGACACACTGTGTTAAAGCTATCAAAAAATAATGCTCTTTTGTGAGGATTTTTAGAATTGCAAACTATTGTTTTGCAATCAACACGGTGTATTCCTGACATTTTGTAGAAGATGGTGATATTCTTAGCAAGAACCACCTTTCTAATGACGGATAACTAGTGACACAAACAAGCAACCATTCACCGAAGTTAATGCTACCCTTGCTTTAAGCATAAAACAGAAAAGTAGTAATCAAATGAACTGTGATATTGATAATTGTATTGATCTCCAAGTCAATGTGTTTCAATATGTCCATCAAACGCGTTTAACAGAACTGGGTCCACGTTCAGACACTTTCTGGTTCACGTTCTATCAACATATGTGTACAAACACCAATATAAATGATGTCGAAATGTTTTCAGTTAATTTAATGGTGTTAAACTAAAGTGTAAGTTCTTACCTTTCTAACGGTATATTGTTTTAACTAATGAGTTAAGCTTTTACTTCTTAAGAGTTGGCTAAAGTAAGCTAACACCGCTGGTTTAGCGCTCTGCTACCCTTGGCCATAACCGGACCCGCCATCTCCTCGCTGTAAACAATGGGGGGGGCGCTGCTGGTTTTTCAGAGGTTTTAAGTCGCATCAATGCTGTCAAACCTTTCAGGATCAAACTTCTGTCCTTCACAAGAAAATTACACTCTGAATTATGCAATAAAAGCTCCTTAATTTCCATTTTGAGCCTATATCACCACCTGCTGGATTCTCATTTTCAATCACAACTATTGCATCAAAATAAGCAAAATAAATTAATATATATATATATATATACACTACCGTTCAAAAGTTTGGGGTCACATGGAAATGTCCTTATTTTTGAAGGAAAAGCACTGTACTTTTCAATGAAGATAACTTTAAACTAGTCTTAACTTTGAAGAAATACACTCTATACATTGCTAATGTGGTAAATGACTATTCTAGCTGCAAATGTCTGGTTTTTGGTGCAATATGTACATCGGTGTATAGAGGCCCATTTCCAGCAACTATCACTCCAGTGTTCTAATGGTACAACGTGTTTACTCATTGGCTCAGAAGGCTAATTGATGATTAGAAAACCCTTGTTCAATCATGTTCACACATCTGAAAACAGTTTAGGTCGTTACAGAAGCTACAAAACTGACCTTCCTTTGAGCAGATTGAGTTTCTGGAGCATCACATTTGTGGGGTCAATTAAACGCTCAAAATGGCCAGAAAAAGAGAACTTTCATCTGAAACTCGACAGTCTATTCTTGTCCTTAGAAATGAAGGCTGTTCCATGCGAGACATTGCTAAGAAATTGAAGATTTCATACAACGGTGTGTACTACTCCCTTCAGAGGACAGCACAAACAGGCTCTAACCAGAGTAGAAAAAGAAGTGGGAGGCCGCGTTGCACAACTGAGCAAGAAGATAAGTACATTAGAGTCTCTAGTTTGAGAAACAGACGCCTCACAGGTCCCCAACTGGCATCTTCATTAAATAGTACCCGCAAAACACCAGTGTCAACATGTACAGTGAAGAGGCGGCTGCGGGATTCTGGGCTTCAGGGCAGAGTGGCAAAGAAAAAGCCATATCTGAGACTGGCCAATAAAAGAAAAAGATTAAGATGGGCAAAAGAACACAGACATTGGACAGAGGAAGACTGGAAAAAAGTGTTGTGGACGGATGAATCCAAGTTTGAGGTGTTTGGATCACAAAGAAGAACGTTTGTGAGACGCAGAACAAATGAAAAGATGCTGGAAGAATGCCTGACGCCATCTGTTAAGCATGGTGGAGGTAATATGATGGTCTGGGGTTGCTTTGGTGCTGGTAAGGTGGGAGATTTGTACAGGGTAAAGGGATTCTGAATAAGGAAGGCTATCACTCCATTTTGCAACGCCATGCCATACCCAGTGGACAGCGCTTGATTGGAGCCAATTTCATCCTACAACAGGACAATGACCCTAAACACACCTCAAAATTGTGCAAGAACTATTTAGAGCAGAAGCAGGCAGCTGGTATTCTATCGGTAATGGAGTGGCCAGCGCAGTCACCAGATCTGAACCCCATTGAGCTGTTGTGGGAGCAGCTTGACCGTATGGTACCAAGAAGTGCCCATCCAACCAATCCAACTTGTGGGAGCTGCTTCTGGAAGCGTGGGGTGCAATTTCTCCAGATTACCTCAACAAATTAACAGCTAGAATGCCAAAGGTCTGCAATGCTGTAATTGCTGCAAATGGAGGATTCTTTGACGAAAGCAAAGTTTGATGTAAAAGAAATCTTATTTCAAATACAAATCATTATTTCTAACCTTGTCAATGTCTTGACTCTATTTTCTATTCATTTCACAACGTATGGTGGTGAATAAGTGTGACTTTTCAGGAAAACACAAAATTGTTTGGGTGACCCCAAACTTTTGAACGGTAGTGTGTATATATATACATATACACATATATACACACATATATACACACACACAAAAAGTGTGTAAGATTTATAGTAAAAAAACAAGAGCTCAAAAATGATTGAAAAGATGATACAAATAATTATTTAATAATCAAAAATAGGCAAAACGTTTTAAAAATAAAGAAATACAAACAAATGAAATATCGGAGCACCAAAAACACCAAAATGCATTAATGGTCAGCTCATCGTCCGAGGACAACATGAGGGTTAAGATAAATTTGTTATTATTTTAGACACGTTTGTCATTACCCTTGACTTAGGAATAAACCGATCATTTGGCTCTGTGTTGTTGTCTGCACTTGGGTTCAACTTGAGTTTCACACGTAACACGTAAACGTCTGTTTGTTGTAAATAAGGATGTATTTTTTCTTTTGCACAATGCTGTGAACAAATTAGAAATGCAAACAGCATCTGCAGTAAAAATGTGAAATATACATATTATGTGTCTTGTACTCACATCACTAAATCCATCACTAAATACACGGATGTGTAACTTTACTGTAGTTTTCAAATGGCTGTGCAAATAGTATGTAGTGCTGTCTTGAGCATTTTCAGGTAGTGTCACCAAGATCTGACGTTTTTGCATTGGAAACCATTTACAGAGTAAACTGTCATAATGAAAACATGACAAAGCCATTTGACTATCATGTTCATAAACAACGGTGTCAGCACTTTTCATCTTGATGACACTTTCATTGACATAAATGCTTGCTTTTGAGGAATGAGCTATCCATTTTGAGCAAGTGACATGCTTTTGCAGGTTAAAAACTAGGTTTTGCAGTTTGTACTAATGGTTTTGAGAACTGTATTAACTGTTGTGCACATGGAAATAGTGATGTGAGAAATGCACCAAAGCGACTGAGGAAAACTGTCATTCTAAAGCTTTACTTACTTTTTCCGCCGCCATTTAGAATGAGTGTGTTCAATAAAGACATGAAAGATCAGAATTTATTATTTTAGACATGTTTGTCAATACCCTTGACTTAGACGATCAGAACACATTTTATGACAAATTTATTCAGAAAACAATTAAATACCAAAAGGTTCACACACTACGTCTTGCCACTGAAAAACAGCCTGTGTGTGAAGTGCTGAATAAACATGAAAGTCCATAACATTATATAATTTTTTGGTTGTTTATTTTTAAATAACTATATTTGTAGAATGTGGGAGGAAACCGGATCACCCGGAGTACACTCAGATATGGGGAGAACATGAACGCCACACAGAAAGGTCCGGACCAACCAGAACCTGACTGTTAGACATCAGTGCTCACCACTTATGTTGTCCTGAAGAAATTTACATGAAGGGAGAGAGGAAAAGGAGGGAATGGAGAGGAATGATGTGTGAACAGGAATGTTGTACATTGGTCATTTAAGGCCTCCTTGGCAGCAGCTTGTTGTGCTCCTGGCGTTATTTAATTTAAATCAGTCTGGGCAACGCTTCACACGTGGGTTTTGAAAGGTAGACTTTCTTTGCTGACTTCAGCTGGGCTCCTCTGGTAATGGGGGGCAGACGTACAGGCTCCGTATCCATACCGAGCTGCAGGCTGTTGCGCTCCTGATGACGTTTAATAAAACGCGTCTGGTCAGTACCATATCTGGGCAATGGTTCTTCACTTCTTACACTAAAGTAGCTGGGCTCCCCCCTCTTAGAAATAACACCACGCCTTCCTGTGCTTGCAGCTAAAAGTTGCTGAACATCTTGGTCTGCAGCCTTGTGAAGTTCACGTTGGACATACTGCTGGACTTGTTTGTCCTCCTCAGCAATCTGTTCTGCTTGCTTTCGTGCAGCTTCACGATCCTGTCTTCTCAGCTGTTCGAGACGGGCGTGTTTTTCAGCCGTCATGCGGGCATTGGTGTCTCGACAATTGATTTGATTGTCATTGTTCCTCTTAGCCATTTGTTTTCTCTCAAGAAACAACCTGTCAGACACTTTCTGGGCCTGACACCAGTCCAGTTTGCTCTGTTGCTCTTCCTTCCTCTTCTGCTCTTTCTCCTCTACCTTTTTGTCTCTGTAAGCAAAAATAGTCTTGAGCATAGCAGCCCTACTCTCCTCCTTGTCCTTTTTCTGCTTGGCCACTTTAGCATCTAGCTCAGCCGTTGCCCTGGACAATTTCTCCAGCTCCTCATGGCGTGATGTGGCTGCCTGCTTCTTTTTACTGGCTGCCAGTTTTTCATACACAATTTGTTTTGGTACCTGAAGCTTTTTGAACTTTTCAGCTTGGTCAATTTTTCTTTGCCGCAGCTTTTCTTCCATGTCAACCTGAACACGTTGTCTTTTGTCCTCCTCCACTTTCTCTGCCTCCTTTACTCCGTCAAGGATTTTACTGGAGATTTCCCTTTGTCGAAGCTGCAAAAGTCTTTTCTGTGACTCCACTTTTTTCTCTTGTTCATGTCTTAGCTCCTGTTCATGCAAGGCAGCAAGGGCCCGGAGTCGATCTCTCTCTTCCTTCTCCTTCTGTCTCTCTTCCTCTCTCAGCTGTTGCTTCTTCTTGATTTGCTGAGTGCGATAGTTTGTCACAGACTGGATGTCAATCTGTTTCTGAGAAGCTTTCTTCTGCTCTTGCATCAGAGCTTCCTCCTCTCTATGCCTCATCTCCTCGACATACTGTCTTTCTCGTTCCTCAGCAAATCTTTGTTTTTCTCTTTTTAATGCTATGAGCAGCTCATTCTCTGCCTGTATCTGCGTCCTTAAGATGGCACTGTTAAATTTTCTGACGGAGGCATCCTGGTGAAACCTCTTAGTCTTAGCTTCTTCAAGAAATTCCTGCACTTCCTGTTTCTTTAATTCCACCTCCTCTGCAGCAAGCTTATCAAAATATTCCTTCTCTGTCTGCCTCTTATGTTGTATTGCTGCTTGTATCCCTGCTCTTTTGGCTTTTATGATTTTGTTCTCTGCTCTGGAAAACTGACACTCAGCATTCCTGTCTACCATTTCTTGCCTGGTGTACATTTTGGCCTTGGGCTGGTTTAATAAAGACTGGATTCTTTCCCAGTCAGCCCTGGGCAGAATGCCGCTGGGTTTTTCTGGTGCAGCCATTACCCTTTGTTGCTTATCTAAGCTGGTATCGCGTTGCCTTTGGTTAACTTGACTGTAGTCTACTGGAACAGGTGCGTACTGCCGGCCTGTTTGGGAGACGATGGGAACGAGACGGCGTCCGTATGCAAAGGGGGAACGCTTTGGTACCTTCTGGTCATACGTGGGGACCTTTGGTACCTTCTGGTCATACGTGGGGACCTTTGGGAACTTTAAGTCTTTGTTTAAGTGAGACATATTTTTTGGTTCCCTTGGTTGGGGTTGGACCGTACTTAATGCAGACAAGGCAGAAAGCAGTTTGGTGATATTGTTATCTTCTCAACTAAAAATCACTCAATAAAGTAATAAAACCCCAGAAATCTTAGATTGGTCCTGTTTCAATAACAAGTAGTGGATCTCAGACAGAATTGTCAACTCCTTCCACTCGGCTTCATTCAACTTGGTGAAATGGGCAGATTCAAAGTCTGGACCCGGGGAAGTTAACCAAGATCAAAGGCAGCTGATGACATCATGACATTCGGTGACATCATTGGCTTTTGATTTGCCTTTGCTTTTGATGACTTACACACACATTTTAAAGTCCCCCTCCCTTGGTTACTGTTGCTATGGCACTCAAGTTCTTTCCAAACAGTGTGGTTCCAGAAGTGAAGATCCCATTAATATTCTGCATAAGGATTTTGATTATTAGCCGTGATGTCTAAACCCTCCATGGTAGACGTACTACGAGCTAGGAGATTGTAAATCAAAGGTTTCTGCTCCTGAAGAAGCCAAAAGTCTGTATGAAATCAACCTTGTTTAAAGAAAAACATGATTTATTCACGATGTCATGATGAAGTATTACACTTCCAACAATCCTAAGTGTAACAGCAATGGCTCTGATTGGTTGAGCTTGTTGTTGCTATGGAAATGATTACTGACACATGAACCCGCGAACGGCTATAAACCGTATCCTGCCCTGTGTCACTCCCCGGTGTAAGTCGAGTGCAGATGTGAGTCGTGCATGCGTCACTTTGCGAAAAGTAGCATACAAGATGCTAACGAGAGACTTCTGTAATGTCAATACAGTAAAAATGGACCTACTTAACCAAGTTGGTTCACTGCTGGCTACAAGTTAGCATCAAACACAACAAAGGTTATCAGTTGAATGGTGTTTTGAGCTAACGTTAGCAATCAACCAAGCATAGATAGCTAAAATGTTTCTGAAATGAGTCCCATTGTCTTTTTATTTTTTGTTTTTTTATTGTTTGTTTTGAGAAAAGTTTATTATTTTATGGATTTCACAAATTTCAGTATGACAGTTATGTCGTAAACCGTTTAAATCTGAGCATGCGCGTCTAACATCTGCAACTAACTCAGCCGCTATATTTACATCGTTCTAACGTATGTCATACATGGTACAGATGCGGCTCATATACATCGTCCCAACATCTTAATACCATCTGAGGCTCATCTTCCTGACATATGTCATACGGAGAACAGAGGTCAGGAAGATGTGCCGATCACTTGATCCTGCATTAACCCATTTAACAGAAGTGGTCAGTATAGGTCACATGAAATTACTTGAAATATCTTCACAAAATTACATGAATTGCTAAAGTAAGATAGATAAATCCTATACACTTATAATACATTTTATTTATGAAGCACTTTTCAGGGTTCTCAAAGACAATTTACATAAGTATAACATACACAAATTATTATAGAAAATAGCACCCTATAACACATTAAAAGCTGTTCTGAAAATACAAAAAACTGTTGATCATGTTGCTATATTTTGAGATAAGTATCCTACTTTGGTCTATACTAAGAGCTAATGTACAAAAACATTATTACAAGCTTAACTCCCCTCAGGCCCTCAAGCCAAGAATAACATTTATTTATTAAAAAAAATCATTATTTTTCTTAATCTGTAAGAGTCACTGAATCTTTACCAAAGGGAAAGCGCAATGACAAACGCATCAGTAAAACTGCAAGAATAAAGCAGTTAAAACAGTTGAGGATACAGACAGAATGTGTAATAACACCATATTCACAGAGTTACTGATATTGCATAATAAGGTGTAGGTTGATGTTGCACATGAGTAAATTGTCACATATGGTGCATGTGGTCTACTCGGAGCAGTGTTGATTATAAAGTCTGACTGCAGCAGCAAGGATGTGTGGTATGGATCTCTCCTTCACTGCACGTTTGGGTTACAACTAAGTACAACTTCCAAAGAGTTAAAATATGTACTGTTGATAGATGGATATTATTTAATAATGGTTTATTACCTACCCATTTCCAAGTCTGTGTAGGTCTTCTTCTTTGGCTTCCTCTTTTCTGGAATCATTAGTGCCTCTTCCTCTGAGCAGGCCAATTCCTCAGTGGTCTTCAAATCATAGTATTCAAACTCTTTCCTGTTATCTGAAAGAGATTAATATACAGAGGTGATTAATAATTCAAGGAAAGTGTAATAGAGAAAGTCTAGGAACCCTTGGGGGTTAAACACAACACATAAGAATCATGAGTGGCACTGCCCCGAATGTTTAATTTTTCATCATACAAAAACCTAATATGACAATAACATAGCTGACTCTTTTCACTTGTTGATCAGGTTTATACACACAACTGTTATTGTGGTATGATGTCCTTCATCTGTGCATTGCCTTCTCTCAGAACTCCTGCCCCCGTCTTCTGATCTTCCACTATACATCATACCAACATAAAAACAGACACACTGTGTGAAAGCTATCAAAAAATAATGCTTTTTGTGAGGATTTTTAGAATTGCAAACTATTGTTTTGCAATCAACACGGTGTATTCCTGACATTTTGTAGAAGATGGTGATATTCTTAGCAAGAACCACCTTTCTAATGAGGGATAACTAGTGACACAAACAAGCAACCATTCACCGAAGTTAACGCTACCCTTGCTTTAAGCATAAAACAGAAAAGTAGCAATCAAATGAACTGTGATATTGATAATTGTATTGATCTCCAAGTCAATGTGTTTCAATATGTCCATCAAACGCGTTTAACAGAACTGGGTCCACGTTCAGACACTTTCTGGTTCACGTTCTATCAACATATGTGTACAAACACCAATATAAATGATGTCGAAATGTTTTCAGTTAATTTAATGGTGTTAAACTAAAGTGTAAGTTCTTACCTTTCTAACGGTATATTGTTTTAACTAATGAGTTAAGCTTTTACTTCTTAAGAGTTGGCTAAAGTAAGCTAACACCGCTGGTTTAGCGCTCTGCTACCCTTGGCCATAACCGGACCCGCCATCTCCTCGCTGTAAACAATGGGGGGGCGCTGCTGGTTTTTCAGAGGTTTTAAGTCGCATCAATGCTGTCAAACCTTTCAGGATCAAACTTCTGTCCTTCACAAGAAAATTACACTCTGAATTATGCAATAAAAGCTCCTTAATTTCCATTTTGAGCCTATATCACCACCTGCTGGATTCTCATTTTCAATCACAACTATTGCATCAAAATAAGCAAAATAAATTAATATATATATATATATATATACACTACCGTTCAAAAGTTTGGGGTCACATGGAAATGTCCTTATTTTTGAAGGAAAAGCACTGTACTTTTCAATGAAGATAACTTTAAACTAGTCTTAACTTTGAAGAAATACACTCTATACATTGCTAATGTGGTAAATGACTATTCTAGCTGCAAATGTCTGGTTTTTGGTGCAATATGTACATAGGTGTATAGAGGCCCATTTCCAGCAACTATCACTCCAGTGTTCTAATGGTACAATGTGTTTGCTCATTGGCTCAGAAGGCTAATTGATGATTAGAAAACCCTTGTGCAATCATGTTCACACATCTGAAAACAGTTTAGGTCGTTACAGAAGCTACAAAACTGACCTTCCTTTGAGCAGATTGAGTTTCTGGAGCATCACATTTGTGTGTCAATTAAACGCTCAAAATGGCCAGAAAAAGAGAACTTTCATCTGAAACTCGACAGTCTATTCTTGTCCTTAGAAATGAAGGCTGTTCCATGCGAGACATTGCTAAGAAATTGAAGATTTCATACAACGGTGTGTACTACTCCCTTCAGAGGACAGCACAAACAGGCTCTAACCAGAGTAGAAAAAGAAGTGGGAGGCCGCGTTGCACAACTGAGCAAGAAGATAAGTACATTAGAGTCTCTAGTTTGAGAAACAGACGCCTCACAGGTCCCCAACTGGCATCTTCATTAAATGGTACCCGCAAAACACCAGTGTCAACATGTACAGTGAAGAGGCGGCTGCGGGATTCTGGGCTTCAGGGCAGAGTGGCAAAGAAAAGCCATATCTGAGACTGGCCAATAAAAGAAAAAGATTAAGATGGGCAAAAGAACACAGACATTGGACAGAGGAAGACTGGAAAAAAGTGTTGTGGACGGATGAATCCAAGTTTGAGGTGTTTGGATCACAAAGAAGAACGTTTGTGAGACGCAGAACAAATGAAAAGATGCTGGAAGAATGCCTGACGCCATCTGTTAAGCATGGTGGAGGTAATATGATGGTCTGGGGTTGATTTGGTGCTGGTAAGGTGGGAGATTTGTACAGGGTAAAAGGGATTCTGAATAAGGAAGGCTATCACTCCATTTTGCAACGCCATGCCATACCCAGTGGACAGCGCTTGATTGGAGCCAATTTCATCCTACAACAGGACAATGACCCTAAACACACCTCCACATTGTGCAAGAACTATTTAGAGCAGAAGCAGGCAGCTGGTATTCTATCGGTAATGGAGTGGCCAGCGCAGTCACCAGATCTGAACCCCATTGAGCTGTTGTGGGAGCAGCTTGACCGTATGGTACCAAGAAGTGCCCATCCAACCAATCCAACTTGTGGGAGCTGCTTCTGGAAGCGTGGGGTGCAATTTCTCCAGATTACCTCAACAAATTAACAGCTAGAATGCCAAAGGTCTGCAATGCTGTAATTGCTGCAAATGGAGGATTCTTTGACGAAAGCAAAGTTTGATGTAAAAGAAATCTTATTTCAAATACAAATCATTATTTCTAACCTTGTCAATGTCTTGACTCTATTTTCTATTCATTTCACAACGTATGGTGGTGAATAAGTGTGACTTTTCAGGAAAACACAAAATTGTTTGGGTGACCCCAAACTTTTGAACGGTAGTGTGTATATATATACATATACACATATATACACACATATATACACACACACAAAAAGTGTGTAAGATTTATAGTAAAAAAACAAGAGCTCAAAAATGATTGAAAAGATGATACAAATAATTATTTAATAATCAAAAATAGGCAAAACGTTTTAAAAATAAAGAAATACAAACAAATGAAATATCGGAGCACCAAAAACACCAAAATGCATTAATGGTCAGCTCATCGTCCGAGGACAACATGAGGGTTAAGATAAATTTGTTATTATTTTAGACACGTTTGTCATTACCCTTGACTTAGGAATAAACCGATCATTTGGCTCTGTGTTGTTGTCTGCACTTGGGTTCAACTTGAGTTTCACACGTAACACGTAAACGTCTGTTTGTTGTAAATAAGGATGTATTTTTTCTTTTGCACAATGCTGTGAACAAATTAGAAATGCAAACAGCATCTGCAGTAAAAATGTGAAATATACATATTATGTGTCTTGTACTCACATCACTAAATCCATCACTAAATACACGGATGTGTAACTTTACTGTAGTTTTCAAATGGCTGTGCAAATAGTATGTAGTGCTGTCTTGAGCATTTTCAGGTAGTGTCACCAAGATCTGACGTTTTTGCATTGGAAACCATTTACAGAGTAAACTGTCATAATGAAAACATGACAAAGCCATTTGACTATCATGTTCATAAACAACGGTGTCAGCACTTTTCATCTTGATGACACTTTCATTGACATAAATGCTTGCTTTTGAGGAATGAGCTATCCATTTTGAGCAAGTGACATGCTTTTGCAGGTTAAAAACTAGGTTTTGCAGTTTGTACTAATAGTTTTGAGAACTGTATTAACTGTTGTGCACATGGAAATAGTGATGTGAGAAATGCACCAAAGCGACTGAGGAAAACTGTCATTCTAAAGCTTTACTTACTTTTTCCGCCGCCATTTAGAATGAGTGTGTTCAATAAAGACATGAAAGATCAGAATTTATTATTTTAGACATGTTTGTCAATACCCTTGACTTAGACGATCAGAACACATTTTATGACAAATTTATTCAGAAAACAATTAAATACCAAAAGGTTCACACACTACGTCTTGCCACTGAAAAACAGCCTGTGTGTGAAGTGCTGAATAAACATGAAAGTCCATAACATTATATAATTTTTGGTTGTTTATTTTTAAATAACTATATTTGTAGAATGTGGGAGGAAACCGGATCACCCGGAGTACACTCAGATATGGGGAGAACATGAACGCCACACAGAAAGGTCCGGACCAACCAGAACCTGACTGTTAGACATCAGTGCTCACCACTTATGTTGTCCTGAAGAAATTTACATGAAGGGAGAGAGGAAAAGGAGGGAATGGAGAGGAATGATGTGTGAACAGGAATGTTGTACATTGGTCATTTAAGGCCTCCTTGGCAGCAGCTTGTTGTGCTCCTGGCGTTATTTAATTTAAATCAGTCTGGGCAACGCTTCACACGTGGGTTTTGAAAGGTAGACTTTCTTTGCTGACTTCAGCTGGGCTCCTCTGGTAATGGGGGGCAGACGTACAGGCTCCGTATCCATACCGAGCTGCAGGCTGTTGCGCTCCTGATGACGTTTAATAAAACGCGTCTGGTCAGTACCATATCTGGGCAATGGTTCTTCACTTCTTACACTAAAGTAGCTGGGCTCCCCCCTCTTAGAAATAACACCACGCCTTCCTGTGCTTGCAGCTAAAAGTTGCTGAACATCTTGGTCTGCAGCCTTGTGAAGTTCACGTTGGACATACTGCTGGACTTGTTTGTCCTCCTCAGCAATCTGTTCTGCTTGCTTTCGTGCAGCTTCACGATCCTGTCTTCTCAGCTGTTCGAGACGGGCGTGTTTTTCAGCCGTCATGCGGGCATTGGTGTCTCGACAATTGATTTGATTGTCATTGTTCCTCTTAGCCATTTGTTTTCTCTCAAGAAACAACCTGTCAGACACTTTCTGGGCCTGACACCAGTCCAGTTTGCTCTGTTGCTCTTCCTTCCTCTTCTGCTCTTTCTCCTCTACCTTTTTGTCTCTGTAAGCAAAAATAGTCTTGAGCATAGCAGCCCTACTCTCCTCCTTGTCCTTTTTCTGCTTGGCCACTTTAGCATCTAGCTCAGCCGTTGCCCTGGACAATTTCTCCAGCTCCTCATGGCGTGATGTGGCTGCCTGCTTCTTTTACTGGCTGCCAGTTTTTCATACACAATTTGTTTTGGTACCTGAAGCTTTTTGAACTTTTCAGCTTGGTCAATTTTTCTTTGCCGCAGCTTTTCTTCCATGTCAACCTGAACACGTTGTCTTTTGTCCTCCTCCACTTTCTCTGCCTCCTTTACTCCGTCAAGGATTTTACTGGAGATTTCCCTTTGTCGAAGCTGCAAAAGTCTTTTCTGTGACTCCACTTTTTTCTCTTGCTCATGTCTTAGCTCCTGTTCATGCAAGGCAGCAAGGGCCCGGAGTCGATCTCTCTCCTTCTCCTTCTGTCTCTCTTCCTCTCTCAGCTGTTGCTTCTTCTTGATTTGCTGAGTGCGATAGTTTGTCACAGACTGGATGTCAATCTGTTTCTGAGAAGCTTTCTTCTGCTCTTGCATCAGAGCTTCCTCCTCTCTACGCCTCATCTCCTCGACATACTGTCTTTCTCGTTCCTCAGCAAATCTTTGTTTTCTCTTTTTAATGCTATGAGCAGCTCATTCTCTGCCTGTATCTGCGTCCTTAAGATGGCACTGTTAAATTTTCTGACGGAGGCATCCTGGTGAAACCTCTTAGTCTTAGCTTCTTCAAGAAATTCCTGCACTTCCTGTTTCTTTAATTCCACCTCCTCTGCAGCAAGCTTATCAAAATATTCCTTCTCTGTCTGCCTCTTATGTTGTATTGCTGCTTGTATCCCTGCTCTTTTGGCTTTTATGATTTTGTTCTCTGCTCTGGAAAACTGACACTCAGCATTCCTGTCTACCATTTCTTGCCTGGTGTACATTTTGGCCTTGGGCTGGTTTAATAAAGACTGGATTCTTTCCCAGTCAGCCCTGGGCAGAATGCCGCTGGGTTTTTCTGGTGCAGCCATTACCCTTTGTTGCTTATCTAAGCTGGTATCGCGTTGCCTTTGGTTAACTTGACTGTAGTCTACTGGCACAGGTGCGTACTGCCGGCCTGTTTGGGAGACGATGGGAACGAGACGGCGTCCGTATGCAAAGGGGGAACGCTTTGGTACCTTCTGGTCATACGTGGGGACTTTTGGTACCTTCTGGTCATACGTGGGGACCTTTGGTACCTTCTGGTCATACATGGGGACCTTTGGGAACTTTAAGTCTTTGTTTAAGTGAGACATATTTTTTGGTTCCCTTGGTTGGGGTTGGACCGTACTTAATGCAGACAAGGCAGAAAGCAGTTTGGTGATATTGTTATCTTCTCAACTAAAAATCACTCAATAAAGTAATAAAACCCCAGAAATCTTAGATTGGTCCTGTTTCAATAACAAGTAGTGGATCTCAGACAGAATTGTCAACTCCTTCCACTCGGCTTCATTCAACTTGGTGAAATGGGCAGATTCAAAGTCTGGACCCGGGGAAGTTAACCAAGATCAAAGGCAGCTGATGACATCATGACATTCGGTGACATCATTGGCTTTTGATTTGCCTTTGCTTTTGATGACTTACACACACATTTTAAAGTCCCCCCCCCCTCCCTTGGTTACTGTTGCTATGGCACTCAAGTTCTTTCCAAACAGTGTGGTTCCAGAAGTGAAGATCCCATTAATATTCTGCATAAGGATTTTGATTATTAGCCGTGATGTCTAAACCCTCCATGGTAGACGTACTACGAGCTAGGAGATTGTAAATCAAAGGTTTCTGCTCCTGAAGAAGCCAAAAGTCTGTATGAAATCAACCTTGTTTAAAGAAAAACATGATTTATTCACGATGTCATGATGAAGTATTACACTTCCAACAATCCTAAGTGTAACAGCAATGGCTCTGATTGGTTGAGCTTGTTGTTGCTATGGAAATGATTACTGACACATGAACCCGCGAACGGCTATAAACCGTATCCTGCCCTGTGTCACTCCCCGGTGTAAGTCGAGTGCAGATGTGAGTCGTGCATGCGTCACTTTGCGAAAAGTAGCATACAAGATGCTAACGAGAGACTTCTGTAATGTCAATACAGTAAAAATGGACCTACTTAACCAAGTTGGTTCACTGCTGGCTACAAGTTAGCATCAAACACAACAAAGGCTGTCAGTTGAATGGTGTTTTGAGCTAACGTTAGCAATCAACCAAGCATAGATAGCTAAAATGTTTCTGAAATGAGTCCCATCGTCTTTTTATTTTTTGTTTTTTTATTGTTTGTATTGAGAAAAGTTTATTATTTTATGGATTTCACAAATTTCAGTATGACAGTTATGTCGTAAACCGTTTAAATCTGAGCATGCGCGTCTAACATCTGCAACTAACTCAGCCGCTATATTTACATCGTTCTAACGTATGTCATACATGGTACAGATGCGGCTCATATACATCGTCCCAACATCTTAATACCATCTGAGGCTCATCTTCCTGACATATGTCATACGGAGAACAGAGGTCAGGAAGATGTGCCGATCACTTGAGTATAGTAGTACCAGTATAACATACACAAATTATTATAGAAAATAGCACCCTATAACACATTAAAAGCTGTTCTGAAAATACAAAAAACTGTTGATCATGTTGCTATATTTTGAGATAATTATCCTACTTTGGTCTATAATAAGAGCTAATGTACAAACACATTATTACAAGCTTAAACCAGGGTTTTTTTTTAAAAAGTCTGCCACTGTGAGCCTCCCCTCAGGCCCTCAAGCCAAGCCATTTATTTATTAAGAAAACTCATTATTTTTATTTTTTGTGAGGATTTTTAGAATTGCAAACTATTGTTTTGCAATGAACACGGTGTATTCCTGACATTTTGTAGAAGATGGTGATATTCTTAGCAAGAACCACCTTTCTAATGACGGATAACTAGTGACACAAACAAGCAACCATTCACCGAAGTTAATGCTACCCTTGCTTTAAGCATAAAACAGAAAAGTAGCAATCAAATGAACTGTGATATTGATAATTGTATTGATCTCCAAGTCAATGTGTTTCAATATGTCCATCAAACGCGTTTAACAGAACTGGGTCCACGTTCAGACACTTTCTGGTTCACGTTCTATCAACATATGTGTACAAACACCAATATAAATGATGTCGAAATGTTTTCAGTTAATTTAATGGTGTTAAACTAAAGTGTAAGTTCTTACCTTTCTAACGGTATATTGTTTTAACTAATGAGTTAAGCTTTTACTTCATAAGAGTTGGCTAAAGTAAGCTAACACCGCTGGTTTAGCGCTCTGCTACCCTTGGCCATAACCGGACCCGCCATTTCCTCGCTGTAAACAATGGGGGGGCGCTGCTG
This sequence comes from Percina caprodes, assembly GCA_013375575.1. Classification (NCBI taxonomy): domain Eukaryota; kingdom Metazoa; phylum Chordata; class Actinopteri; order Perciformes; family Percidae; genus Percina; species Percina caprodes. The sequence continues at coordinate 72,471 of JABXJD010000799.1, forward strand.
GTTTTTCAGAGGTTTTAAGTCGCATCAATGCTGTCAAACCTTTCAGGATCATACTTCTGTCCTTCACAAAAAAATTACACGCTTCAACAACTCTGAATTATGCAATAAAAGCTCCTTAATTTCCATTTTGAGCCTATATCACCACCTGCTGGATGAAGTGGATAAACTACCAATACTCATTTTCAATCACTCACAACTATTGCATCAAAATAAGCAAATATATATATATATATATATATATATATATATATATATATATATATATATATATACACATATATACACACATATATACACACACACAAAAAGTGTGTAAGATTTAAAGTAAAAAAACAAGAGCTCAAAAATGATTGAAAAGATGATACAAATAATTATTTAATAATAAAAAATAGGCAAAATGTTTTAAAAATAAAGAAATACAAACAAATGAAATGTCGGAGCACCAAAAACACCAAAATGCATTAAAGGTCAGCTCATCCTCCTCCCAGCTGACACACTGGACCCACGACACCAGTCCCCCTGAAGGCCCTGGAGGTTGAGGTTGCCTGCACCGGCCACACCGCCAGACTGTCGGCTCCAGTCTCCTCTTTGCAGCAATGTGACCTACTCACAAAGATAAAAGTGTTTTAAGAGTATATATAATATAATATAATATAATATCATAAAAGATTGGCAAAGCCTGTTAACATTGAGTACACTACCGGTGGACCGCTGAATAAATGATGTCACCAACCTAAATATAAATGTTGCTTGTTTTTAAACAGAAAATATTAAGTATTTACAGTGGGAGAGGAAGAAGTGGACCCTTGGCTCTTCTGGCCAGAGCTTGGGCCTCCCGTCACAAATCTCCTGGGTTGTCAGTATCCTGGCCTCGTGATATTCCTCCTGACCTTGCCAGTTCTTTTTGTATTTTTTCGGCCATGAGGTGGACCAGGTCTATTAGAATTAAATGAAATGCTGTAGGAATATCTTCCTTAAATGTAGCTATAGCACGGTGAGATAGAAGCTTTTATTTACTTTAGTGTAGTCAGGTAGTAAAAATTCAAAGGTATTAGAGAATGGTCTGATAATAAAGGATTCTATGGAAATCCTATTAAATGTTAAATTTGGATGCCATATGTCAGCACAAGGTCGGGGGTGTGGTTAAAGCAGTGAGCGGCCTTATGCACTCTGACTGAAACCAGCTGACTCTAGTAGTGAGATGAAAGCAGTACTAAGGCTATCGTTGGCAACGGCCACATGGATATTAAAATCACCTACAATAAGTGCTTTGTCTGATTTAAGGACTACACCTGATAAAAACTCTGATAAAACTTCAGAATCTGGTCCTGGAGCTCGGTAAATAACAACAAATATAATTGGCTGGAATGTTTTCCATGATGGATGTTGAAGATTCAGAACAAGGCTCTCAAACAAGTTCTAATTTAGTTTAGGTTTAGGATTAATTAACCAGCTAGAATCAAAGATGGCTGCATCTTCATGGCCCAGCCATGTTTCAGTAAGACACAATAGATCAGTTAGATGATCTGATGTCAGATGGTTTACTAGTACTGCTTTAGAGGACAGAGATCTAATATTTAATAGTCCACATCTAATTTTCCTGTTCTGTTCTATCATTGCAGTGGTAGTTAGTAGTTTTAATCCCATTATTTTTTTGAGTATACCTTTGATTAACCGATCTGTGGTACTGGAACCCAGAAGCAGACCAGGACGAGGTAAGTTGGAATAACAAGGGGAGTATTTATTTGTAGTATGAATATGGAAGCAGGTAAGTCCCTATTTTGGCAGCGGGTGAAATACGGAGGCTGGAGGGTTTGTGCCGATCCCAGAATGCAACTGTGAAGCTGTGGGCCAGGCAGGCGTGCGTTTCTATCCAGGTGGTTACCTGTAGACAGAGGAACAGGAGGCAGGTTGGCGACAGGCAGGAAGACTTTCAAAAACTAGATGCAAGATACAAGAGCTCCACTTACTGGTTAGGCTAACGGTCCGCAGGGAACGGAGGTCTGGGCCCGGCTTATATGGAGCAGAGGGGATCATCAGGACCGGGGGCACATCGCAGGTAACAGCAGGTGTGTGGAGTAGGAGAATCAGCAGCGATGTGTTCAGGAAACTCAGGACAAACAGACTTCAGGTTAGAGCAAAAGCAAAACAGGCTCAACATGCTGGAGCCATGCCAGAAGAGGCTCAGGCATATCATTAGACCAGAACTACACGTACATCATAGGATTTATGGATTATTGCTATAACAAAAAGTAAACTGATAATGGATCTATACCAAATAATTCAAGTTTGTAGCTGATTTGACAATAACCAGTGTATATTCTAAAGCTTTTCAGACCTCACTCCTACCAGAAAGACCTTCAGTGGCATGAGGTAACCCATGACGACCTTCGTCTGGCAGCAGTTGCAGGGGGCAGTTGGACACTGCCTGTCCCTGTCTCCAGGTGCAGGTTTGTCTTTGGGGTTTCCTCCCCCAGCCACTGTACCCCCCCTGAGTTAACCCACGTGGCTGTGGGGTTGCCTTCTTCCTCCTTCCCAGCCGTTGTGGTGGTTCTCACACCACCATCCTCCGCCTGCGCTCCCTTTGGGGTCTTCACTATTTACCCATAGCTGGGGCTATTTACCCATAACTGGGGCAGTGGTTGACGGGCATCAGGGCGTTTCTACTCACCGATGGGCCTGCATGCCGCGTCTCTGGGGCCCACTGCTGCTCCGAGATCCTGTACAACTTAGCCTGGAACCACAAGGGACCAGTTCCCATGTGTGCCACGGGGAGGCGTGTACGAGGTCTTGGCAGTGGAGAGGCTATGCACCGGCAGAGGAGGCCACACACCCTCGCCTCCTCTTTCAGCCCCTGACGTTAAAGGGCTGTCCGGTGGCAGTAGCTGGAAGCAGCAGGTAGCATGTAGCATGTAGCATGTAGCACACACTAACTACAAGCTCTACTACTACTAACTACTCCAACACTACTGCACTGACGCATCACACGCCCTGTGAGCAAACACACACACACACACACACACACACACACACACACAGACACAAGACAGACACACACACACACACACACACACACACACACACACAAGACAGGCACACACACGCACACACACTCACACACACACACAACAAGAGACAGACAGACACACACACACACACACACACAAACACACGCAAACACACAGACACAAGACAGACACACACACACACACACACAAACACACACAAACAACACGAGACACACACAGGCACACACACAGATACGAGACACACAACACGAGACAGACACACACACACAAACACACACAACACGAGAGACACATACACGCACACACACACACACACACACACAAATACGAGACAGACACACAGATACAAAGAGACACACACACACACACACACACAGATACGAGACAGACACACACACACAGATACAAAGAGAGAGACACACAAACAACACGAGACACACACACGCACACACAGATACGAGACACACACACACACACACACACACACAACAAGAGACAGACACACAAACACACAGACATGACACCGACATGAGACACACACACACACACACACACACACAGACAAACACAGAGACACACACACACGAGACAGACGCACACACACACACGCACACACACAGATACGAGACATGACACCGACACGAGACAGACACACACACACACACACAGATACGAGACACACACACACACAGATACGAGACAGACACACACACATACAGATACAAAGAGACATGCACGCGCACACACACACACACACACACACACACTACAAGTACAAATACACCTTTCCTCACCCAGGCAGAAGCCTCCTGTACCACTTCTTCCTCTTCTTCTGCTTTTTCATCACCTGGCTCTGCAGATCTTCCAGCTGGGACCTCATGGAGCTCTCAGTCCTCTCCCACTCCTGCTCCTTCTCCTGCTGAGTCTTCTTCTGGCTTTCTGTGGCCTGAAGGAGGGATGACTTGTCCTCCTTCCACTCATTGAGATGACTCTCCAGCTGCTGTTCAAACCTTTTCTCAAGAGCAGCTGTGAGGTTCTTGTTGTTCTGGTCCTGCATCTCCAGCTGGGCTCTGTGGGAAGCCTGGGATCCCTCCAGTGTCTCCTTTGCCTCCTCCTCCTGTTTTCGGAGAGCTTCCTCCATCTTGTTCAACTTACCCTGCAGCTCCTGAACTTGAGCTCTCTCCATCTCCAGACAGCTCTCCAACTGTAACTCCACATTGGTCTGACTTACCTGGACCATCTGTCTCTCCTTATGAAGCTCCATCCTCTGAGTCTCCACCTCCTTTTTCAGTGCCTCCTTCTCTCCCTTCATCTGCTCCAATTCCACTTTCAGGTCTTCGGAAAGGAAGTACTGAAGGTCAAGATCTTTTAGAGCTTTTCGCAGCCTGTTGCTGGTTTTGACCACCTGGGATTTCAGATGCTCCGTTTCCCTGGGTGGAGAGGGGACACGTTGAGCCAGAGCCTGATCCAGCTGGGCTCTGTGGGAAGCCTGGGATCTCTCCAGTGTCTCCTTTGCCTCCTCCTCCTGTTTTCGGAGAGCTTCCTCCATCTTGCTCAACTTACCCTGCAGCTCCTGAGCTTGAGCCCTCTCCATCTCCAGACAGCTCTCCAACTCTATCTCCACGTTGGTCTGACTTACCTGGAGCATCTGTCTCTCCTTATGAAGCTCCATCCTCTGAGTCTCCACTTCCTTTTTCAGGGCCTCCTTCTCTCCCTTCATCTGCTCCAATTCCACTTTCAGGTCTTCAGAAAGGAAGTACTGAAGGTCCAGATCTTTTAGGGCTTTTCGCAGCCTGTTGCTGGTTTTGACCACCTGGGATTTCAGATGCTCCATTTCCCTGGGTGGAGAGGGGACACGTTGAGCCAGAGCCTGATCCAGCTGGGCTCTGTGGGAAGCCTGGGATCTTTTCAGTGTCTCCTTTGCCTCCTCCTCCTGTTTTCGGAGAGCTTCCTCCATCTTGCTCAACTTACCCTGCAGCTCCTGAGCTTGAGCCCTCTCCATCTCCAGACAGCTCTCCAACTCTATCTCCACGTTGGTCTGACTTACCTGGAGCATCTGTCTCTCCTTATGAAGCTCCATCCTCTGAGTCTCCACCTCCTTTTTCAGGGCCTCCTTCTCTCCCTTCATCTGCTCCAATTCCACTTTCAGGTCTTCGGAAAGGAAGTACTGAAGGTCCAGATCTTTTAGGGCTTTTCGCAGCCTGTTGCGGAGAGCTTCCTCCATCTTGCTCAACTTACCTTGCAGCTCCTGAGCTTGAGCCTTCTCCATCTCCAGAAACCTCTCCAACCTCACGTTGCTGGTCTTACTTACCTGGAGCATCTGTCTTACCTTACAAAGCTCCTTCTTCTGAGCCTCCACTTCCTCTTTCAGGGCCTCCTTCTCTCCCTTTACCTGCTCCAATTCCACTTTCAGGTCTTGAGTAACGAAGGCCTGCCGGTCCAGATCACTCACCTCCCTCTGCATCAGCTCTGTGTCATGGCTCCAACTGCTGCCCTCCCTCTGTCGTTGGAGCTGATCCAGGAGATCGGCCAGCAGGTCCTCTCTGATGATCAGGTGAACTCTCCCCTCAGATTCACCTTGGGTGAGCGTCGCCTCGCCGTCCTTCAGCTCACACCGTACTTGGTCTTCAAGGTAACTGAGGTAGAAATTCATTCGCGGTTCGGTCTCTCCGGAGTTGAATTCCATGTTTTCTAGTGTTCCTTCTCCTGTTGCAATGTGCACCGTTGGATTGTCAGTCAAACTGTCTCTGATACAAACTGCTGTCTGAGTGAATTTGTGTCAGAACTCAATTTGGGTCCCAGTATTCAGTGTGTTGTTATGGCAACAACAACATGTATTCTTATGTTTTCAATACAGATAGTTATTGATTCTATCGTTGCTATGGGACACCAGTTTGTTTATGTTTTAATATACAATATGAATGTAAGATTTCTGATGATTCCTTAAATATGGCAAAGAAGGAACACTTTATGAAATATGAAAGGGAAAAAGATGGATGTCTTTGCACAAGAGCGGTACACACAAGTATGCGCCAGATGGGACGCCATTTTCTTACTCCAATATCCATGTGTGCTCAGCAACTACCTATTATTAAAGATGTGCATTTACCACAATAATTATAAAAGACATGGTGTACACGTCCCTACAGCCCAAACGGTCTCCTTAGCCTAGTCACCGCTGGTCTCTAGTACAACATGTACTTGGTTCTCCAGTCAGTGCCCTTGAGCAAAGGCACTGACTCAGATCTGGAGTTGGTCCCCAGCAGCTGTAAATGGCTGCCCACTGCTCCCTCGAGAGATGGGTTAAATTAATGTACAATAAAGTCCCATACCTTACCTTTTTATGCAATGATATTCGGATCTATTCAAATAATGTTTTCAGCTGGATGTCACTCTGAATAGTGCAACACACTGTACTCAGGGTACTCAAACTATACTCAGGGTACTCAAACTATACTCAGGGTACTCAAACTGTACTCAGGGTAGATAGATTTGTTTTCCTGTGTTTCATGCACATGGCCATATACATCAAAAGATACCATAAAGACATATAGACAGATAGAAACCAGCTGATTTACAGCGACGACACCGGCTACATGCCCTCAGCGAGACAGTTTGTTTAGCAGTGCTTCGGATGAATGGCAGACATTATAAAACCAAACATATCTAATGAATGAATGAAGTGTGAAAAATGAACATACATGTTGTAAAGAAATGATTCAAACACAATAAGGACTCACCTTAATCACCAAATGGTTATCACTGTGGCCTCACAGCAAGAAGGTTGTCGGTTTAAATCCAGGTCGCATGTTCTGCGTGGGCACCGGGTTTCCTCCGGGTGCTCCGGTTTCTCCCACCATCAAAAAAAAACATGTACTAGGTTCTCCAGTCAGTGCCCTTGAGCAAGGCACACTTAATAGACTGCATATGACATGTGACGTTTTCTGAATGAGAGAACTGGTTTTTTAAAGACTAGATCAAATACGTACCAGGATAACAATATCAGCTAAGGTATGGGCTACTTATGTGCCAATATGTAGGCGTGCTTTTTTACATAGTACCACTAGGAGTCGCCTAAGGTAGGATTTGTCAATGGGAGACACCACAGGCAAATCCATTGTTTTTCCATCTTGAGTTATTGGGGCTATTGTGTTATTTTCTTTCAGACTATTGGGGGAAAAAACATCCAAAATATACATTTAGATGTTTATTTTACCCCACTTTGTCTATTTGCGCCTGTAAATGTCTTCTAAATTCACCAAAGTTAGCATTAGATGATGCCTATTTTGCATATTTAAACATAACATTTCAGAAAATGTGTAGCACAAAAATATGTCTTAACGTAAGTCATCAACTGGGGAGGATTATATGTTGATATCTGATATATGCTTTACCTTTTTCACCTGAAGTGTTGTTTTCTTCATACGGGTTTTTCTCAGACTCTGAGACTCTTTCATTTCTATCAATATTCTGAAGGTTTGTACTGAAGGGTTTGTTCAGATATCATTCATAGCCCCATTCATAACATTGTAACATTACATTGTCTCATAGGGTACTGGTTCCTACAACAGAATGATGGTCATTTTTTAGTGTACTGTAGAGTCAGAAAAATTGCTATGTCTTTTGGGCAAATATTATATTCACAAGGCCAGATTTCTTCAGATTCTTTCTAATAGAAACTTGTGTTAGGGTGAAATGTGAGGTGAGTTCTCAAGTCATTACACTGGCTTCCTGTGCCTCAAAGAATTCATTTCAAAAGGCTTTATATACAGTGTATATATATATATATATATATATATATATATATATATATATATATATATATATATATATATATGGTCCGCTGCAATCAGTTCTTTATAATCAAGGCTGAAGACCTTAATGAAGTTGCATTGTTGAAACTGTATGACAATCTATAAAAACACATAATTACAAAGTAAGACCGGTAGGACCGGCCCAAGGATTACATCTTCTTTGTTTATTGTGTCTATTTTGTTATTTTGCTGAATGATCTTAAATATTGTAGTTATTGTGTCATCTTTTTTCTTGAGTTTTGTCTGGGTAAGTGAGGATGACAAAGGTGTGTCTATGTGTGTGTGTGTGTGTGTGTGTGTGTGTGTGTGGGGGAGTTGGAGGAGGGACTTGTTGATGTTGCAAGTTTTTTTGTTTTGTAGTTTGTAAAAAAGAATAACAATTTAAAAAGAAATGTTAATCACAACAGCAACAAAAAGCAATACTATGTTTGATGTGTTAACTTTATGGACTTGTGTACTTTCCACTCCGTTGGAACTAATGTTATAAGTGAATGTGTTGACCCCCATTCCACACTGAAAGACTTCTATGCAGTGTACTTGTAGAAGGTTAAGTCAGAGGAAACAGCATAATAACCAGTGTCATAAAACCACGCTGGTTCCAAAGGTTAGACACAGGGGCTTCTTATCAACATAGGTGGGAACAAAGAACCTGCTGCGGGTTGGCCGGCTACACCTCTTTTTTTCCACTGCAGTATTCTGATCACCAAAATTATTTATGGATTACATCATATATTCATTTTCAGTTTTCCCTGGCTGCTCCAACAACTTAAAGTTAAGTCCCAACTAACATAGTGATGATGATCATAGTCTGTGTCTCAAACCGCTTACTCGCACACTTCAAACCCTTTTTCCATTACATGGTACATGCTTGACTCGTCTCGACTCGCCTCTACTCGCCTTTTTTGGTTTTCCATTATGAAAAAAAAAGTCCCTGGTACCTGCTAACAGGTATTTTATTTAGTACCACCTCCGTCGAGGCTCCAAGCAAGCGGAGGCGATACCAAAAGGTGACGTGAAAACCTGCAGACCGCTGATTGGTCGGAGAGAATCGTCACTATTCACCGCATCACCATTGCCAGCGACAGAATGAATGCACCATGAGACACAGCTAGAGTCCAGAGCTTTTTTTTTTTAATGAAAATAGTTGCTTAGGCGGAAAATGATACAATGAGAGTGGTGAGAGTGAACCAATATAGTCAAGTTATGGGCTGGACGTCTTAACAATCAGCTGAAACTCAGTGGAAAGCTCTGTTAACCTTAAAAAATGTACCCTTTTTTAAAGATTTTTACATCAGAAATATGAGTTTCTTACAACCACATTGCTCCAATATAACTAGGATGCATGCATTATGGAACCCATACAACATATACATCCATGCATCCATGTTGTTGTATTTGATTTTTTTTTTTTATGGTTTCTAAACAACATCCTGACCCAACTTTGACATAAACCTATCATTTAAATTAGGTTTATTTACCATGTATAAAAAAAAAAGTGTTGAAAAGAGGGACAAAAATGTTTTAACAAAGCGCCAAAAGCATAGAAAAGTGACAAAAACGTGTGAAAAAGTTCCACAAAAAGGCATTTTTCCAATTTGACCCAGAATGACAAGTTGATGGCCGACGGTGAAGACAACCTAAGGGTTAAAAACGATTTGCTCACGCTAACACTAACTTGTGTTACACTTATTCTTGGAACATTGGTCAACAAACCTCATTTATGGGAAATTGTACCTAGAGTTTTTTTTTGTTCAAAAAGCAGAAATAATGATTTAATTTGACTAACAGTTCAAATCAGAGGATGTTGAGTGGATCACAGACTAGTTCATGTCAAAGTTTAGTCAAATTTATTCATTTTACCTGAAGAACATCTTATTTTGGTTGAAAGAAACCCATATTACTGATAACTCAGGGGTATTCAGGGGATCATCGTCTTGTAGGTTCATCTTTATGAGCAACCCCTTAACAGAGCCACATTGTTTTCACATGGTCATGTGATACATTGTTAGAATAAGAACATTGATTACAGCTGTGGAACAGTATTCTAACCAGAAACTTGTGAAATGTGTGATGACAGTCAACTGCAGGAAGATTGGGTCAATCCATCTCATGATGATGACATGGGAAATCAGCTGTCTGCTCAAAACGTTAGCATTAAAACATGACTAAGTTAAAACCTACAGGTAGATGACTGGACTGGGTGGGCTAAATTGGGGCCAAATTGCCCCAGGTGTAGTCAGGAGCAGGTGCCACTTTAGTGCTGAAGCCCCCCTAAATTTGATCCTGGCACCCCTAAAAAAGAATTGCTAAAAAAAACGAACCAAAAACTGTGTTACTCTATTGTGAGTTATGGAGTTCTGCTCTGGGAATAACCCAGCATTGTGAAACCTAAACCCAGAATCTCGATGCCGAGATCATTCAGGAAAAGATTCTGAGCCATTTTCAGAAGACAGTGCTTGTCAAACGTTATTCATTCTGCATTATGGGAATATAAATCATTAAAGTTATTCTTCTTAGAAATGTCTTTCTTGTTACATAATTCAGAATTTCCCCTACCATGATGGTCCGAAATTATGTTTAAATGCACAGTTAGCGCAGTAGAATAACAAAACAAAAAAAAGCTCTGATCAGCGGTAGTGTCTATAATATGAATTCCTGGATATTAAATGTGTATCTGCAATGTTCTGTGGCATATGACACGCTTAAGCTATGTTGGAGTCAAATAATTGACATATACAATAACAATATAATCATGCTATTTTAACAATTTGTTGTTCTGGTCATACAAACTTAAGAATCTGGCACTCCATCATGATAAGTCTCTTTGGGATCAAAGCCTCTTTTATAAACAAAAATATCTATTAACAAATTCAATATACAGCATTACAAGAAGACAGTTTAAAGCTGTCCTCACAGTCACACATTAATTATAACACAAATACTCACAAATACTTTTGAAAATATACCAAACATGACTAGAACTTTAAAGTCCCAGGGAGTCCGAGATGTCTCCACAAGCAGTGATAAAAAGATGCCATTCATGTTTAATATAAAGAGTGGGCCAAAACATCAATGCAGCAATCCATTGTGAGATATGAGAATCGATACGCTGGCGCCAAATATCAATATTTGAATGAATAACATAAGGCAAAGGGAAACTTGAACAAGAGTTAATGAGCAGATGAGATGAAATTTGAGGGAAATATGCCACAGCCACGTTTAAGTCCAAAGTCTGGACCCAGAGCTGCTCTACGGTCGTGTCATTTTCATTTTCAGGGCCCGATTTTAACGATCTAAGCGCGTGAATGCACCTGGCGCTTGTACGTTTAGGGCGTGTCCAAATCCACTTTCTCTTTTGACGGCGGAAAAAAGGGTCTGTGTGCTGGGCGCATGGTCCTAAAGGGTTGGACTCAGTGTCTTCATTAATCACAGGTGTGTTCTGGGTGTAGCATGTAATCAACCAATCAGAGGTCCTCTCCCTTTAACAGCCAGGTGTGTTTGGACCTAAGTGCGTTGCAATTATGATGGCGGATTTGCACCGTCATATTTTTATATGTAATCTTTTGCATGTGTGTGCTGCTGTGCGTCCCTGTGTGTGTGTGTAACAAGCAGTGTGTGCGCTATTTATACATATATGTATATTACTAATTCCCTGTTAAAATAACAATGAAATGCGCTATTGACTTTAGAGGTTTTAGTTGGTCAATGACGCACACCCAGAATGCACCTGAACACACCTCCCTGTAAGACCAGCACGCCCAGAATGCACCTGAACACACCTCCCTGTAAGACCAGCACGCCCAGAATGCACCTGAACACACCTCCCTGTAAGACCAGCACGCCCAGAATGCACCTGAACACACCTCCCTGTAAGACCAGCACGCCCAGAATGCACCTGAACACACCTCCCTGTAAGACCAGCACGCCCAGAATGCACCTGAACACACCTCCCTGTAAGACCAGCACACCCAGAATGCAATTGAACACACCTCCCTGTAAGACCAGCACGCCCGGAATGCACCTGAACACACCTCCCTGTAAGACCAGCACGCCCAGAATGCACCTGAACACACCTCCCTGTAAGACTAGCACGCCCAGAATGCACCTGAACACACCTCTCTGTAAGACTAGCACGCCCATGGGCGCACAGATGGGCGCAGGTGCATTTGCTATTTAAATAACGTGGCTGCTGCTGGACGGTCTTAAAATGTCAAAGGCACTTTGCGCCGAGCTCCGCCGGGGGCAAGATAGAGGCCAGAAAGTGGAAAACATTTCACAATTTGTACTGGCATAATAAAGCGAGAAAGGCTGCAATTAACCATTTCACAGGCATTTTGTATTCATAGTTAGACCAAAAAATGTTGTAAAAACACTTGAAAAAGTGACAAAACATCAAAAGGCAACAAATGTTGGAAAAAAGTGACAAAAAACCCTCAAAAAGGCAACTAAAACGTCTAACTGTCCAAAAATCCTTAAAGGGTGACAAAACCTGCAGAAAAGTGCTACCAAAAACTCAAAAGGCAACAAAGAACGACAAAAAATGGCCCAAAAAAAACTTTAGAAGGCGACAAACCTCCAATAATGATCCCAAAAAATCTCCAAAAAGGGGACAAAAACATTGAAAAAAAAACCAAAAACATAAAAAAAGGATACATAAACGTTTAATTGTCCAAAAAATACTCGGAAAGGGTGACAAAACATGCAAAAAAGTGCTACAAAAAACTCAAAAGGCAACAAAAAACAACAAAAAAATTGCCCCCAAATTGTTTTGTTTTTTAAACCATCTAAATAAGCATAAAAAACCTTAAAAAGGTACAAGAACTGTGCAAAAAGCCCAGTTTTGACCCCCTGTAAATGAGGCCTACAGTATGTGGTGAGGTACCCTCTGATTCCTACCACTACTCACAGAAAACTGTACTTAGAAACTTAGAAAACCATACATTTTGATGTTGTTAAAGACTCAACAACATATTTTCCAGATATCATCATCCATTATTACTAATTTCTCATTAAGGATTCACAAACAGTGGAAAAGTTGAGGATCCAGTGGAGTCAGGTGAAGACACGCAGGCTGGTCAGGTCTCTGAGGAGGAGGAAACAGATGATCCATCATTACTAAAGCATGCGTGGAGACGCCACTGGCCTGCTGTTGTGTAAACGGAGGGCTTGTCTTTCACCGAGCAGTGTGGTTAATGATTTATCTAGCGATAAGACCTTTCACAGCCACAGGCGCTTTTAGTTCCGCATTTAAACTCCATTATTCTGAAAGAAAATGAAGTGACACTCAGCTAGGAGAACACCCTCATAAAAACAACAGCTTTTTCATACTCCGAGTCCATGTTATTTCTATGGTTCCAGTATTCTAGACCATTGTAATAAATAAAGATCCAAATCCAAATCCATATTAGATGTGTTTGTATAGTAAAGTGGATCTGACACCAAACACATAATTACAACACTATCAACCTGGCTTTGCTCATAGTGTTGTTAGTTCTGCAATCCGCAGGCTGTTGGGGCGGTGCAATATGTTAGTTATGCAATATATATTAGCTATTGGATTGTTCTTTATGTCATTTGTACAATAAGAAGGCTATTAGGGTTGTGCAATATTGGAAGAATTAGTTAATGTGCTTACTATACAGGTACTGATGTATTTGAGAGTATTACTATACAGGTACTGATGTATATGAGAGTATTACTATACAGGTACCTGTCTGATGTACTGTATATGAGAGTATTACTATACAGGTACCTGTCTAATGTATATGAGAGTATTACTATACAGGTACCTGTCTGATGTATATGAGAGTATTACTATACAGGTACCTGTCTGATGTATATGAGAGTATTACTATACAGGTACCTGTCTAATGTATATGAGAGTATTACTATACAGGTACCTGTCTAATGTATATGAGAGTATTACTATACAGGTACCTGTCTGATGTATATGAGAGTATTACTATACAGGTACCTGTCTAATGTACTGTATATGAGAGTATTACTATACAGGTACCTGTATATGAGAACATGGGTTGTGTTGCATGAGTATGTGTTGAGAAATGCTTATTTTATTGTATTTTATGTTTTTTGGATCAGATTTAGCTTTATTCATATACATATATAAAAATATCAAAGCAAACTTTTGCTTTTAAACACAGAAGGGGAAACTTTCACGGATGACGTTCATGTCATGTGTTCTTTCTGCACGGTATTATGAGTTTTAATGACCTGAGGATTTTACATTCTACAAACACAAATGACGTTTTTTCACAATTGTTTGACATGTTGTAAAATAAAAAATAATAAATAGATGAAAAGGTTGTATTTTTTCATTAAAGTTATAGCAGTGGGAAGGGGCCTTTGAAACTGCCTTTCCATCATAACTAAGGGACATAAGATTTATGTAAAATATAATAGTAATATAATTAATAATAATAGTGCAATTTCTTTCTTTAAGTTTCGGGTTTTAACACAAACAGTGCTCTTATAAATATATAAAACAATATGTAGGCATAAAGATCAATGACGTAAAGGGAACAAAGTCCAATTAGAATCTAGGTATGAAGTTGCAGTATGGATTTATACAGTATATATATATATATATATATATATATATATATATATATATATATATATATATATATATATATATATATATATATATATATGTGCTATAATACTGTGGAAGACAAATAAGTAATAGTCAAATGTATAAACTGTAGTTTTTGTAAATAGGTAGGGCAGTTAGTAAAACTATATATATCCTAAGGTGTACACTAGGCCTATATAAGGTTATTATTAACAGGTTGTTGACAGGTAGCTATGCCTATGCATATTAATAAATACTAGGCCTATAGGCCTAAGCCGTGTTGGACAGCCTACATAGGACAGCTGTAGGCGTTCTGAGCTCTGCCTCACCTGTCGGCCTGCACTATGCAGGTGAAGTCTCTGTTGTCGTTTTCGGCATTTCCACGTCACTACCCGCCACTGAGGAGACAGCAGTGTGCGGGATGTCCTCCGGTGGGGTCATCGTTGCCATGGCAACGGCCACCTGCTCCGCCTGCGGGGCCACCGACGGCTCCCTGGACGACATCTGCGTGGGGGCCGCTCGCGTCCCGGCGCTCCTCCGTTCCGACGAAGCGAGGACCTGATGCCGCTGGACACGCGGCTGGAGAGGCGCCGCACCGCGCCGCCGATGCCGCCCAAAGCGCCCTTGTTCTTCTTCAATAAGCCGACATCATCCTCCAGCTCCGCCGGGGGGACCTCGATGTTCCCGGAGTACCAGAACACCCACCAGATGAGGCTGAGGAAGATGACGATGGCTCCCGCGTAGATGAGCAGGTCGTAGAAAAACACGTTGACAAACACCCCGAGGAGAAGGACGAGCAGTCCCACAATGTCAAAGGCTACTGCGAGCCAGAAGCAGCCGACACAGCGGCCCAGGCCCCGGTATGGTGCTTCCATGTCAGCACATATGACTCCGGAGCGTCGCGGAGGTCTGCGTTATTCCCCGGAGGCTGGAGCCTCTGTGCCCTGGCATTGAGTTTCAGAGCGGCTGTAAGGTGAGTCAGGTGGAGGCTCAGCCTGCTCGAGGGGCGGGGTGGCCACTGGAGGAGGGGCCAAAAGCTCTACCTGGCCACCTGGCCACCGGTAACCTTTTTTGTTTTTTTCTTGGAATCGACACACACACACACACACACACACACACACACACACACACACACACACACACACACTATTTTAGTCACTTTATGAAACAGATATATGATGCTGAACCAGGCCATTTACTGGTAATCGATCTTGTTTCTTAAAATGTTTTTTTTTAATGAAAGCTATAAACATTAACATGAGTCCAACATATTATCAGCAAAGATAAATCCGCCCATTTTTTAATTTGTTTTTTAATTCACACAACATTGATGATAGGCTACTGGGCTGTAGGTAAGGTAGCCACAGACACAGTTAGGCTTACGGATTCACTGTGCTATACATGTATGTTTGACATGAAAACATGATGTATAAATACTATTTATATAATTAATATCCATCCATCCATCCATCTTCATCCGCTTATACGGTATCGGGTCGCGGGGGCAGCAGCTCCAGCAGGGGACCCCAAACTTCCCTTTCCCGAGCCACATCAACCAGCTCCGACTGGGGGATCCCGAGGCGTTCCCAGGCCAGGTTGGAGATATAATCTCTCCACCTAGTCCTGGGTCTTCCCCGAGGCCTCCTCCCAGCTGGACGTGCCTGGAACACCTCCCTAGGGAGGCGCCCTGGAGGCATCCTTACCAGATGCCCGAACCACCTCAACTGGCTCCTTTCGACGTGAAGGAGCAGCGGCTCTACTCCGATCTCCTCTCGGATGACTGAGCTTCTCACCCTATCTCTAAGGGAGACGACAGCCCCCCTCCTGAGGAAACCCATTTTGGCCGGTTGTACCCTTATATATATGTTAATATATATTAATGTAATACCCTATATTGTATGCACCATAAAAAGCTATGTTAAAGGCTTTAGGCTGCTTTATGCTTTGTTGTAGGCCCAGTTTAACATAAATCTCAATCTCAATTTCGGCTCTCTTTCAGCTAAGGGGTCCTTGACCTAAAAATCTCCAAGACCCCTGATCTAACACGTTATTAGCAAAGCCTTTATGCTAAATGAATTACATTATCACAGCAGCTTTAAGACAGACATAACACCACACATTTACTCAAATATATCCATATCAATAAGTTAAAATACAAAAATATAAATGAAGGAGAGTTATCTTTGTGCATTATAGAGTCTGATAGCAGCTGGTTTGAAGGTACGACTTCTTATATCGCTCCGACTTGCACATTGGTGCCATCAATCTTTAACTGAAGGTGCTGCTGCTTATTACCTTCAGGAGGTGGAGTGGGTGGGGGGGGGCAGGGTTGGTCAGTATTGATCCTAGTTTATTTCATATTTTGCTGTGGCCCCAACAGGCCAAAAAAACAGAGCACTGGCCACCACTGTGTGAGAGACGCTGCAGAGCAAGGGTTGGCAGATATTAAATGACCTTAGTCCACTTAAAGGAGAATTCCAGTCAATTTCAACATGTAGCTCTGTTTTTTTAAAAATGTGTAGTGCTGTCAGTAAAGAGAGAAACTAACCAATCGGTGCTGTCTACACCGTGTTGTCCTCCTGCTAGAGTTAGCTTCTACACATGTTCAAAATGTCATTAAAGTGACCCCCTTGTGAAGAGATTCCGTCAGAGTGAACACAGTGAATCTGACTGCTGTAGATGTGACAGATATATACATGTTTGCATCAGCATCATGTATTGACGAACAGAGCGGCTTCATTTCTGATGTATTTGCATACTACACACAGACAGATGGACGTGCTGCAGGTTAGATCAGTTCATCCGCTGGCCTTTGGCCTGGAGCCACAGAACCAAGCTGAAGTGTGTGTGTGTGTGTGTGTGTGTGTGTGTGTGTGGGGGGGGGTTAGGAGGTCAGCAACAAGCGCCCATGTTGATCTCAGAACAATCAGAGATGGATGTGTCCAGTAGCATTTATCCGCCTCCCTAATCCTGTTCTAAAGGATTTACATACTGTAGCCCACCAGCGGCCACAACAAGCAGAAAGGATTATGGAGAAGATGACAAATAAATAAATAACAGAGGGCAACAATCCACAAGGATACGATTAGACAGATGGGCAGCAGAAAATTACCCTTATGGGATGGCCAGTGTGACATGTTTGTCATATAAAATTGAGAAAATGAACACAGACGGTCATGGCCTTTATATGTACTGTACATGTCTCTGGGCCACTCCACAGCTAATAAACAATATTATGCACTTGAGTGATGAAAAACATAATTTCCTACTGGCCTAACCCTAAACACTTTTGTAGCATGTTTTCTAACACTGTATTGTTAAATGAATAATAAAAATGACAGGAGTAGTTTGAAGTGAGAGGGATTTTTTTTATTTAAGTTGAATAGATAAAAATATGGAGGGCAGTAATAAAGGGCTATAATATAACATAGAAGTACAACAAAAGAAATTCTAAAAAATCAGGACACCAGTTGTAATTAACCTGTTAAGATGTAATGATTTCTAATGTAAAGACATAAAGCTCTCTGTCCAACAGCCACAGAAGCTCCGTGCTTTTAGCTCCCTGTCTGTATCCATACCACCCTCTATCGTAGCTCCCAGGTCGACTGCAAACAGAGCTGGAGCTACAACTGAGGGTGCTGACATCTGGGAATATCCTGGCGGCAGTTTAGAATTTAGCTCTGTTGTCTACTTTAAAGGTTTGTTCCACTATCTTGGACTAATATATTCAATTCTGACTGCTTTTAGGCCAATAGATAACAGGTATAGGGAATAGGTAGCACTGTACAATAAGGTACATACAAAAGTAGGTAGACTTTGATTATTGAGCACTAATGATGAGTTACTGTTAACCCTCATCTTGTCCTC
The DNA here is from genome assembly GCA_013375575.1 of Percina caprodes. Classification (NCBI taxonomy): domain Eukaryota; kingdom Metazoa; phylum Chordata; class Actinopteri; order Perciformes; family Percidae; genus Percina; species Percina caprodes. Next base: position 90,773 of record JABXJD010000799.1, read on the forward strand.
GGTTCAAATTTGACCCGTTTTCAGTTTTTTTATTACAAAAAATGGGCCTTCAAAATAAGACCTGAAAATGCCAACATTAGAAATATGAAATAACTTTGGGAAAAAACATCAAAAGCAGCACCCACAGCATTGAAAAAGTGACAAAAATGTCAGAAAAAAGCTATAATAGTGTTGGAAAAGAAACGGGAAGACAAGATAAGGGTTAAACAGACTGGTAGTTACTGCCAAATGAATGAGTCAGTACTACCACTGGTACTGAGTGGTGGTCGTCATTAATGAATGAAAAGTTACGCATAACTAATTATTCCTTAATGATTAACCACTCAGTATGAGATATTACTTTATCTCCAGTTATGCGCAATGCTTAACTAGTGGTAGTGAATGCTTAACTAATCATTCATTACTCATTCATTTAGCAGTAACCACCAGTCTGTTTAACAGTAACTAATCATTAGTGCTTCAATTCAAACAGTCAGTGAGTATCTCCTCATTAACTAACCATTCGTTACTCATTCGTTAATCATTAACTACCTACTTTTTGTAAAGTGTAAAGTAGAGTTTTACCGATATGTCCTGACCATGAGCAGAGTTGATTTTCATTGAAAACCATTTCTCAGATAAGTATTACATGTTATTGAGTAGATTTTTTTCCATTCTTTCTTATGCAAATAAACCAACTGATTATCCCACCAAACAGAAAGCAGCTTGTCATGAACCCGGTGTCAAATTATCAAGCTAGACAGATGCAAATTAAGAATGCTCAAAAAACTTTCAGTCCCTGGTTTGGTCCCACTCCCACAATGCAAGTCCATACTGTCCCACAGCGTGATCCCACACTTTTCTACATACTGCTTTATGCTTTCAAAGCAGCTAGTTCCTGGGTCCCGTTAGTTCCCCGTCAGTCATCTGTGCTCCACTTGGAGCCGTTATCATGGTTGACCTTAGTGAGCGGCTTGTGCTCCAGACTCTTTTAGCACGGGATCCAGACCAGGCCGGTGACCAGGAACATCAGACCCACAGAGAGGAACAGCGGCCCAAGCAGGTAGGGGACATGGCCCACCTGGGTGAAGTAGAGCAGGGACAGGGCTGTGCCCAAACCAAACAGCAGTGTGCCAACACCAATGGCCATGATGGGCTTAGAGTAGCGCAGCCAGCAGGACGGAGCCGGACCACCCTGACTGCCGGGGGACTCCCCGTCCTGCAGAGGGTGCAGCGGTGTGGAGGCCTCAGTGTCCTCCACATCCCGGGAAGAAGGATCCATGGTTGGTATGGCAGGACACTCTGAGATCACATGTCCCACGCCACAGACAGCACAAGAGATCAGAGTCAGAAAAGTCTGCAGTTCTTTTACATTTCCTTTACAGTCCGCAAATCCCATGAAAAGACAAAAAACCTTTACTTTCTGATAATGATGATAATAATACTAATTATAATACATTTTATTTAAAGGCGCCTTTCTCTGATAACCCTACCCTGTTCTGAGACACACCGCCTCGAGTTGTTAGAGAGTTGTCTCTATTGCTACGGATTAAAACTGTTGCAGTGCTGGAAATATAAAAAAAACATCCATACAAAAATCACCGGGCTTCTAATATGATGACCAGTATAAAATACATAAATAAAGAGAACAGGACACAACTTTTCTTTCTCTTCTCTGATTGGTTCTGTGTTGTCGTCTATTTGTATTTCTACACTCACACCGTCACTCTGTTGAAACATGTACCCACATGGTACGCTCCATAGGGTTTGTCCCGTAGTGGCACGGTAACCACGGTAACTGCCCTATGAAACATGACCATTGTAGTGTTTCAAGCGAGTTTTGAATCAAACACATCTAAGCCGCACAGCCAACGGCACTGCACAAAATACACTAAATATTACTTATCGCGGCACTTTTAATATAATATTGCGTGGTATCGCGATAACGATATTGAGTCGATATATCATGCACCCCTAGACCACACAGGCCCTGACCTAATAATACAATATAATAATACTAAAATAAAAATATAAAACGGATTAGTTTGAGAAGGAGCAGGCAGAAGCAAATATTATTTGGTCCTTCACAAAATCATACCATCACAGAGTAAATAGATATGCAAATACAGCATATAATATTTCAGGTCTAAGCTTAGAATTTGCCCACAAGCACATCACAACTCATAACTGGAAAACTCAACAGATTGAAAAAAACTAAATCATGAAGGAGACCATCAGCAAAGTCAAACATACGCCATGATCTCAAAGAAAATAAAAAGGAAGTAAGTTTTGGTCCTAATGACCAGCAACACCTGCAGTCACAAAGGGGAAAAACCCTGAGGAGCCCACGCTACAGAACAATAAGATATCTAATATATCTTATTCTTCTGTAGCGTGGAGCTCCACGCCGTGATTGTTAGTAGGATCTTTCTGTTGTTTTGGTCGCTCCATGGGATTCGTTGGTAATTAGAAAGACACACTTATTGTCACACTGACAATATGCTGTACTTTTTGAATTTTAACATACAGTTTTCTATTGTAATTTCAGGAAACCGTACAGCAAAATAAATGTGCAGAAGCCTGAACTCTGACCTCGCACAACAGCAAATTCACCATGAATTCCTACAACATCATCTGTGTGACAGCCAGAGAACACATTTTTGTATGGATCAGTGGATTAATGTGCTCAGGTCAGAGCCATCATCTCTGTCATCAGATCAGCTACATGACATAAACATGCAAAGAATGAAATGATAAAATGTTAAATAGTCATCTCCTTCTTACCCGGAGCCTATCTGTGTGTCTCCCTGTTGAACCGACGCTGACACAGACTAACTGCTGCTGGACAACTGCTCCCTTCAAAGCCATGCAACCCCACCCCCACCCCCACCCCCACCCCCACCCCCAGCCAGCATCCATCCATCATCCCGACTCACAGCCTGTTCCACTTCTCAGTGCAGGATTAGCGATATTCTCATTCGATAAACGGTAGAAAAATAATACAAGTGTAATAAAAAAAAGTTAGAATGGTAGTAGTCTTGCATGTCCGGACCTTTTTCCACAGCACTGTGGTCTGGTTTTTTGGCATTTCTTTAAACCAATCACAATCGTTGTGGGCAGTGCTAGGCGTCGGACGAAGCCACGGTGCCTCTGGTAAATAGTCTCGGGAAGGAAGTTGTTTTGGTGGAACATGTGTACGTTCAGAAGTAGTTTTAGTCGTCAACAGAAGACTCAGACTGGACAGATAGTCTAGCTAGCTGTCTGGATTTACCCTGCAGAGATCTGAGGACCAGGTAACCATAGTCCCCAGATTGGACAGATAGTCTAGCTAGCTGTCTGGATTTACCCTGCAGAGATCTGAGGACCAGGTAACCATAGTCCTCAGATTGGACAGATAGTCTAGCTAGCTGTCTGGATTTACCCTGCAGAGATCTGAGGACCAGGTAACCATAGTCCTCAGATTGGACAGATAGTCTAGCTAGCTGTCTGGATTTACCCTGCAGAGATCTGAGGACCAGGTAACCATAGTCCTCAGATTGGACAGATAGTCTAGCTAGCTGTCTGGATTTACCCTGCAGAGATCTGAGGACCAGGTAACCATAGTCCTCAGGAATCAGCCGCAGGTTAGAACGGCAACACAGAGACAGAGGAAGGAGACGGACATCTGGCTGAAAATAGGGGAAATATTACGGAAATGAAACATCGATAAAGACTACAATGTTAGAGACACAACCCTTTACTTAGCCCTTGTGTTGTCCTCCCCGGGTCAAAAACTGACCTGACCTTTTTTCAGACTTTTTTAGTTTTCAATAACACCACCTTACTAGTTTTTGGAATCCATGGTCAATAACCCTCATTTATATAGAGTTATACCTAATATTTGAGTTAAAAAAGCAGAAACTATGAATTATTTTGACTAATAGTTAAGATCAGAGGAATGAAAGTGATCAATTGTATTTCCAAATAGCGTTGGAAGGAATCCAATCCATTTTTTTGTGGTAATTTGGTTACAAAGAAACTCATATTTCAGATATAGAAGGACAGAGATATAGAGATACAGATATAGATATAGAGGACAACAGGAGGGTTAAAGGGACAATTTTCAACCTAATCTCTAATTATCTGAATGATGGCTATGGTGTGAAAAAAGCCTACCCTAGTTACCCTAACCCTAACCCTAACCCTAATCCTCTGTGTCTCGAGGGCTTGGCGCAGCTGCAAACCTTGTCTACTTCTACTTCGTCCTCTCTGGTGGACAGAAGAACTACACAGCTTTACTTCCTACTTTCCCTTGTGTTGCAAATTAGCTACACTTCCCTCAGCAAGAGGATGTTAGGGATGGGAGGTACATCTACACTGGTGTGACTGACTCAAATATTCAGCAGTATCCGTACTGAGCCAGAGGACAGGGGGACGGTGGCAGGGGGGCAGGGGGGCAGGGGGTCTTCGCACCCTCAGCTGCTGAGACGACACCGACCATTGGAGCCTTTGATCAAATCGCCCTCCAGTACCAACAGAGACGGGATAAATCTGGTCTCATGGGGCTGTATGGTGTGCTGGAGACCTCCTTCAGGACCACGAAGATGAACTGGTATAGACTAGAGCCCGACTGATAAAGGATTTTTAAGGCCGATACCGATACAAATATTTGGTTGATAAAAAATCCAACATGCCGATACAGCTGATGTATATATTTTTTTTAAATCATCCAGAAACGCATTACACAACTTAAACACATTTCCCTAACAGTTATATAGAGCGTCCTCTGGTGGACAGACTATGCAACTAATAAAGACCACCAATACCAGAAGGAAGATTTTGAGGCGGGATTTGTCGGCGTCCCGAAGACGGAGTGTCCGCTAACGAGGAGCCAGGACAGCAGAGCGTCCCCGAGGGGAAACCGATGTGTGGAGCTGCCATGTTTTGACATCTTATTTGGAGGACTAAGGATTTTATTTTGAAAAAAAACAAAGCTGGTAATTGTTGGAACAGCAGAAAGTAAGACAGGTTTGTTGTATCCATTTTCTGTCCAGTTTGAATTAATAGTTTGTTTTCTGATAACTTAAAGCTGCAGTAGGTAGTTTATTTTTGGTGTTGTTGAGCAAAAATTCTATAATAATCTTTCATAATTCAAGTATTCTGAGAGAAACTTGTGCACCTCCGCTTGGCTGTTTTTAGGCTTTAGAAATTCTAGCTATCACGGAAGACTTTGGCCAATCACAGGTCATTTCAGAGAGAGAGAGCGAGCGTTCCTATTGGCTGTTCAAAGAGGGGAGAGGGAGAACTGCAGGAAGACGTCTCACTCTACTTCCCACTCTGCTTTAACAGATAATTCATCTCGTCTTGGTTTATGAAAGAAATAAATTTGAGTTTAGAACGTGTACGCTTGTATTTCTCTGTTGGTGTAAGAATATTTGATTTCTTGACATTTGAGTTTATTGTTAACTTAACCGGTGTAAAGAGGTTTTTATTTCTGATTGTTCACACTCCGCTGGAAATTCCACCACGTATCCCTCTTTTACGTAGTTAGAGACTGTCTTCAACACTAGTTAACCCATTATTATTAATCTAATTAATAATTTGGGTGGCTGTGGCTCAGTGGTCGCCTGCCAATCGGAAGGTTGGTGGTTTGATCCCTGGCCTTAGGATATGAAGGAAAACACTTAAAAGTACATGTATCTTAAAGGTACGGTACTTACGTAAATCCATGTACTTAGGTAATATACACTCACCGGCCACTTTATTAGGTACACCTGTCCAACTGCTCGTTAACACTTAATTTCTAAGCAGCCAATCACATGGCGGCAACTCAGTGCATTTAGGCATGTAGACATGGTCAAGAGAATCTCCTGCAGTTCAAACCGAGCATCAGTATGGGGAAGAAAGGTGATTTGAGTGACTTTGAACGTGGCATGATTGTTGGTGCCAGAAGGGCTGGTCTGAGTATTTCAGAAACTGCTAATCTACTGGGATTTTCACGCACAACCATCTCTAGGGTTTACAGAGAATGGTCCGAAAAGAAAAAACATCCAGTGAGCGGCAGTTCTGTGGGCGGAAATGCCTTGTTGATGCCAGAGGTCAGAGGAGAATGGCCAGACTGGTTCGAGCTGATAGAAGGGCAACAGTGACTCAAATAACCACCCGTTACAACCAAGGTGGGCAGAAGAGCATCTCTGAACGCACAGTACGTCGAACTTTGAGGCAGATGGGCTAAAGCAGCAGAAGACCACATCGGGTGCCACTCCTTTCAGCTAAGAACAGGAAACTGAGACTACAATTTGCACAAGCTCATCGAAATTGGACAATAGAAGATTGGAAAACGTTGCCTGGTCTGATGAGTCTTGATTTCTGCTGCGACAGTCGGATGGTAGGGTCAGAATTTGGCGTCTACAACATGAAAGCATGGATCCATCCTGCCTTGTATCAACGGTTCAGGCTGGTGGTGTCATGGTGTGGGGAATATTTTCTTGGCACTCTTTGGGCCCCTTGGTACCAATTGAGCATCGTTGCAACGCCACAGCCTACCTGAGTATTGTTGCTGACCATGTCCATCCCTTTATGACCATAATGTACCCAACTTCTGATGGCTACTTTCAGCAGGATAATGCGCCATGTCATAAAGCTGGAATCATCACAGACTGGTTTCTTGAACATGACAATGAGTTCGCTGTACTCAAATGGCCTCCACAGTCACCAGATCTCAATCCAATAGAGCATCTTTGGGATGTGGTGGAACGGGAGATTCGCATCATGGATGTGCAGCCGACAAATCTGCGGCAACTGTTTGATGCCATCATGTCAATATGGACCAAACTCCCTGGGGAATGCTTCCAGCACCTTGTTGAATCTATGCCACGAAGAATTGAGGCAGTTCTGAAGGCAAAAGGGGGTCCAACCCGTTACTAGCATGGGGTACCTAATAAAGTGGCCGGTGAGTGTAAATTAAAACTAACTTTAAGAAATATGTAGGACAAAGTTGTAATAGTTATTGTGAATAAAATCACACCATCTTTAGTAAAAACAGTCATTCTTAAAAAAGGGACACAAACTTGACTCAACACACTAAAGTAGTCATAATTTTGAGAACAAAAAGTATTTTTCCTAAACTTTATACATTAATTTTCTCTAAGGTACCATTGAATTCAAACACATTGCAACAGCATTCTCCATTTTAATTAATTTGCACATTACAGCCACTGCCTTTAATCTTAAATGACGGGCGGCGTAACGCGCCGTAACTGCACATGCTCCAGGTATAACCACACCAATAATGGATTTTTGAGGTCGATACTGAAAGTTTTTTTTTTTTTTTTGCATAAACAAACATTTGTTAATGAACCTGAGATTTAAATGGCAATGTTGTGAGGAAGACATCATACAGCGTAAAACTGTCAGTACTCTGGTGGACAAACCATGTAATGGTGGCACGGTTCCTAAATGATCCCAGGTGTAGGTGTGTACACGTGTATATATGCATATATACATACATACATATATAAAAACACATTTCTGAACTGCCATTACCCATCACCATTTAGACCAACTCACTGTACCAATCTGGCGCTTGTTCTGAATATTCATACATACATTTATTTTCAAAACAGTATTTTAAGAATAGGAATGTTAATCAACATGTTCCCAGACAGTTTTAACTGATAACTACATTTAAAAGAGAACATATGGTGCTTTGTGAACTTCAAAATTAGTAATCACATTACAACTTTGACGAATATGAAAGCAGCCACTGGACTGTGCTCTGCAAATGAACACACTTTGTTTTCCCAATTTATTATTTTATTGTCATAGTTGTTTGCTTTAATAACATTTGAACACGCTCAAGCACACTGCCAGAACGCCACGAGAAACCAAAAACTGGGTCAAAGCAGAGGGAGACATGTACACCCAAGATAAACATTTTGGTTTCAACCGGTTAAGTTCTTTTAAATGGTTTCTTTTGCTATTTACTTCTGAAAATCATCCTTTATATTCCAAGCAACACCTCGTCCACATCTGGTTACAGATATAACTTCCGCCATTTGTCATTGTCATTTATAAAAGCAAGAAAAAATAGTGACAGAAAAAAAAAAAAAAAAAATCATGTAATGAGTAGACCAGAGTAGGGATGTGGGGTGGGGGGGCGCTAACCCAATGGCATAGCTGAGCTCTCAATATGAGAAAGCTGACTCGTGTGGACTTCATCTTGTTGTGTCATTTGCTTAAAAACGGGTTCTTTTTTCACATGAGTTTTTTCTGAAGCTGATCTTCGGCACGCAGAAGGGGGCGTGACAGTGTGGTGCCGTCGCCGCTGACAACTGTGTGGGCGTGTTATGACCGAGCTCCGCCCCTTCCTTCTCACCAGGACTCTCAGGCAGCGGTGTCCTCTTCAGTCCCGCTCAGCAACCAGCTTCAGCACCTTACCGATGGCGATGGTCTTACCTGAGCCACACAAACAGAAAGCAGCAGTCACATTTCTGTCACTTAACTCAGTCCAAATCCATTGTTCTACTCCTTTGGAATTGCTTGTCGAGACTCCTTAGGTTTACCGTCACCAATTTTTCTAAGTAACTGAAGATTTAGGATATCTGATCAAATTTTTTTTGGCCAAGAAGGCAAACTGCAGTTTGTTACAGTTAGTGGCGGCCTAATGAACGTTACAACCTGTAGCGCCATGAAACAGATGAGCAGCAGAATGCATGTAATGGACGGCATTCATACAGCGCTATTCTCGTCTGAAGGACTACTCAAAGCTCTTCTACATAGTACAGGAACCATTCACACACACAGGCAGAGGCAGCCGTACAAGCTGCCACCTGCTCATCAGATACACACACACACACACACACACATTTACACTCCGATGGAGACGCGGGGTTCAGTGCCCACTTGCACTGCTGGAAATATTCAGAAACATTCATACAAAAATCTGCAATGCAAAGAATGTTTGCCAGCGGTCAAAGTGCTATCGACGTTGAAATGTCTTCTGTGGGACTCACCGGGCTTCTAATATGATTTGAAGATGTATTTCAGCACCAAACATTGCTTTGGTGCATATGCAGTAGTTTATATTTAACTGCCATTCATAAGTGGTAACCTATATAAGTCTGACTTTGTGGCGGCTGTTCTTCAAAATGAAATGACTGTAATCTTAACTCATGATGAAACGTTTAAAGGCGCTGACATGCCAACCTGATTATCGGCCGCAAAACCAAATGTTTGACTCGAATAAAAAAGATTCATCAATTACTTGATAGTCAAAAGAACTGTGAGCAGCAGCACTGCTGCTTCCTGAGATTCACCCAGGAGGACCAAAACCTGGAACAGGACTAGACTCTAAACCAGCCACACAAACGTGTTTAACCAGTGAAGGAGCTGTACCGCTCATGTTGGACCTCCAAGTTTAACTCCACCAAACCCCCTCCCAGCCCTCTACCTTCGTCCCGCAAGGTAAACCGTCCCATCTGAGGAAAGTCTTTGAAGGTCTCGAGGCATATGGTCCCTGCCGTGCGCAGACGGGCGATGCACACTTGGTCCTGTTTGACAAATCGTGGCCGTGTCTTACTCTTGTCTCCTGTCTTCTTGTCTACCAGACAGATGATGGCCTGCCGATGGGAGCGACAGGATATTAGCACATACACAGGTCTAATGAACATCCAACAAGCATCACGCTACATTTGTTCAAATGTCTCTATTCCCCGCTTTATCTAATCATTATCCCTCAGTTTTAAATCAAGTGAGACTGTTTCTTTCCGTGGGGGGGGGGCTCATGTTAACAGGGTTAAGTTAGAATGAGGGTCTTACTGTTATTTGCACTTCTTCAATGCAGGTGTGAATGTGAAGGACTGCGTTGTAACCGGGACAGATGATAGATTTGTGTTCAATGATGACGATCTGTGAGGAAAAGATGTAGTTATGAGAAGCTGTTTGGAACTCTCTCTCACTCTTAAATCTTAACACAACCACCTATGCAATAACTTACAATGTGCATAACATTAGTCCAACATGAGTTAAAAATTTTTTCATTTGGTGTATGTGGTCAACCCATTAGTCTACTTCTTCACTCCCTGGAACAGGGTTTTAAGAGTTCACCATGTGAGGGCTGAGATGTGTTAACGTTAACTGTGTTCTCTGCAGTGGGATCCTGGACGCTGGTGGTGCAGCTGTGTCCAGGGTTCCCTGGTTAGGACCACATACACACTGGACTGTAGCACGGCGCTGCTGCGTGACACTGACCTGGGCGTCGAAGGTGCGCCCGGTGTGGCAGAGGTTCTCAGCATTACACAGGATGAAGCCGGGCAGGATCTCCTCCTCCTCGATGCCCTTCAACCGCAGCTTGAGGTTTTCCCCCGGCGAGGCGTCGTCCGTCTCCACGTCATCTGACAGGAGACTCAACACCTCCACCACATGCTACATGAGGACGAGCCGTACACAAACATGGAATAAGACAAAGAGAGGGAAAACAAAACCACTGCAGACAGAGAAGGAGTTAAGGACTCAATGTCCACGACTATGGAAGACATCTAGTTGACTTTGTTAATTACATTTACATGTTTCTTTTTCTTCAGTACAATTTCTCAATGAAGTTCTCAGATCTTTTTTTAATGATTTTTTTCATCACTGTAAGTGCTACTGGCATAAACTAAGAAAAATAAGGTTTTCATTTCTGAATACTGAATTTTACTCCACACTTTTTGAATTTTACTGAATAAAAAGATGCCAGCAGATTACTAGAGCTGGGACTAATCAGGTCAATGGCCTTAAAACATGGCGGGGCTAAAGCAAGAAGTCTTAAGCCCCTGACCCACCAGCCTGACGGCCGTCCCTCAGCAGAAAGGCGGTCAAAAGTTTTGAAAGAAAATCTCATAACAATGATTTTACACCTGTTTTATATTCGTAATGTTTAAGAGTTAAAAAAGCCATTGTAACTATGGTCACATACCACAGACAGTTTACAGTAGTTTATTTTTCTAATGTGTTTTCCTTTGTACATGTTTTCTATTTGTCATGTACATAGAGAGAACTATTAATGGCACATCTCTTGTAATGTATTGGTGAACTCTTCAAAATGTATGTTGTCTTATCTGCAACAAGTATAAAAAAGAAGACAATTTCAAGCACGCTTTTCGTCTTACAAAAGACTCATTCCTATCCAGTCTCCGGCCCCACAGAGACATCCTTGTCTTGGCTTGTAAAGGAGCCCAGGGAAGCAGCATGTCCTTGGGTTTAGAGTTTCATTAGCTATACAAACTGTCAGTCATCACAACGACCGGTTGCTTAATTTATGAATTTCTTTGTTACTGTGACAGAGGCGGTGACTGTACCTGCTGTTGTGATTGTATCTTGGAATCTATCTAATATCTTTGTATCAGTCGCACGAGTTATAGCTTTCCACTGAAACATAGCTGTGTAAAGAGCATGATGAGCGGGCGGGCCGTCGGAACGCCAAGGGGTTAACAACCCAAATCATGCATGACAAAACATACGCCTTCTAAATAGTAAATATGTTTTAAATTCAATATTGTCAGCCAATGGGAGGCATTTGTATTCAATTTTAGACTAGTTACAAAAACACAGATAGTTGTATAGTTCAGTTTTTGCTCGGTGATCTTTGGTGATGAAGATAAGGCTGGTGGGATATCTCACCCTGTTGGGCATCATGACGAGCTGCTGTGCTTTACTGATGGAGCCCGACTCCAGCTTGCCCAGAATCACAGTGCCCATGTCCTGATGAGACAGACAGACCAACCAAGAGTGTTACAGAGCAGGTGAGAGAAGCAGCACATGTCATCTGTTGTTTCCTGTAGAGCTCAGCCACCAGGGAAACTTCACAATTTAACATTTTGGTACTGGAATCATTTTTTTTCCCCAAAGAAACAATTTACATATCCAACAATGCTTCTGTGCAGATATGTTTGACAATATCACAGACTTTAAAAAAGGAAATTTCCTGCTCTTGCTACAGCATCAGTGTGTATTTAAGCCCTTGGTTGTATTCATTGTTAGAAATACTGATGAAGGTCCAGGGGGACGGCAACATTAGATTGATAAATAAATGTTTTTTTCAAGTCTGGTACTAGAATAAAAAAACAAATTGCTTTTCGAATTGTCAAAGGTTTTATTTTATGTGAAGTTGGAAAAAGGTAATAAATCGCAATATTGAAAATCGCAATAATATCCTATTTTGATAATATCTTATAGTGGGGCCTCTGGTGAGTCCCACTTTGAATGTTTTGGTGTATAATGTGAAAAATGTAATTAACATATTTATCAAAAACAAAGCAAGGCTTTCTAAATCCTTTCTAAGACCCAGAATTTGTGGTTTTCAACATCTACAGCTCCACACTTCTTCAATAAAGCACCTAAAGTTGAGATGTGTTTGTCAGCTGAAAATCTTTTGATTGGGCTTCATTTTAAGAGTAAGAATCAAGCAGGGGGTTCAAATGATTCTTACCTTGTATTTGTCTACGATGGGCAATCTGACAGGGCCATCAGTTGATCTGTTTAAATGTGGCAAATTGTCCAAGTGTGGAATGAATGGTAAACCTCTGAAATAAAATCAGATATGGACAACAGTTAGTAGAGATGGATGAACACACTTACAGTAGTCATACGGAGAGTAGAGTTGATTAGAAGAAGCTGACGGACTTACGTATACCAGGAGCACATGTCCGTGGGCTCCTTGAGGTTGGCTCCTGTCAGTCCAGAGCACGGCATGAAGTGAATGTCTTTCTTCGGGTTGAAGCCTACCTTCTTCAAAAATGGCACTAGTTTCTCCTTACACTCTTCATACCTGAGGGTCAAACAACAGGATGAACATTGGCAATAACAGTCACAATAAAGATAATGGAACAGTGACTAGAAATGGTAGTAGTAGTCATAGCAGGACACTGCAGGGCGTTCCAAGGTGTAGCGTGGCATAGGGCTGCACGGTGTGAGGAAAACATAAATAATTGCAATTATCTTGACGGATATTTCTATTGCGATATTATTTATAATATCGGAGGAAATTATCGTTTTTGTATCACTTTCATTGAAAAATATTTCAATAAAAAATATTAAATGGTTATGGTGTGATTTTTGCAAGTATCTGTATCAAACAAGGGTTTTTATTTAGTGTGCAATATACAATTTGTAGGTCGGGAGTCTCTGCAGTAACACAATATTTATTTTGCTTTTAACAAATATTGCAATCAGCAATCTGGGTCACATTTAGTGATATACAACCAGTGATGCATTGTTTGGCTAATGTAAAAAAACTAAATTAAAAAGAAAAACACTAAAACGCTTTGTCGCTTTGTCGAGGAGAAATCTAGCTTTCACTCCTTTGTGAATTGTCCCTGTTAAACAAGGAACTCAGGTTCTCTCTAATCCCCTACCCCATTTATAAAAACTTGGCTTCTTGGATATGTTTATAAAACAGATTACGGCAGAAAGCAGACAGTCGTGAAGAAACAAAGCATCTTATGTTTTATCACATGAAAACTAATTCAGTTAGAGCGTGGTAACATCTGCTTTAATAACAACTAAGGGTGTCACCAAATTCTCAATTTGGTTTTCTTTACAAATAACAAAAAAATACATTTGAAAGCACAGTTAGTTGAAACGAGGTTTACATGAATGCACCATTAAGTCCGGTCAGAGGCTACGTGCTTTACCGGAGTGGTTTGTTTCCATAACCCACTCACGGGGATGGCAAATGCTGCCACACAGTAGCTAAGTTTCCATCCACCGTCAATCAAATTATTTGAAGTTGGGTAAAGTTGTTTCCATAAGGCATTTTTCATTCAATATCACTTAATTTGAATAAAAACATGTGGAAGGAAACATAGCTAGTGACTTAAGGGAAGCAGGAGGATTTTCCAGTTCTGTTGCTACAGGCTACCGCAAAGCTAACATTACCCTGTGTCTCTGAATGCATGCTACACTGTTTGTCTGCATTTCCTTCTTCAAACATGCTTAAGTAGATGAGTGGAGAGAAAAAAAAATACCGATCCTGCTATTAAAAGTCGATAGTTGAAAATGAAAGCTCATTTTGATCAATTTTCAATTTATACAAACCTGTGCCATCCCTAATAAGAATGTATCAACAGTATATGGTTAGTTGCAGTTTCGCATTTAAGTGTAAGATGAGCCGTGAATGCCAAGTACCCACCTCTCCAGGCTCCAGTTGACTGTAGGGTCGTCCATTTTATTCACCAAAACTATCAGATGCTTGACGCCAGCTGTCTTGGCCAACATGGCATGCTCCCGCGTCTGTCCACCTTTCTCAAAACCAGTTTCAAACTCTCCTTTCCTGGCAGAGATCACCTGAGGGTCAACACATTCATGTAGTCAGTGGTTTTGTCTACACGTGCTATGTAAACACAAGCGGGTTAACAAGGTGATTCCTTGCTGTAGCTAACATGTCACAAAACTGATCATATATATATATATATATATATATATATATATATATATATATATATATATATATATATATATATATATATATATATATATATATATATATATATATATATATATATATATATATATATAAAGATCTATAAACAAAACGTGTTGATCTCAGGAACCTGCTTAGGTACTAAGGTGAGTTGTGTACCGTTTCTGATTTTGATTAACTACATTCCAGTTTTGTTTTTTGAATTCAATACACCCACGGGCCTTTTAGTTGTATATGACAGGCTCTCCTTCCACTAGATCTCGCAGTATTAAAATGTGATGATACTTCTTGTTGAGTTGTCTCGCAATATGGGCAACAAGTGCAGAGCAGCAGCCAGTTGGCAGTCTGAGATGGTTGGTCTTCTAATACCAGATAAGTTGGGCTCCAAGTTGACTCAAAAAAATAACTTTACTTTTAATTATATTTAAGAAATGTTATCCCATTGTCTTCAAATGATCGTAAGTCGATACTGGAGTATCCTACTTTCTCGTTTACTGCTGCAATGAAACGCTGTTATGTAACCAAGCGTTCTGTGAGTAAAGAGAAATCTATACCATACATAAGGAATGGCGTACGATACAGAACCTGGGAAAGAATGACCATTTCTTAGACTCAGCAGTGTATCATGCTTGTAGAAAATAATTGGTCAGTCTCTGTTAACACTGATTATTCAGAGTACTACTTTCATTTCGGTTTGCACTTAAAAAGGTCACACAGCTTCACTAGACGTTACAAGCTCAAAATCTTGCCTCGTTAACCCAATCTGGCGTTTTGTGAGCAGAGTATCTCGTCCCACCGTTACGTACTAGTGAAGTACTACTATCGGACGTCTCACTTTGACAACACTAGTCATTTTCTGAACTCACCAGTACAGCCAAGTCAGCTTGCGATGCACCTCCGATCATGTTGGGCACAAAGCATTTGTGGCCTGGAGCATCTAAGATTGTAAAGTGCTTTCTGTCTGTCTCAAAGTATGCTCGGCCCACCTCCACCGTCTTGCCTTTGTCCCTCTCCTCTTGGTTGGTGTCTAAAGCCCAAGACAGATACCTGCGAGACAGAAAAGTAATATTCCATTGTTGATTTGGTTACGTGGGAGATTGTTTCTAAGGGTTGACATATACATGTAAATTATCTACGCTGATGATTGAAGCTAATATTGGCGCAGCTGATTACACAGCAACATGTGGTTCTGACCCTATTTGCTAAATAAAAACTAAGATGCAAATCTCACAACCATATTGTTAGGCCATCAGTTTAATTAAGTCAGCATAGATCATCTTTCCACGTTCTAGATTCAATAAGAGCTAGTTAGTTCTGACACAGCAGTGTGCCCACTCACCAGGTTTCCCGGCTCTTTTCCTTGGCTTCTCTCTCGTACTTCTCTAAGGTTCTCTTGTCTACCATGCCAGTTAGATACCTGTTGGAGAAGAGGTGAACAACAGAGAAATGTACAACACGTCAAAGGCCTGATTTGGCGATACTCATAAGGAAAGGCGGTGAACCAAAAAAGGGAGACTGCTACTCACATGATTTGTCCGCCAATGGTGGACTTGCCAGCATCTGGAGAAAAAGAATGCAGAGTGAGTTTAGAGTAAAGAAAACTGTGACATTGTCGTTAAGCTTAGGGGGTGTGGGCCACGTTAGGCTGGGAAAACCTTGACAAATTTCCTGCAAATTTGAGATTTGTTCTGAAAGTCAGTCTGGCCAAGAGCCAATTCAAGCCCATTTCACATTTTTCTAAATCGAGGCACCAATCACAACCATTGAGGCGGGCTTTACATTCAACATGACGGGCACCGAACCCGTTGATGCTGCTGTTGCTGCTGCTACAGCACCTGGATCGTTGGTCTGATTGGTTGAAGGACTAACCAATTCCAATTCCTTTGGAAATTAGCTGTGAATGAACCTTCCCCAGACCCACTCTGTTACAACTGAGCAGGGTGTGGTGTCAACCAGGCAAAAATATGCTATCAGTTTTTTTCAGGCATAATCACGATCCAATCACAATTCTTTTTCATGTTGTTTTTTCCTAACTATTTCCAAGTTAGTGAACATTACAACCAAACTGAGGGACATCCGGCTTTATACCAGCAATGTTAGGGGGTACGTCACTGATGACAGTGTGAAAGTGAACTGTAATCTGTCTACAGGTGACAGAAACAGTGTCTGCACACCAGACAGCTGTGTTAACAAACATTGAGACATGAAACAAACATGGAAGCTGAAAGAGGAGTCGAGCCGGACTGACATATCAGTACATTGATTCCCTCCTCTCTGTTGGAATGTATGAGCAACCAGACTCATACATTCAAACAGAGAGGAGGGAGTCAATGTACTGATACTCAAATCGGTGTTGCTCCAGATTGCTTAACAGTAATGCTATCAAGTAAAATTTGACTTGATAGACATTCTTTATTCATTTTAAATCCCTGCTGTGATTAGCATCATCCACCAAATGCCTACAACAGACAGGTGTACAGTATGCACTGACCTACGTGTCCGATAAACACAACGTTGATGTGTTCCTTCTTGGGGGCATCTGGCTGTGTAGGTGGAACCTTGGGCGCCGGCGTTTCCTCTTCCATCACCTCCGGAGCCGCCTCCTCTGTCGCTGCCCCCGATGGTCCCCGGTCCCCACAAGACCCGCCTCCCGGCTCCTCCTCGTTTGGCTCGGCCTCTTTCTGGTCCCACGGCTCCTCTGTGGTCATCTCTGCGTCGCCGTTTTCTAATGGAGCTGCACAGCCACAAACAGCCCACATCATTCAGGGAACTCACTACTTAAAACAACTCAATGGGTGAAATATAGATAGAGCAACAAGTGTTTCAGTTCTGAAGAATTCTGACAATTAAAACAGAGTTTTAGTGCTGCAAGTTTTCTGCATGTTTTTCTTTACTTTGTTACTGGAAACAGTTCAAGAAAGTACTTTTAGTGTAAACTTCAGTGACCAGTGTGTTGTCATGAAAGGAAATACATTTTTTCAGTGACAATCAGTAAGGACCAATAACAATTAGCCCTACATTAATTTGACAAATAAAGAAAATAAAAATCCAACAAAATAAAGAAAACGGTGCTGTGCAGTGTACAATGTACTGCAAAAGAAAAAGCAATAACATGGGACTTTACTTGAGAAAGGACTTAAAAGACTAAAATATTAAGTAACACCTAACACATTGTTTAAGTGTTTTTGTTCCGCTACCCTCCCTGTGGTCGACGTAACGGTCAGCAGCAGTACCAGCAGGATCTGTAACATGCATGTGCTGGTCTGAACTGCCTTTATTGTTTATGGTCAAACAAAGCAGAACAGCCAAAGGTAATGTTTGACTAGATTGCAACGTTTATATAAACATTCATTATTTAGGACACACATATCTGCTGAACAACTCATTGTCTTGTAGTTGCAACCCCTGCCAGTGAGGCTTTCCATAATTCTGTTTATGCAGTCTTTATCATGATCCGATTTATGGCTTATGTTTAGGGATGCACCGATGCATCGGAATCGGCAAATAAGCAGTAGGGCGGCTCAATTATGGAAAACAAAGCTATCACTTGTTGACTTTTGGAAAGAAATAAACAAAATAAGCGTTTACTACATAAAATGCTAAATTTATTCCAATCCATTGGGATCAAAAGCCAAAATTGTTACGACTAACATTTGATTAATTGTGCAGCCCTAATAAGATGGCATGTTGCCATGGCAGTAGGCGATGTTTATGCGTTTTGCGCTGCCTTCTGAGTGTTGACTGGTCTGACTCATCCAACAGTAGCAACATCCTCCTGCTTCCCTGAACTCACCGCTGTGGCAACATTTTGCCTTCCCCGTGAGTTATGGAAACAAACAATGAAGGTAAAGCATGTGGGCTCGTCGTTTAACAAACGGTGCTTTCAGTTGCGCCACACACTCGTCACTTTAAAAATAAAACTGAGAAACTCAAACTGGTCATAAATTTGTTTGATACAACTTCTGCTCATTCACAGTTACAGGTGGGCACACGGAGAAGAAAAAAATAAAAAACCCCCAATAACCCAAACATGGCCAAATGCCAACAAAAAACATGATTAAGTGGGGAAAATTGCATCCAAGATTTTGAAACTAAACAATATTTACTAGTAGAGCTGGGCAATATATCGATACAATATTGATATTGTGATATGAGGCTGGATATTGTCTTTGATTTTGGATATTGCATAAGTGTCTTTTCCTGGTTTTAAAGGCTGCATTACAGTAAAGTGATGTCATTTTCTGATCTTACCAGACTGGTGTGACTGTCCTATTATCATTTAGCCACTTAGTCATTATATCCACATTACTGATGATTATCAAAAATCTCATTGTGTCAATATTTTGTGAAACCATCAATAGTTTTGTTGCAGTATCAATAGGTATTTTGTCTAAAATATTGTGATAATTGATTTTCTCAGTATGGCCCAGTCCTATTTATTATTTTAGGCCATTAACTGATTCTTACGTTAAACCACCATTTTGATTTTCATTCAATTCATTTAATTTCCATTTCGGTCTCTAAGAAACTATGTTATATATAAATGCACTAATACCAAGTTTATGCCTTTTATTTAATTATGTTGGTACAAGGTAGGAACTGTATTTTAATCTGGGCTCATTTCACATTAACAGCTACTTTATGCACTAATTACCATTTTCATTTAAAGTGCACATTTTGTAATTGCCCCAACTTTTTGATTTGTTTTAAATTTCCAACACTAACTAAACACAGGACCTTAGACACATTTGAAAAACCTCCCACATTCACTACGATGGTAGACTTTACCCATTTACACATTTTGTGGATTGAGTGCATTTAAGAGCTTTATACAACCTACCATATGGTTTAGAGAACTGTACTGTGCGCAGAATTCCAGTGGTTTAGAAAATGTTTAAAAACCTTGAAATAGTTGCCTGAATGGCATTGCTCTGCTCTATTTAATTACAATGTCTGCTACAGAAACCTGCCCAGCGTGTGCTCAGTCAGGCTTTACAACCCCAGGCTGTTGTGGTCGTCACCTGTAAACATCCAACTACATTTCTGAGCTTCTCTTTCCCTTGATGCAATATTGTTTCGACTTCAGTGGAAAAAACAAATACTCGAGCCATTTGAAGCTGGCACGTTTATTTGAACGCCTACAGAAATGACAATGCTAGTAAAGCTGCTGTATGTAAAATTAGGTTTGATGATCAGTTTTGCTATAATGTTCTTAATTTTAGTATTTTTGTATGTACCTGCAAAACTACAACACACACAATAATATTTAATCAGTTCACAGTGCAACTGATTTTGAATGGTGGATTCCCAGCAAGCCTCTCTAAAATGTTGCTGTACATCTTGTAGCTTATCTCTCCCACTGAAATATGGCCATGTCTGTTTAAAGCGATAATGAAACTAGAGTCCCAGTGAATGTGACAGAGCAAAAGGCATCCTGTGGCAGTTGTAGATCATGTGTGTGATTGGCAAAGGACAAAAAAGCAGGAAAAACACGGTGGAGCCACAACGCAGCCAATTCCGGTCAGTGGCCCGTCAATTGGTGCATCTCTAATTTTTATCTCTGAATAGTTTCTTCACTCTGAAAACAACGACAACTAATAGTGGCTAAGACCAAACTATTTGAGAATATACAGATTGTAATTGGTTTCTCCAAATACCTGAGGAAAAATGTCATTAGGACCACATAATAAAATTAACTGTTTTAGTTAAAAAGGAAGCTAGAGAAATTGTTTATCAAGGTACAGTCTATATAAAATTTCACATAATGGTTGGAAAATGTGGTTTACTTCATGTAGTTTTTTATTTTAACATCTTGTCTTAGTCATTGTCATGTTTAAAAGTTAATATGCCTTGAGGATGACATGTATTTACTACTTCAAAAAAATGTAGGCCTATGTTGGAACGTGAGGACGCTGGCGTGAATTTATTTTTGTGTTTTCTAGTAAATTAAGTACCTTCAGTTTTAGATTAGGTGTTGGTAATTCTCAACACATTTCTATCCCCCGCTTTGACTTATCAATTCTGGACTCTGTGCTGCTGTCAGCCTGTGTAACGTACATTACTCAATGTTGATTGACTTTTAGCTTCAGCTCACTAACGTTAGCTGTCAACCTCCCAACTAATGGTTGCTGCTAGCTACTGATCTAGTGAAGATTATCCCTTCAGACCTCAGTGGACTCTCCAAACTCCCGACTGGACCTTCGTCTACCGGACTCTTTCAAGTACACGTAGTCCCCGTCTCCGCCGATCACGTGGTAGCTTTGAGACACCTCGACAGCTGTCAGCTTATGCCAGCTAGCTTCTGTTAGCTTCCGCTGACTGACAGCTCGCCCAAAACATTTCTTTGCTGTAGAGCTTTCCCCCGGCTATAGCAAATAGCTAACACTTAAAGCTGAAGTTGGTACTGCCGAAAATAGTGTTCCTAAAATATTCCTCACTGCAACTTCTCAACGTCAACTGCTACGTCGCTCCAGCTTGCATTGCCAACATAAAATAAAAAAGTATTATCACGTTGTCTGCTTCCAGCTAAGAAAGAAATCGTTCGGCCTCACACGTCCAAAATTGTTAGAACACATCAGATAACCTTCAGCAAAGATTGCAGGCTCTTTGGAGCTCTGCTTTGAGTAAAGTTCCATCGTGACAAATGAATGAACTACATGCGGTGACATGAAAATATGAATCAGAGGCACAAAAACCGTTGACAGCGGTGAGCGGTCATCAGGTCGGACAAGCCGGATTTCCCGATTTATCCGAAAGAATTACACTGCTGGTAAATACATAAAGCCAAAAACTTGAGAAAGGGGTAATGGAGCTTTCAGGCAAACTTAACTTGTGGAATTGAGTCTCAGTAACTCATGACCTAAGAGCCACTACAGGCTCTGTTATTACAAAGCGTTTAGTGTGGGCCTGCACAGGCCAATGAGGGGAGCAGTAATTATGTACGTCACACAAAGTACAGAGGTAATCTTAACACTAAGGCTACATCAACACTAATTTGTTTAAGAAAGCATATCTTTTCCTTTGTCGTTTGCACACTACTCCGGCGTTTCCAATCCCTAAAACAGAGACCCTGCGCTGAACCTGTTAAAGTTCTTTTAGGTAGGCTTACATACCTTTCAGTAACTGCTGCTCCACGATCATAAATCCCTGCATGGTATTCCTTTCTCGCCATTGTTGTTCTCCAAAGTATTTTAAACTCACACAGCCATGATTTTCAACCACAGAGTAACATTTGACAATCTGCTTTACACTGACACGTGCAAATGGCCTTGCAATATGGGTTGTCAGACGTGTTAATGTGGACGGAGATCATTTATAATGTGGAGCCTACAAGCTTTTGTAAACAGACATCGGTTTTGTTTCAAAACTCTTTGAAATGAAAATAGTGTGGATGTAGCCTTAAACACAGACGCCATACATACCAGCACTTTCTGACACCTCCATGGTGGATATCTTTTCAACAGCAACTAAAAAGAAAGAAACGGTTAAGTTAATGTTTAAGGTAATTTGATAAGGACCCTGACCTATTCTACATGCCAAATTTAGTTGGAGGAAAAATAAGGGCAGAAAAACAGTAAATGTGGAGGACTGACAGGTTTTCATGTCAGTCACCTCCATTTGTTGAGAGCACATACTTCCCTTTGGTAATTTGTCCATGGGAACAATAGTGGAAGGTTCTGAAACCACTGACACACGGAATATGAGCAACAGTGTCTGTTAAACATTGTATTGGAGTTATGAGGACCAGGCTAGTTGTAAATAAGGTTTCCTATGTGTTATTACAGAGTTCAGCCTAGTCCAGGTGACACATTTTGCTCCAGTCCAGCAAGCTCTGCGTCAGAACATCCACGTCACACCAGTCGTGTTTCCACTAACTTCTTTTAAATGACGAGCTTAGTTTAACAGTCCAACTTTATCACGTAAAGTTGGACTGTAGAATGACAATATCGATGTTTGCCAGGAGCATCATTTGCTTGGCTCAGTTCACTGTTTAAAATACACCGGTAACGTTACTGAGCTAGCTAGCTAAAATACATTGACTTAGCACTGTGTGACACACCACACTAGCTAACCGAAATGCTAGCTAGCTAGCTAGCTACCGCCGGTTAGTTGTAACAAGCTAATGCCGGCTTGGTTGGTACAGTTTTGACAGTGCTCAACAAGCTATACCCCACTGTACAGTCGAACGCCCGAGTAGCATTAACATGATTGGTAGGTTGTTAGTTAAAAGTTACATTGTCAGGCATTACATCCAAATTACTGCTACACTGAACAGCACAGCAGCCAGGCAGCTTGTCGCGCTTCAGGAACGCGTGTCTGTACAGTGGCTAGTAAGCTAGCAACTACCCAACCCAGGCTCATGTTAGCAGCTAGCTAGCTAACTTCTAGCTAAAGTAGCTAGCTCCCCAACGTGACTGTGAACTTACCAACAGACTCGAGATTTTCCGAGTGCGCTTTCGTTGCAAAAACCGGAACAAATTCGGCGGCGTTCACATTGGGTACAAACGGTTTGGCATTCACGTTTAGGGCTGTAAACGCTGAATCAAGTTGTCCGTCGATTGTGGCCTCCACATCGTCCTCTTGTTCCCAGGAATCAGGGGCAGTGTCTGTCGGGTCCATCGTGGGTCTTAGATTTTCACTACTGTGAGATTTCAACTACGCAGTTCTTGGTCTACGTAAGTGTCCGCCTTAAACCCGACGTTAAGGTCTCCCTTGGGGTAATTGAGAGCGTCCCACCTCGAAGTGGAGCTAATGTTTTATCTCCGATTCAGGTGAACTAAGCAGCCGGTTACTAACGGTGAGACGCCAGAGAGGATATTCGACTCAGCACTCCCAGAGTCCGCGTGAGCTATGCGTCCCCGTCAGTTGACGTAGTACCCGCGGTGACCTCTGGGATATGAAGTCTTAGTTTAAAGCGGAAACCGTTTCGCTTGAAAGAACTCTGAAGTCAAGAAGACTACATACCCCAAAGACTATTAATTGCTAGTATTGGTCAGTAGTTTCTGACCTTTTCAGAAACCGCAGATTTGATTTGTTGTATCAAATGGAGCAATACTTTTATAAAGTCTATAACTTTTGTGTATTGTTTTGTTTTTTTATCTTATTATATTTAGGTAAAACCTAGAGGTTTATGAAAACCTACATATTGGGATTTGCAAAATTCCTCATAGGTTGTTTCACTAACATTAATACCGTTAATAAAACATTACTCAAAATGGGGAAATTACAACAATACAACAGCAATTGACTAGATTCATGATTTAATAAAAAAAAATAGGTTTGGTTTTGCAACACATCAATGCAACCTCAATCACCGTTAATTATCCCTTTCAAAAGACTGTTAAGTCATTCCCTTTTTATTTTTCATTTTATCCATTGATGAATTTCACTTTAGGGCACAAGAGGTGTATCACAGCTTTGTAATCATACAAAATATTCTGAGCACATTTAAATGAATCAACATATAACCGTCCTCAGTCTACACAAATATGATATACACCTTTAAAAAAAAAAAAAAGAATTCCTCTGGGATAATTGTGTCTGACGAAATGAAGTGAAACATATCCTTAGCGTACATCATATCAGAATATTTGTATATATCCCCTTAGGCATTAAAGCAGTCTAATAATTGAATTACATATTCAACCAGAGGGAGTGGCCTTTGCATAAAAAGACGCCCTGAAGGTGCAAACTTCAAATTCAAAAAGGACACAACTAGTTAACTCTGCTTTTGAAGTAGTTTATGAGAGTGATGTTATTCTTAATTATCACTTGTTATATAATAATTGTTAGTTACTCATGTATTTTTGATAAAAGCAACTCAATAAAAGCAATAAAAGGTGGGACAGGTTTTTAGTTTTTCTGGGTCAAAATGTTCCAACGGTTTGGTCATCTTTTTTTTTTTTTTTTTTAAGCTTTTCTCAGTTTTCCTGACGTTTTTGAAGATTTTCCTGGCGCTCGTCACTTTTTTCCCAAGTTTTTGTCACTTTTTCCGATGTTTTTGAAGATTATCCTGGCGTTCTTGTCACTTTTTACGATGTTTTTTTACATTTTTTCCTACGTTCCAATATCAGTTTTTCTTTAGATGCTATAAAATTTAATAAAACACCCAAATTCAAAGAAAGTAGTGAACTGATCATTTATTTAAGTAGTGAAGAGCGTTGTATTGAACGTCCACATTATTTTAGTTTTACAATTTGGTTGAAAGAAACCCAAATTTCTGATATACTGTAGAAACTTCTTTAAATTTGGGTCAGATATGACCCGAGGACAACAGGAGGGTTAAAAAGCAAATTGATTGTCTTGGTGTGTTATTACTTTAAAACGATTACTATAATTTGTAACACTATCATTTCTAATCACTGAGTGGTGATTGTGATTGGCTGATGACAGATTGATCCAAAGCCTGCCGATTAGTGTCGATGATTCTTTTTTTTTAATCTTTAGGCTTGTGAAAGATATTAGGTCATTCCATTCCTAAGGTCCAAGGGAAGGCTTGACTCGACAGTTTTTACTTTGATTTTTTTCAAGTCTAAAGTTAAGAGTGAGGTTGGCATCGTTTTGATTTTAACAATTCTGATTCCAATTCCCGATTCCGATTATTTAACGATCAAAGAGAGTCAAAGCCATGTCACTCAAGTAACAGCCCTCTGGTAATTATTATTGTTTTTAAAGATTATTTTTTGGGCAAGTTAGGCCTTTAATGACAGGACAGATGAAGTTGAGCGAGGGGAATGACATGCAGCAAAGGGCCGCAGGTCGGAGTCGAACCTGGGCCCGCTGCGTCGAGGAGAAAACCTCCACATATGGGATATATATATATATATACACCGAGCTATCTGGGCGCCTGTAATCAGTATTATTACTTGATCAGTTTTATATCTTCTTTTGTTGTAGTTGTCAAGGCTTCAGATTGCCAACATACAGAGATTTAGTTTCAGTCCAGGATGTCAGTTTTATTCTCCAACACTTTCTTTCTTCTGCCTCAAACTGGTTGGTTTTTAGTTTTAGGACAGTATTACTTGCAAAAACTCATGTGGGTCTGTTTCTAGCTACATTATACTGTATTACCCTTTACTTCACTTGTAAAACTCTGTTACAAGGTCTTCAAACCCATTTATACACAGCACTTTTCCATATTGGCATTTTCATTATGTCAGTGAATGTGCTTGTTGTTATGAATACGTGACATTGTTTTAGCTTGTTGGCTTTCATTTATTGCCAGAAATCTAGGGCTGATGTACATTTACATATATAGAAGAATGTATACTGACTAACTGAACCACATACATTTCAGTTGCATTGAGTGATCAACTTCCAACAGTACAGAGGAAGACATTTAGAATTCTAACCACAGAAAGCCATGGCGTGAAATTAAAACTAGAAAACTTTGAATTTATTCTGTTGAGAGACAGAATTTACATAAAATGTCAAAGTGTTTCTGTACTGTAAACTAATGGTAGAAAACATCCAAAGAGAAAAGATTCTGCTTATCAAATACAATCAATCATGTGCAGGACGGTCCAAATCAAAAGCTCTTCAAACATATTCTTATAAGGTTATGAAGTTATTGATTTAGCTTTGCATTATAAACACATAACAGAAATGATCATCAACAAGATTTTGCTTCAATTCCACCATGTCAGAAATTAAATAAAAAACAGTAGTAAAGACAGTATCTAGAACAGAAGTGCAATAACGCTGAAATAGATTACTTTTGTAACCTTCCTTCTCAATGTGTTCATTCCTTATCAAACCGTTGCATTTAATCCACAATTTTACAATACAGTAAATGTTTCACCAGTACTAAAGGTTGTGAATTGGGTTTCATTCGTAGACTTTTGTTTTAATATTAAGTTTTTACATTCAGACATCTACATGAGAGCAAATTCTAAACCACTCGGGCCATTGTCTCCCATTAAATATCCAAAAGCCATAACAACCAATGATAATCCTTCACTGATGACAAACTGTCCATCCTGTTGTGTAAAGTTGCATCAAAATGCGAAATATCATGCAACTGAAGTTTGCATGTTCAGTGTGATACAAAGTGTACACTTTCATTTCCTGCTATTCCCATGTTTGTTTGGGACTTGTAGGCACTGAGGCCTAGACACGGTGCGATAACATCTTTAACATCCGGTTTGTTACGCGCCCCACTGTGTGAGATGGTCTAACGCAACCTTGGTCCCAACCTGTCAGACTGGATCTTATCAGGTTTGAGGGCATGTCTACCAGCAGCTCCGATGGAAACCAGTGTTTCCTGTAGAGTTGGGTTGATTTCCGGTTTCATCGGTCCGGTCCGGTTTAACACGCTAAACCGGTTGGATTTCATGCTAAACGGTAGAAAAGCATTTGTCATTTGGCAAATTAAAAAGTAGCTGACATTATCAACCTGTGGCGAAGACGTCATCCACTAAATCTAATTTTGTAGCAGTAGCATTACTAGTCGAACTACTACAGTAGCTAAAGTTAGCTCTATTATTGATCCAGTAGAAATATGACAACGTGATTAATATGTGTGTATATTAACGTACAAACTAACAAAGTTGCTACTAGTGTCTGGCAGCGATATACGGTGGGATTATGGGTGGGAGGGGGGACATGGCCACTGTTTTTTTTTTTTTTTGGGGGTGACGACATTATTTTACGCCAGTTAGTCTTGAAGAAAACTAAAACCGCAACACACATTTGGGATATCAAACCAATTAGAGAAGTGAGCTGAGAAAGGAGGCAAAGTGTAAACACCTAACTAAAGAATTATTTAAAAAAAAAAAGATACTAAACTGTTATTATAACCTCAATGAAAAAAAAAAAGTAATATATATATATATATATATATGTATATAAAACCTCATTGCAGGTAAGTCATGGCTTAGAGGCACATTACCACCACCATGGGGTATGGCGTCACTACATAGTGACTATGCTAACAGTCCAACATGGCTGCCCCGTGTCTTATTTGTGTCTCACTAAACCAGTCGTACACACAGTCCTGTCCATCTTCTATCTGTGGACATGTTGTTACGCGGTTTGTATCAACTGGTATTGCTAACAGTGGCTAACCTGGCTAGAGCTAATAAAAACAATCAAAATCAGACTTGTGAATGGAACGCATTCAACGCGGGTGTGACGGCATTTTCAGTTTCGGCTTCTGAGTGAACTTTCTCATCAGTCTCACTCCTGAGCGGCTCTTCGTGGTGAAACCCGGTGTACCCGTCCGGTCCGGCTTGATATCATATGGTTTTAACATTTTTACACCAACCCAAGCCTAGTTTTCGGTGGCATTTCATGTTGTATTCTGATTCTTTGGTTTGTAGACATCATCTATCATAGTCACTAGCTCACAGCAGTCCTTCGAGAATCTGCTCCTAAATTTGGGACTCTGTAAGAATCCTGAAGCAGGCTGTCTTTGGTTCAGTGTCTCACGGTGAAAGCTAGAACTGGCCACAGATTTCACCACATTTCTCACGATCAATCGACTTTCATCTGGGACGGCCAAACCCACACTGGCTCTATCCTAAAGAGGTCTGTGGCATTGTCCCGGTGTGGGAGACACACTGGAAAATAATCTACAGCCATGTAGAGTGGAAAGGGAATGCAGGAAATGAGCAACAACTCAAACCACGATGAATTTCACCATTCACACTTTGTGAACTACTACACACAACAAAATCATCATCATAAAGAAACATTAACAAAACGCACACAACATGCTCATCATCAGCCCGCGCTATCTGTGATTATTTTTTACCAAAAGACATCCAAGTGACAAGGGCTAAAGTGAGTGTTGGGTGGGTGAATTATTTCCAAGCCCAGCAGAACCAACTTAATATTAAAAAATAAAAATAAAAAAAAGACTAATACGCAAACAAAAAGAGAAAAACCAACCAAATAAGAAAAACATCCATTTGACCCTCGACCCTTGATTTCTCCCAATACCACCTGTTGGTCAAAGAGTATAAAACAGGCAGATGTATTACAGGTTATGGAGCCTGGGCACAGAGCCAGACATCACTAGTGTAAAGTACTAGTACTAGGACAGGAAGTACTTTGACCCAGGTCTGGCAGGATGTTTTTGGCAAAGAAAAGAAATATGAAGCAACACTCGTCTGTGAAGGAAGGTCACTTTTTGCTCATTGTTGACAAAAATAAAAATACATTTACATAAAAATGAAGTTAACATAACTCTGACCGCAGCTGCATGTGCAATTATAAAAAGGGAATTTGAGTTGGATTCACAAAGCTGTGGACGGAGTGTGTATCGTTAACCGGGAGTATTGGGGCCATTGCTAAAACACACATTCCGATTTTGGGAAGAAATTCATAACATTATGAAAATAAACTCGTTATTTTACTAGAAAACGTCTTGATGTAGGAACAAAGTCATAATTCTTCAAGAAAAACGTGGAATATTTTGAGAAAAATTTGTAACGCGACAACAGAGAACAGTGTGTCGACCAACGTGCCAAAATTATACTTTTTTAAAAATTTTTATACTTTATTAATCCTGCAAGGGAAATTACAATTTGTTCAATTCTGTTGTTAGTTACACACATTATTACAGGCCTGAAACACACACAGTCTCAGTACCTTTACATGCTCTAATGGAGAGATGGCAGAGTGTGGGGGGGGGGCATGCACACGCGCCCCGAGCAGTTGGGGGTTTGGTGCCCTGCTTGGCAGTGACACCCAGGAGGTGAACTGGCACCTATGCAGCTACCAGTCCACCTCCGTACTTTGGTCCGTACGGGGACTTGAACCAGCGACCCTCCGGTTCCCAAAGCCAAGTCTAAGCTACTGCCAATAAGCGAATGATATCTGTGTGACTAAGTATGGAGTCTGACGGGAAACCATGGCAACGTGGAGTTCCTACAGTCCAGCAGAGGACACTCACACATAAGCCGATTCTCAGTTTTGTTTCCCAAAGGTACTGTATATCCTGTATGTACAGTCAGGCAGTCAATCAATTACTTCGTTATAATATAGTTCTCAAAATACGACTTTATTCTTGTAAAATCATGACTTTGTCTAGTAAAATAACTTTATCTTGTAATGTTTCACATATTTCATGTGAAATTTCCCCCCAAAATCACTAGTACATATTTTCCCTCTTACCTGTAGTGCCATTCATCAACCTGTTATGTTAATATGTTTTGTGTGTAGTTCGGGAGTAAGAAAGTAGTTCCTTCATGAAACTGCTCACTACCAGGCCTGTGGATTCTCTAAATGTATTTTGTTGTTGTTGGGCTTCTGAGCAGTACAAGCTGAGGGCCATCTAGTTATTAGTTATTATATTAGAAAGAAGGAAGACATCTCTACGGCTGGTATCTCCAACACCGTGCAACTCACACCAAAACTATCTAGACTGATAAATAGCACATATAAGGGAAAATATGGATTTTTGGTTTGGGGGTGAACTGTCCCTTTTACCTTGTAGTTTCATAACCTTTTGCATGTTTTTCTCAAAACTCTCTTTATTCTTTGTCTGAGATTTCTTTTAGTGCAAACATGAAGGGAGCGTTAGAAGCACGACAGCAGGTCACTGCAATTATCAGCAGGCATTTTTTAAATAGATTATGATACTCTATTCCAGATTCATGTCATTTTAAATAATTATAGTTATAGTCATTGTATGGGTTAGATATATAACATCTGTGTAGACTATTTACAGTGAGGAATCTAAAGATTTGAATGCAGTGGCACTCCGGTTCAGTGATGAAGGGAGTATTAAATAGGGACCCTGGTCCTGCTGAACCAATCAAATTTCTCTTTAAAGCTAATGGAATTCTGCGTGTAATATGGCTACACAAGACACCCTGAAGTCACCAACTGACAGCGAGATGAGTGTAAAAACACAAAGCTGGGTTAGATGTCAGGCTCAGAACTCTCATCCTCTCATCCTCTCTCTCTCTCTCTCTCTCTCTCTCTCTCAGGGAAAATCCACCCTAAAGCACTCCATTTTTGTCTATTCCTGTCATTCCTGTGAATACAGTGGGGGACTCCTGCACAGCAGAGGCAGGTGTGCCCATTTTTCCAGCCTGCTTATTTCACTCTGTCACTACATGCATGATAATAAAGTTGTATGTATGCCAGTCCACTTTTAAATGAAAGCAAGTAGAGCTGCAATCATGAATCGAGTAACCGTCAACTATTAAATCAATCACCAACTATTTTGATAAGCTTGTTAAATATGAATATTTTCTAGTTTCTTCTCTCCACTGGGACAGGAAACTGAATATCTTTGAGTTGGGGACAAAACAAGACATTTGAGGACGCAATCTTAGGCTTTGGAGAACACTGATCCACATTTCAGAGCCCAAACACCCAGGAAATAATCTACAGATTAATCAACAATGAAAATAATCATTAATTGCAGCCCTAAAAGCTACCCTCTCATTTTTGGGAGTGGTTAAAAAGCATTCTGACAATTGTGGAAAAACACATTTCTCAGAATGCTCCAGCAAAAGGCAGAGGAGAAATATATCAGGCCAAAGTTAGAGTGCCGTAGAACGCAGATTCCAGGGGTGGTTTTCCCATTAGGACAGAGACAAACCACCTCGGGTTAATCCTTTAAAACTGGAAGAGTTAGATTCACAATGTGATCACACCTGTCTGTTTGGCGTCTGTTAGACCGGTACGCCAGCAGAGACAGTTCTCCTATGCCCCGCTCGGCTCCGCCTCCTGGCCTTCAGGCTGCCTCTCCTCTGAGGTCACTTCCTCCTCCAGCGGTGTGTGCACCTGCAAACTAGACTCCCGGCTTTCCTCGTCACCCGCAGTGTGTGCGTTCTCCTCGGCTGCAGGCGGACAGGCTGGTGGGTGGACACTGCCGCTCGGAGTGCTCCTCCCCCCCCCGGTTGGCTCCTCAGCTTGTCCGACGGAGCTGGTTTCACTGAAGGACTCAGAGCCTGCCCCTGAGCGCCGGAATAACCTCTGACCTTTGGGGACAACAGACAGACAGGAAGTGTACAAGGTGAGTGGGATCCAGAGTTCTGTGACTCTGGGTCCAACTCTGGGTCCCCCCCATTGGTTACAAAGAGAAAATTCTCAGAGAGTGCAGAGAAAAGTTACTATTTACTAAGACTTAACCAACATTACATTACATACAGTAGGTTACCTGGAGCAACAGAGGGGAAAACGTTCTTGTTCTTGATTGTTCTTGATTTTCGTTGTTGTGCACTTCAAATTGTACAGTCCTTTGGTTGTTTTAAACGTGCTATATAAATAAACTTGACCAACTTCTGGTATCCAAATGTCTCCCCTTCTGTTCCTGAGCTATGGCATTCAATAAGGCTGTCACTCCCCGATGTTACTTGAGTGCAGATGTGAGTTGTAGCCTACAAGATGCTAACGAGAGACTTCTGTAATGACAATACAGTACAAATGGACCTACTTAACCAAGTTGGTTCACTGCTGGCTACAAGTTAGCATCAAACAAAGACAGACAGACGTATGGATGGACAACCATCAAAAAAATTATGCCTCCACCAGCGCGGAGGCATTAAAAAAAGACACTGAGGGAATGGAGAGCCAAAGAGTCAAAAATGAAGGAAACTATCGTCCCTTATTAGCAACGTGACTCGTTTTATAGAACTGTCTGAGTACAAACTGCTCCACAGAAGAGGCATGGTTTGCAGACATGAGAAAGGAGTCCATGAACAAATGAGTCTTTTAAATGGTGTGACCTTGTTATTGACAGTCAGCCTACTTGGGGAGCTTTGTTTCCCATTCCAATAACTCTTTATTGAATGAAGTGATGTATGGTCCCAAGAACAAAAGGTCAGGAGGGAGTGAGCCTCGCAGGACAAAGAAAACAGCAGCTCAGAGAACTAGTACTAGCATGTTCCAGGCTGGCTTAGTCATTAGCTCCAGAGCAACAGAAGTTTACCAAATAGCTCTGAGAGCAGTCACAACGCCACAGGGTTACAGAACCACTGTTCTTGCAAAGACCTATTCTTCAGCTGTGAGTTGGACCCCATTTTTTCGTCTTTGCTAAGCTACTGTCAATAAAACTCCACATACCTTGACAGCAGCTTGACATTTCACAAACAGACAAGCAATGTTGTTCAAATGAGATTTTTTTTCCAGCTTCATCTTCTGGCCAAAGTTACGCCCATCCTAAACAGGCTCGATGCTGGAGGATTTGGTGTTACCTTTGACCTTTTTAACTTTGGTTGGGACAGATCTCACGCCTTTATTAGTTGGAGGCTGGATTATTGTAATGCTCTATTATGTTGGTCTCAATCAAACTACCATCTTGCGTCTTCAACTTGTGCAAAATTATGCTGCTCGCTTTTTAACAAATACCTCCAGAAGTGCACACTTAACCCTCCCTACCCCCGTATTCTATGTTTTATTTTATTTGCTTTATGTTATGTTGTTTTATTCTTGGTCCTTGTTGTAAAGCACTACCTGTATACGTGTTGGTTGCTCTAAAGCACTATATAAATACATGTTGATAATCCATAATCCCTTCCTTTATTTGTAGGCTTTCAATTTGAAATAAATCTGCAGGAAGAGATCAGTCGTACTGATGCTTAACACTGGGGGGGGGAAGACAATGCTACCTGGTAGTTTCTTTGATGAGGAGGTGGGAGTCTCTTGCAGGGACGGCCTGCCTGTCTGGGCCTTGGTGGAGTACGTCCCCTCTGTGGAGTCCAGGGAACCTTTGGACACACACCATTTACAGGATGTTACACAAATAATGACACACATTTACACACCTTTTCTAAGAGCTTATCAACATAATACACACAATGCCAGTATGGTTCCTACCCTGTATTGTATGTAGCAACACATGACCATTCATGTACATCGAACACAGTACAGTACAGTGTCACTATGGGTTCAATGGTACTAAGCAAAGCGCTAAAAAGAGGAAGAGTCCTGGATTTTCAACCCTTCTGAGTCATCCATTGTCCACTCGTGATTGTGGGACAATTACAAAAAAAGACAATGACAAAGCAGTTGGATGAAGTTTGAAAAAGTACATGATATTCATGTGTCATTGTAGACTACCACAAAGCTCCCTTTTGATTGTGTTGCGCTTCAAGCTCATCACGGTGTTGAAAAGTTACACCTGATGTGACATTAAGGCCACTTCAGAGTGCCATCTGTAATGGTCACCATACAACGACACACTGTACCTGCAGCCAGGTTGAAGGTCCGGCCCTTAATGGAACTTTGAAATGGAGAGAACCAGTTCAGAACAGAGCCAACCAGAGGAAGCTGCCTCAGCATCCCCTACAGACAAACACAGGAAGGTAAAGATTATTTACAGACAAGACAAGACAAGACAAGACAAGGCAAGACAAGACAAGGCAAGACAAGACAAGACAAGACAGACCTCTTCCATGAGTTTCTCCTCATTGGCCAGTTGCAGCTGCTGCTCCGCCTCCTGGATGCCTCTCCTCACCACCTCTGTCATGTTCTCCAACAGCTACACAACAAAAAGTCACCACGATTTACAAATGTCAAATATAAGACAACACAGTTAACATACTGTAAATTACTATGAACATGTGATTCCTATATGCTATTATTGCTGAGTAGTATATGCTGAGTGTAAACTATTCATTCAATCTTTGTTAAACCTTTTATGCAACTATCTAATAGCCCTTCAAGTGTCCTAAGAAAAATCATGATGGAGCAGTTACCCTCCCGCTCTCCTCGATGTCCCTCCCGAGGGCAGCTACTGTATCCACCAACTCTGAAACATCGACGTCCTCCGTGACCATGCCAACAAAGACACAGTGCTCCTCTGTCCCAAACTCAGGGCCTGGAGGAGAGAGGAGGAGATGGGAAAGGCGAGAGATTAAGAAATACTGTTAATACATCGACAGGCCTCTGAGTTGTGACGAGGCACTAACCTGTGGAGAAAACGATGTCAGTGTCGAGGTCTTGTAGTTTCTTCAGCAGCTCAGTGTTGATTTTCTCCAGCTCCTGCTTCCTCCTGCTCTCATCCATTCCTTCAGTCTGAGGCTCGTACCTGAACATCAACACACATGTCACATGTGTGTGAGCACCACAGCTAATCCCAACATTGTTTAAAGGTTAAAAGTAATTTTTTGGCAGCGTATCGCTTTTTCTTAATTGCGGAGTTCCTTCCTGAGACTATTTAGCAGAGCGACCGGCGCTGCGTTCGGAGCTTAGCGCTGCCCAACACCATTGCTATTGGTTTAGAGAAGTGCAAACAACCCAGTATTTTCCTCCTTTTAGCATCTGTGATGTAGCAGGACCTTACTCCACAGTGCTGTATAATATGCAGGATTTTCCTAAACAACAATGTATTCCTCTGACACACTATAAGTGTGTGGGGGTGTCCGTATCTGCAGACACCCTGTCCTCGGTTTTCCTTTCTATGTTGCTGTGTGCGGGACATTTCTGGCCAGCAACAAAGAGCCTTTGGGCCCCACATGGGTGTGTGACCCCCCCCCAGCCAATAACAGCGTGCAGGGTGTACAGACAGGATGAAGCTCTGCATTCACTCATAATCCCACAATGCGGCACCTTTTCTGCAGAGGTTTGTGTGTGTTTATTTGAACTTTAGAATTAAATCCCCATACAACAACCAGAAAAGAAGTTGTATTCCTCTGATTCACTTCTTTTTTTACTCTCACTCACTCACTACATATTAGGCCTGTAAAGTGTATCCGTTCTTACCGCACAGCACCAAGGCCAGGCCAGCTGAGGTCCTGGATGTATGTGAGTGAGGGGGAGTGTCGGTGGATTTCCTCTCTGAAGTCCTGTCTGAGGCACATTGTGGAGCACATCACGGGCAACAGCTGTGCCAGCTTCTCCGCCAGCTCCTCAATGTTCTCCTGCTGAGTCCCCAGAACTGGAAAGGAGGGAGAAACTCATGATCAGGACTGTTACCTCGTATTGTTTTAACCCTAGCTGACACTTTAACATTTAAAAAGTGTGTGTGTGGTCTTGTTTAACTATAGTCATGGGCTCCAAAAACCAGAAGTACGGTATACTTGTGGGGTCCTGACAGCTTTGTGGGGCCAAAATGCTGGACCCCACAACTTTAAAGGGCTGTTGAAGGGTTAAGACTTTTAGGATTAGGGTTAAAATTGGATTATTGTGAGGGTAAGGGTTAAAGTTAGGCATTTAGTTAGGTTAAGGTTAGGGTAAGGGACTAGGGAATGCATAATGTCAATGGCAGGTCCCCACAATGATAGTGCCACGCACTCTGTGTGTGTGTGTGTGTGCGTTACCTGCAGCAGTCAGGAGGGGACTGAACCGAACACATGTACCCTCGTCTTCGAGCTCCACCACATCGACCCCGCTGCTGGGAACCAGCTGCACCAGCTGTTCACCCAGCTACACCCAGGGAAAATGGAAAAGGAACATATCAACTGTGTGGTTGTTGAGAGTTCAAGAGCCCCCCTACTATGCTTTATTGTATTTCCCCCATCTTTAAGTGTGTTGTATAGTTGTCTGGGCTTTTTGGGAAGGCGGGGCCAAGAGCTCAGACAGACAGAGAGGCTGTAGCAATGGGCAGTATGAGAAACATAATATTATTTTGAACAATAACGCATGTAAACCTATTCTAGTGGACTCCCCAAGCGTACAAATATGATGCTGAAAAGGAGTATAATAGGGGCGTGAATGCATTGAGAACAGTTTTATTTTGTGAAAAAGGTTCAGTTCTGACTTTTGAAATAGCACACAATAATCCCACCAAATTAGTAAATTCACTGTTTTTTAAAACTGGACACAACTGTGCACACAGGCATGGCCATGGGCTTTAGAAAAGTGAGAGCTTAAACATGTATTCAGATAGAATGTGATAAGTTATCAACCAAACATCCATAAATCCATGGTTATAAGGGGTGCATGATATATCTACTCAATATCGTTATCGCAATATCACATTGCGTAATATTATATCAAAAGTGTCACAATAAGTTAGGGCTGCACGATTATGGCCAAAATGATAATCACAATTATTTTGATCAATATTGAGATCAATTACTTATCACGATAATTTGTTGATTTTAATTTAAAGTAATGTTATTAAGCTATTTATAAGTGTTTTCACATCCATATTGTGCTACATTCCTCTTATGTTGAAGTTGTATGTCCGTTATCTACCAGACGAAATATCAACGGGGATTTCGGCGCCTCATTACGATGCCACTTAAATGTCTGTGCTGCTCTCTGATGCTCCAAAACAGACGTTAGAGGCAACAGAAACATGGCTGCATGTCACGCTGGAACACTAATAACACGTAACACAGCAGGTAACGGTAACGTTAGCTACAGTAGGAACCGGATTAAAAAGGCTAAAATAAAAAAAAAAAAAACTTAATGTCAGAAGTATATCTCCGTGTTGCAGGGGAGCCGTGTTTTTTTTTTGACAAATAGTTCAAATCAGAAGGACATATGTTGAGAGAATCACAGACTGGTATATGTCAAAGTTAAGACAGGATACTGTTTGAGACAATTTCATTTTTTTCTCCAAATGCTATGAAATTGAATAAAACACCCCAAAATAAAGTCAAGGTAGTGAAATGATCATTAATTATACTCAAAGAGTTTTTCTATGGAACTATCTGTGTCATTTTTGTGCAATTTGCTTGAAAAAACAAAAAACAAAATTCTGATATAGAAACTTTTGAAAGCGGGTCAAATTTGACCCGAGGACAACAGAAGGGTTAAGGAGGAGGAAGCACTCACCCATCTGTTGAAGGCATCCTGCACCTCTTTCTCCCCAACACAGTAACCTTCCACTGAACCCCCACTGACGCTACCATCAGAAGACAAAGGGAAAGGAAGCACAAAACAATTTACTGTGATTATCTTGGGATTATGTGAAGAATACCTGAACTCCATTCACTTTCTTGAGCATGGAATTTCACTTTTGAGCATTTACACATAACAGTATGTGTCAAAACAATGGTATAAGCTCAAAAGATGAACATCCTAGCTTTTCAGAGCTTGCAGGTGCATTTTATGATCTTCTAAAGAAAAAGACAACCCACTTACACAGACCTGTTGCAGGTAAACCACCACTGCTGTTTATTGGGTACAAAGAGCACTCAAGATATGTATAGAATTTTAAAACCAGCCAGTTTTTTGTCATTTTTGGTAATCTTTTGAGAAAACCTTTTCATCCACACGTTTGTAGGGTCAAAGGAGACCTTCCCTTACCAGCACTCATTTCCTGGGAGAACTTAAATAGCACCACAGGAGAGCTGAGTTCATCCTCCACCTGTTGGACACACATAAACACAGATCAGCCATCGGAGGCTCAGATATCCTTATTATCACACTGAACAAGTGGATCTGCTGTATGACATGCAAAACAATCATCATCCGTTGAAAGGGTGCAATGTTAACATGGATTAAAGAATTTGCTTGGTGTCCATGCCGTCCGAAGGTCCTATATATTATGTGTGTGGTCATTGTAACTGTATGTCAAAAACATTATGGAAGTGGTGTCCGAGCCCTTGCCTCTTAGTGGTATGAAGCAGCCAAAACCAAACTCCAGCTCCAGTTTAGAAGATTAGACTGGAGCGTTTGAGTAAACGCTGATCAATATGTGGCACTGCGCATTTTAACTGCTCCATTATCACTGTCAAATATATCAAAAGCAAGTCTATGGACCATGCAAGCAGGTTACTGATGCAGGGGTGAGGGCTAGTGAGTCTGCGTTGAAGATTTGAGGGTCATGAATAATTCACAAGCATATGTGGTGTTGTCAAGTTTTAAAAAACAGAACAGTCATATTTTGTATCCATGAATATGGGACAAATGCTAGTGGCAACCAGGACAGGTTTCAAGGCTTCCATATGAAAGATCCATATGAAAGATGGGGCTGGGATCTCGCCCAGCCCAGGCATCGATTGGCCAGGTGTATAAGTAGGCAGGATTTGGACAAGCACATGCCCAGTGTATGCAAATGTTCATGTGATATGCGTTGTCTGACGCGTTAATATGGACGCAGATTAGTTTAAAATTAAAAAATGTCAAGTTTTTATATATATATATATATATATATATATATATATATATATATATATATATATATATATATATATATATACACATAAAAATAATATTAATAACTTCTAATTTTTCCCAATTTCAAATGACGTCCCCAAAAGGACACTGTCAACATCTGTTTAATCTAAAAAGAAACATTTCTCTGTTTGTTCATCTCATTTCAATGTTATTGCTGCAAAATGGGACCAACTGACCACCACATAATAAAAGATCCATACTTGGCACCTGTGTATCGATACAGTATTGCTACTGAAAATATTGCGATACTATGCTGTGTCAATTGTTTCCCCCACACCCCTAAAAGTCAGTATGGGTTGCTTTGGACTCGTGTAAATGTAAGTAGACAGCTTCAATTAGGAGCCTTTCTCCTTCATGTTGCAGTAGTTGGGGCATCTGATTAGGATACCTTCAAGACACCTCCCTGTGTAGCTGGGAGTATTGCCAGGAGAAGACCCAGAACATGCTGGACAGACTAGACAGTATATCTCAATAGGCTAAAGGACATACGTAGTTAAAGAAAAAGATATTTAGACTGCTTTGCTTGACCTGTTGCCACTGATGGGCTTTGATTAATAATCAAACAGGGTAACTGTACACCAACGGCAACTAACTGTACACAACTGTGCAGTAACTGTACAGTTATTTCAAATAGCACAAACACTTTCTTATCTTCAGTTTAGCTTTTACTATCACAATCTCAGGTGGCCAGTCATCTTCCCCCAAAGGTTGCTGATGACACAGGGTGATAGGCCAGATCACTAACAGTTATGAGAAGGCCCACCTGGAAGAAGCCGCTATCACTATGCTGCGAGGCCAACAGCCTTCTACTGAATGTCTCTGGGAGGAAGCAGCAGGGGACTACACAACCCTGAGAATCCATGGGACTCTTGTAGAGAGGGTGAGCTCCCTCAGGTACCTGGGAGTCCACATCGCAGAGAATCTGACATGTCCACACATGAGCTTAAAATATTCAATGTCTCTCTGGGAGTCCTAAAGCCTTTCTACTCTTCATGAGGCCTCCCCTCATGTTAAGTAATGCGATACAACAGCACATGACACATTCATTAATTATTCATGACCCTTGTATTTCTTCCAAAAGGCAACAAAGCATAATGAGTGTGGAGAGGCATTCCCTGAAGTACCTCAAAGAACATGCCTGAGTGGTCCACATCCTAAACAGTTAGGAAATAAACAGTCCATCAGCCAATGGAGACCCAAATACTGCAGAGCTGATGTGAGTGAAGGCAATGGTCAGGAGTGAAAGGAAGAACGAAAAGGGAGGATACAGGGGAGAGGAAGGGGGGAAGGGAGTGAGGAAGACAGGCAGAGGTTCGGTCCCACCTACAATAGAGAGCAAGAGAGAGCCCAGAACGTCCCGCATTGAAGCCCCGGAGATGGGCCGGATCGGCGGCGCCACGCCCTAGAACCAAGGCAACCCACACTGACTATAACTACAGCTATACACCCACACACCCACACACCACACACACACACACACACACACACACACACACACACACACACACACACACACACACACACACACACACAGAAAGGATTCACACACAGACCTGCAAGCTCATACACTCTACCAGCTTACACAGTGGTACTTCAAACTCAAACTGCAGCATCTTCATAGCGAATGTGGCCAAAGTGACATTCGTCCGTCCGTGAGTCGGAGTACCACTGTGTAAGGATTCTGGTCCCCAACACTCTGATTGTTCACTGCACATGTATTACAGTCTGGTCATGTATAATGCTACTAATCCCTGCTACTTTGCCGGGATGAATTCACATCACATCACATCTCAGTGATTCTATGGACGCAGTATTTGCCTTTCGTGGATGCCAGTGAACAAGCCTTTAAGCCCAAGTCTGTTCCCCTGAGACTCTGTTAGTATCAACCCAACACTGGTTTTACCATGGTCAGACCCTCGGCGAATGACATCTCTGTCTGAAGCACATCCTACAAACACAAATGGATTTGGTCTTTGAACAGCTGGAGGTCCTTTTTTATGTGATACAAGTTATTCAGTACATGCTGGTTATGGATCTCCATGAAGAGGTGTTGATGCTTGTACCAAACAGAAAGACTGCACCTGTGCTGTTTGTCGTGTGAAAAATGATTAAACAGCCGACATTTCTAATATGTTTGACTTTCAGTGGTGGAATGTAACTAAGTTTACTCAAGTACTGTCCTTAAGGGCAAATGTTGAGGTACTTGTACTTCACTTGGTCTTTTTCTTTTCATGCCACTTTCTACTTCTACTGCGCTACATTTCAGAGAGAAATATTCTACTTTTTACTCCACTACATTCATCTGTTACAGCTTTAGTTACTAGTTACTTTAGTTACTCCACTACATTCATCTGACAGCTTTAGTTACTAGTTACTTTACACATTAAGATTCCTGCACACTAAACACATGTAATTTATAAATCTGATGTTTTATTAAAACTGAAACTAGCCAACAATATAACAGCCTCCAGGTCCAGCTGAGATGATGAGACCATTGGATCCTTTACACTTTCAACAATGTGGGGATGTTCCTGCATTGAGTACTTTTACTTTTAATACTTGAAGTACACTGTTCTGATGATACAAACTTTAACATTTGTAAATTTTGAATTTTTACGTGCAACACAGTATTTTTACAGTGTGGTGTACTTCTTCCACCACTGTTGAATTTCACATGTGGGTGGTGATAATATCATATAATAAATAGGTATGCCAAAATCTAATCAGGTACTCTAGTATATAAGAGGACATTTTACACATTTGCTGCTCTTGAGCCAGCGAGCTGTCCCTCTGCCCCCCCCCATCTCATCTACTCATATCATGAAGCTTGTCACAGTTTAACAGAAGGTTACCTGTCAAGTTTCAGTTCACCACTGAAATCCGTCAGCTTTGAGACAAACTGATATTTACCTCTATAACACTCAGTCTATTGGCTGAAATATAAGGAAATCTGCTAAATACAGTAGCTATCTTTACTGGTACTGTCTGCTGGTACAGAATCAGCAGCGAACAGGACCGCAGCCCTGCAGAGTGGTTCGTTAAGCTGAAAACACCTACCCTTCTAATAGAATATTTACGCTTAACTGAGTGAAGCAATTGCCGTTTTAACTGGATTGTCTGTGCGGTCGATAGCTGCAACAGTCAGAAAAAAGTAGCGTGCAGCGCCGAAATGATCAGAAAGGAAGGGCAGC
This sequence comes from Percina caprodes, assembly GCA_013375575.1. Classification (NCBI taxonomy): domain Eukaryota; kingdom Metazoa; phylum Chordata; class Actinopteri; order Perciformes; family Percidae; genus Percina; species Percina caprodes. The sequence goes on from JABXJD010000799.1 coordinate 132,413, forward strand.
ATGTAGTGGGCAGCGCTGTGGACAGATGACTGCAGCACTAGGACATAAAACACTGAGGCATAAGGCAAAGATAAAGCTGTACAGGAAAATAATTATGATTTTTTTACCGTGGGGTATCTTCCTGATTGTCCATGTTCTCAAAAAAATATCGGTTCACTTTTTCTTTTTTTTGGCAAACGTTTCATTCATTTCTGGCAGGATATTAAGAGAACACCTACCGATGTTTTGATGGAGGTCATAGCTTTTAGCTTCTGCAGGAGCTGCTGGCTCTAGAGGGGACAGAGATAAAGGAGAATGACCAGCTGTCCATATCTACCAAAGGAAAGACTATGATTGTAGTATCCACTTCAGAATGTCAGCAGTGGGCAAGATTACTCAAGACTTGTTTATTTATTTCCACTTTTTTCGTTAATAAGTTTACGAGAACCAGAGAATAGACGTCACCTCAGCTTGTTGCCTTGTATGAATTTATTAGCAAACATTCTTGTTAAATGTTAAATGCCAGTTTGTTGGGAAATACGCTTATATATTGACAATAATGTGAAAATGACCGGGACGTAGAGGGAGTTCAGAGATGCTCACCAGTGCGGTGGCATGTCTGATCTTTTGGACGATTCCCTTGTGTCCGAGGTACTGCAGGGAGAGCCAGAGAGGCAGTGCACGCAGCCTGGCCACCGGCTGGCTGCAGGTCAGACCTGCTGCCAGAGACTGAGACACAAAACACAGAGCAGGGAATCATTCGGACGATGACAGAGGAGAACACAATACAACTAATCTCATCTTAATGAAATCAGGAACAAATCTTAACTTGGGTAGTTCAAATAGTTGAAGGAACGGTTAAAGGATACTGTAAATACGTTTGTTTTTTTCCAACCTTGACCCTATTTTCCTACGGCTTTGTGTGTAAGTGACTGATGGTAACAACAATCTTTGACATTGGTCCAATATTAAGAGAGATCACACGCTACAATGTAAGTTAACCCTCATGTTTTCTTAGGGTCAAATTAGACCCGTTTTCAAAGGTTTTTTTTAATATCTGAAATAAAGGAAGTCAAAATACAGGTGAAAAATGTTGGAAAAAGCGGCAAAATTGATGATGAAAAAAATTCCAAAATACAAAAACTTCATAAAATCTTTTTGTAAAAAGCAACAAAAACATTGACATAAGGGGAAAAATGTTTTTCATGGTCAAAGGGAAGACAACACAAGGGTTAATAGGGCAGATGCGCGCCTTAAGTTTACGCCACCAGACTCCATGTAAATTAACAGGAATTTTAGCAGCATTTAATACACTTTATTCTAAGTTGACAGAAACAAAAAACTATGAAAAGCCATCTTTCCACTTTTCCAACCATCACAACTTTAGTTTTGGTTGAAATATACACATTGTTTACTGATTTACATGTGATGATATGTTGGCTCTATACACGCTAAAAGTATTTTTAAATGGAGTCTGATGGGTTTGTGCTAGCTACTTCAGAGCCGTTTCTGGTTAAACATAAAAAGGTCTTAAAGAGGTTTTAAAAGTCCATCTATGGATTGATCCTTTCCATACTGTTGTCAGACACTTCTAATAATAATCTGAGCCTTTCTTTTGCAAAACAGAACTTTTACTGGACCAAATGGATGATGCACATTTGCCCCATAGGGTTACATTGCAGCCCGATCCGTGGCGGCCGGTTAAGCGTTTAATAAACTTAAACTTAATACTGGACCCATTCCAAGATTGTTGTTCGTATCAGTCACTTACACAGGAAAATAGGGTCCAGGTTGAAAAAAAAACCAATAGTTACCCTTGAAATCAGTCTGAGTTAGACTGGAAACCGAGAACTACATTTCCTCAGCTGGGATCAGGACCAAGAGGACAACCAGAAACTGACGCAAAAACTACTAGAATCATGGATCGCTCTGTGTTGAATCAATTTGTATGAAATGCTATGAGCCCACCAGTGCTGGATCTTCATGCCTGTAGAGGGTGACAGCAGTGACAGCAGGCAGTCCCAGCCACTGACCCGGTGTCAGTGTCATGCTGTCACTTCTGGTGGCTGCCTGCAGGGGAAAGAACAATGAACACAGATTAACACACGTCACAAGAGAAAGTCAACCTCAGATGGCATTTCCTTGGTGTCTGGCTTCTATTATCAAAATGAGGAGAGATAATAACACTGCAAGGGATGGCGTCAATGTGTGTAATAGAGGACAAAATGCGCAGTTGATGTCCCAAAGTTCAAAGCTAAAATGAGTCAAATGAAGCGGGTATGTTCCAAAGTTAGTCAAAGTGGAACCACATTCTGGCGTGGTGTAACAGCACTCAGTATTTTTACTTGGACTTTTGTATTGTATTGCATTACTGCCATACTACTTAGACCTCACATTACACAAACTGTTTATTGACTCCATATAGGACCTGTATTTTTGGTAGACTCTTTACTGTATATGTATGTCTATATTTCCCATTTCCCAGTAGTGACAGGACGAACAATTACCACCAATAATATGGGCATGCCAGTGCCATTTTAACATAGAACCTATCCTTTAATATAATTAAGGATAGTTATAATTAAGAAAAAATAAATAATACATACTGTATATGAATATAGCCGCAAGCGGCGATTCAATCTTTTTTCTCAATAGCAACTTCAAAGTAATTTCACACATATGGTCCAACGTCATTATAAAACATATTCTGCAAGCTTTGTAACGATTGGACAAACAGTGCACTTTGCCTATAACTGATTTGTCAAAACCATTTATTTTCAATTCAGTGTGATATGTAGCTCAGTCCAGCTCACGGTGATTTGAGAAAAGCAGATGACCAACACAAAAACAATTGCTAATAATAAAGCTGCAATTCCAGACTCAAACCTTGATTTGCGTTGTTCACAGTTTGAACCCTAATTAAAAGATATATAAAAAAGGATGAGATAAAGGATGAGAGTATTTGAACATTAGATTACCATGATAGCAGAGGTGACCTGAGCCAGTGCCAGAGTTGCGAGGTTGACCCTAAAGAAGAACAGAAAGAGTTAACGTTAAAGCAGGGGACAACAGGGGCTTCATGCTAAACTGGAGTCAAGGCTGAAAATATTAATGTCATCATCTATATTCACAAAATGCATTTTTTTTTTAAAGGGATCAAAAAACTAGTTAGAAAGTAGCATTGTTCCTTCCCTATGACATTGTTAGTATGAATGGTGAATTGCATCATGTTCTACTGTGTTTTTATTCTTTTCCCCAGCTGGTCTGGAACCCCTTCTCCCCCTCCCCCATATGCCGGAGTGCTCTGGTCTATGTTATGAGTGGCGATGTACACACGGTACGGTTTTCTTTGTCTTCTCTGTCCGAATGCGGTTTAAAATGCCATGTGATGGGATTTCTGCTGCAACATAATTTCCCCATGCGGACAATAAACATAAACGAATGATGTGCTTGCATTTTGAACTGCATACGGTAGAGTCGGGGGGGATCCAAATGCTGATTGCGTCAAACCTCCTCCCTATTTTACGGTATTACCGTGACTAATTAAAAATGATGACGTTGGGCTTAGACAGCGTTGTTTGTGCCTCCACTGTTCAGAAAGTGAATACCAAACACTGACACTGAAACACCTCTCCCTTCTCATTAGGGCGGAACCCAACATGCTGCCAAACTGCAGTGCCACTTGCCATCCCACCCCCCTTCCTCTTTCACACTGTCACGTGATAACAACCACACATAGGCATTTTTAGGCATTAAATAAATAATTTATAATATTTATTCCTTCTCTCCTATATAGGTGCATTGCATTTTTTTTTTAAATGATGGTATTTAAACTGATACCGTTGCTATTTTTAAGACCCCGCTGTATACCGTATTACCGTCCAACCCTAGCGTACGGCCAAAACAAAGTGGAGTACATTTATTGGATTTGATCAATTTATGTTGAAAATCAGACGCACACAATATAGAATACTTATTTTATACTGCTTTCAGGTTCATACTGGTGTTTTTTTTGTTTGTACTTGAACACGTTTACATGCTTTAATGTTCAAAAAACACTTTAATTTTCTCCTCCTGCACATGGCTGCTGCACTGTATTTGCCCTCTGTCTGAGATGCTCTCCCGAAAACGCCCAGTCTGCTGTGATTGGTCAGTTTCCAGATCTCTGAGTCTCCGCATTTGTGCTCTGCTGCCTGTGTACAGTCCATTTCAGGAGTATTTAGCTGGCCTTTGTACTGTGAAACATCACCAATAGAAGGCTTTTAAACAGAAAACTACATAACCGGACATGTTCCAGCAGTAATGTGATACGAAATAAAAGAGAAATTAGCAGGCGGCTGCGGGTTTTTTCGTCTCCACAGTGCAACACCCACTGCCACGGCCTAAGCGCACTACCCAAAATGAACAGGAGGACCTGCCTTTTTACCAGACTGTCTCATGACTGTCTTACAATGCAGTGCAACAGGTCTTCTTTAAGACCATGTATTGCAGAGAGTAAATGAATTGACCCACCCCTCCACATGGAGCCACATGCTATACTGATCACACACATCCTTCAGACGAGCCAACTTGTCCGTATGTCCTGCTCCAGGGGTTCCTGTGAGGGAAAAAGTCTTTAAATGAATACAATTGTCAACTCCTGTAATGTAGACCTGTGTACACGGAGAAAAGAGCAATGTTTGAACTGGGATTTTCCTTCACCTGCGTTGACGATCAACAGCAGAGGAAGCTTCCCGGCTTCTATGTCCTCTTTGATCACTGTGTCCAACAGGGCCACGTCCTGACAGGGACACACAGGAGATCAGTCCAGAAAATGATGGTTAACTATCTCAAAGTGTCATGACAGTGTTTGCCATTTGGATTCTCCTACCATTTGGTGCTGGGATCCAAAGATGGTGTTGCACGGGACTGTGCACAGACTAGAGAGAGGCAGGCCAAGCTAATGACACAGAGACGGACATTAAAATAGTTTTATACTACCAATATACTACAAAATACTCTGTATGACTATAAAAGGTAATACTGAAAACTGATATCCAACAGTGGGCGTACACTATACTCTTAAAGTCATAGATTTGCCAACGTGCACTATACAATACTAGACATGCCACCAAATATAGATATTCTTTGCTGAGATTCAGGAGAAACCGTCTCCAGGTAAAAAGGAGCCCTGGATGGCATCTCTTGTTTTTAAAGCCCATTTGTGCTGAATTTGAATATTTCTAAATTCCCCCAGTAGTGGTATAGGATTGAAATGGCCAAATGTTTCTACAAACAAAACCTTATTCCCACTTGAGGAATATCCCATCAAGGTGTTCCCAGCCAGGGGCTGTAATCTTCTCCTGTGTGTGCTGTGTGAGTTGCAGCCTTCCTACCTGGCTGCACAGGTGCTGTCCCAGGCCCGGCCGGCCTGAGGCACTCTGGTAGATGACTGGCTGTTTGGAGCTGAGGACTGCATAGCCCTCAGCGGCATATTCTTCATAACGGGCATTAATGACCAGCCGACACACTTTGACCAGGCCATCCCTGTCATCCTCGTGGAAGTAGGCTGAACCGTTCTCATACCTGAAGGGCACAATAGAGACAGAGAGTGCTGACAGCAGAAAGTAACAAGGCTCCACCAACATGTCGAGTCGCCCAAAGTTATGACGACCACAGGGTAAAACTGCCGAATCAGAGATTCTTCATTGTGTAGTACTAATTACTTTTCTAATATTAAATAACGATAAATGTAAAAATGAGACCTACATTTAATAAACTGGCCAAAATAATCTGATACGATGATTTGTGGATGAGCTTAATTTAATGTATTATTATGTATGCCAATGTCTGCCAGAAATTGTAATTACGATTCAATTTGTGTTTTTTCTTAAAAGTTTAGCTAAAGTTCAATATTTTTAACAGATGAAACATGTCGAGGAGCATTATAACATTCATCACTCAAAACTGCTCTATATTCTTATTCAAGGATGAGAACGTAACAATGAATTACCATATTATTAATTATGAATGACAGCCCTACAACAGACCACACACACACTGAAGTGATCCTACCTGAACAGTCTGCAGAGCCACAGTGTGGTGTCAGACAGGATCCGAGTGGTCAGCTTCCTCAGTCTCTCTCTGTCCAACACAGAGATGTATGCTGCCAGGCTGTGACCCAGCAGGGCCATGTGACCCTGCTCCCCCACATTCTGCATCCTACTGGAAAAAGAAAAAGAGCAGCTTCATCATACAGGTGTACTGACGGCCCTCTATTTCCTCCATTCTTCACTTATTTCCACGAAGGAGCTGGATGCATGGTGCAAAACCTCAAACATTAGAAATTGCTCAAAGTTACCAATAGTTCTTTACTTATTAGCAGTGATGGAATGTAACTAAGTACATTTACTCCAGTACTGTACTTCTCTAGTCCAAATGTTGAGGTACTTGTACTTTACTTGAGTCTTTTCATGCCACGTTCTACTTCTACTACTCTACATTCATCTGAAAGCTTTAGTTACTAGTTACTTTAGTTACTCCACTACATTCCTCTGACAGCTTTAGTTACTAGTTCCTTTTGTTACTAGTTACTTTAGTTACTCCCCTACATTCATCTGACAGCTTTAGTTACTAGTTCCTTTTGTTAGTAGTTACTTTAGTTACTCCCCTACATTCATCTGACAGCTTTAGTTACTAGTTACTTTAGTTACTAGTTACTTTAGTTACTCCCCTACATTCATCTGACAGCTTTAGTTACTAGTTACTTTAGTTACTCCACTACATTCCTCTGACAGCTTTAGTTACTAGTTACTAGTTACTTTAGTTACTCCCCTACATTCATCTGACAGCTTTAGTTACTAGTTACTTTAGTTACTAGTTACTTTAGTTACACCCCTACATTCATCTGACAGCTTTAGTTACTAGTTACTTTGATTCCGACCTGCGGCCCTGTGCTACATGTAATCCCCCCCCCCTCCTTTCATGTCTTTATCCGTCATTCTGAAAATGCCCAAAAAATAACCTTCATAAAAAAAAAAATTATAATAATACAATTGTTTGGATCCTTTATACTTTAACTACATTTCCTAATAATACTTTAAGATGTTCACTTAAGTTACATTTTCAATGCAGGACTTTTACTGTAACAGAGTATTTTACAGTTTTGGTATTAGTACTTTTTCTGAAGTAAAGGATCTGAATACTTCTTCTACTGCTGGTTTTTAGGTTATGGATGTGGATTCAACACGATGGAGAAAAGTAGATTGTGTCCAAACACCAAATGTTTCACTGATGAGTTGACTTACTGTTGGCTTGGCTTGTCTTCCTCCTCGTCTTCATCATGAATGAGGTTGTGAACTAGATGCAGTATGGTGCCAACATCCTGACCACTGCACAGGAGAGCAAAGGAACAAGTGATCAGCTTCAACTTGAAACTCTTCCCACGCCCATAATTTCAACACTATGTACGAAATGTCAGCCTCGAAAACTCTCTTCTCTCACGAAATGTACCTCTCCAGTGTCTCTCGTCTGTTTGTGGAAGACTATACCCATCTTAAATATTCATTCATCAGAATCATTTATAATGACAAATAAATGATTCTGATGAATTAGTAATTAAAAAATAAAAAAGGACGGTTAACCATGTTATGAGCGTTGGCGTTGCATAGTCTGTCCACCAGAGGACGCTCTACAACGTCCCTGTTAGTGATGGCGTTGCATAGTCTGTCCACCAGAGGACGCTCTACAACGTCCCTGTTAGTGATGGCGTTGCATAGTCTGTCCACCAGAGGACGCTCTACAACGTCCCTGTTAGTGATGGCGTTGCATAGTCTGTCCACCAGAGGACGCTCTACAACGTCCCTGTTAGTGATGGCGTTGCATAGTCTGTCCACCAGAGGACGCTCTACAACGTCCCTGTTAGTGATGGCGTTGCATAGTCTGTCCACCAGAGGACGCTCTCGACGTCCCTGTTAGTGATGGCGTTGCATATTCTGTCCACCAGAGGACGCTCTACAACGTCCCTGTTAGTGATGGCGTTGCATAGTCTGTCCACCAGAGGACGCTCTACGAAGATTTTGTCTGGACTACAAACTACATTGCTCGAGTGGCCTTTTAAATGTCATAAAAAAAAAAGATTAAAGACAAAGACACTAAATGTAACACATTAGATTGGCAGGGTAATGTCTACCATTATGTGGCTCTAGACTAATGGAATAATCCATTTGACTGCAGTAATTGAGCTGAATCCTTTATGGTGTGTCTTACTCTCCCTGCAGGGGTCCGGGGATGCTGGTTCTGCTCAGGCGCCACCTCTCTGCTCCTGCCTCCGGATCTCTGAACAGACGCACAGCACAAGAACAAGAGATCTCAAGATGCTCTAATAAACCCATAATCTTAAAGAGTGTTAGTGTTTGAAAACCCCCCACCCCCACCTTTACTAAAATGTTAGGATCATCAGGAAGTCCTTAATGTTCTTGGGTTAGGGCTGGGCGATATGGAGAAAATCAGATATTGCGATATTCTTGTCCTAATACCTCAATGTCGATATTGTGGCAATATTATAGGGTTGACAATTGGTGCTTTAACAATATCTTCACAATGAGATTTTATATAAATAATCATCAGTAATGTACTGTACATATAATGGCTAAGTGGGTAAAGTAGAAATAACAGAAGAAGGAACACTTAAGCCTGTTAGAATATTACGATATATCCAAAATCTAAGATATCATAACCTCATATCACAATATTGATTTAATATAGATATATTGCCCAGCCCTAACTTGGGTCATGTTCCCAGCTGACAGATTTTATACACGTTTTCTAAATTAGAGGAATAAGCACAATAGTGTCTTATCTCACCTCTGTCCGTCTCCCAGGATTCTCATGGCGTCACTCAGATTCCTGCCCACTTGAGCCAAGGTAGAGTCCACCATCATCTAAAGTGTGTGTTTGTGTGTGTGTGTGTGTGTGTTGGGAGCAAGTTAACGAGAAGACAATATTAGAACAATTTTTTTTACATTGTAATACAGAATTCACACACTGTGCATGCACACAATTCAAGTGGTCCAGTAGAGTGAGACAGAGGTGGTAGAGTGTGGTCCAGTCCTACATAAGTGTCTAAGATAACTTCTGTTCTGATTTGACACTATGAATTCAATTAAATTGAATACATACTGTATGCTGATACAGTGTCTGTCTGCAGTCACCTCTCTGCCTTACTCAATGTCGCTCCCACATCACCATCTGATTGGTTACGTGTCACCAGCCAATCAACACCACTGAAGGCTGCTGTGCCACAGCCTCAATGCGGCTCCGGTAAACACAGAGCGGTTTTGAGGCAGCAGATATTACTGAGGTAACAGGAAAACACATCACAGAAGGAAATCAATAGTTACTGGATGTTCAGTTTTATTAGTAAGGGAGCTGCAGGAAGAGGAAGTGAGACGGCACCGGTACGCAGGCGAGAGAGGGTGAGTGTCCACAATGGGAAGGATCGTCCCACTTCCCAACATTGGACGCTCGATGGTTTTACGCTTGATGACCTTACTAGCCGTTCTTAATTTCTTTTCAATGACCACTGACAAGCAAAGAAAAGAGACTCCATCCTCCAACAAACCGGTGGGGAGGGGGACAGAGGCTGTCTGTGGGGCAGCTGCTCCTCTGGTGCCGTCTAAGTAGAGATAGGCTTCCATTTCCTCCCATGAGCACACCTCAGGGCAGCGCATCCTTCCCCAGCTCTGACACCTGGAGGCTGTTCTGTCAAGTTACCATTCTTGTCAATCAAAACCAAATTCCACGAAAAACAAAAAAATATAGTTGTGCAAGTGATGTCTGAGTTTAGTTCAGCACTCTATTCATCTGTAAACAGAGTGTGTGTCGCTGAGTTAGTGGAATCTTGGTGCTGAGACAACCTGTAGCATACTTTAGCCAATCACCAAAGTTTGTTGGAACGAACACACCCAGACCCACACCCACTTTTTTGCTTTATATTGCCAGATACAGAAGGGATGATACACATCTGATACAGATTTTGGATATCGTAATATCCTAATATTGTGTTAAAGTGCTGTCTTTTCCTGGATTTGAAGGCTGCATTACAGTAAAGTGATGTCATTTTCTGATCTGACCAGACTGTTGTAACTGTTCTATAATCTGCTTTTACCCACTTAGTCATTATATCCACATTACTGATGGTTATTTATCAAAATCTCATAGTGTACATATTTTGGGAAAGCACCAATAGTCAACACCACAAAATTGTTGCGGGACAGAGGTTTTTTGGTCAAAAATATCGATCCCATCCTTAGTGTATCCTATGCGGAAGTCTTTTACCAAGTAGCGTGACACAAATGCCGCACCTCCTCTTTTTTTTTTTTTTTTTTAAATAACTGTCAACATACACGGCAAAAGAAAACATCAGAGCCATGCACATAGAGATGTAGCATGGCAAAAATTAAACAAAAAGCAGTGACACACAGAAAAAGACAACAAAAATGGAACAAATCTACTAAAATACATAAATTAAGTAGAAATAAAGAGACGTGTGTATGACAATAATTTCACCTAAAACCATTAAAAGATATTGCATATATACAGTGTTTCTGTTGGAAGCCTAACGTGACTTAGTTTGTTGTTTGGTAGCACGCTGGTGACGGTGTTTGACCACTGGATGGAGCATTGCCACAGGAAAGGCTTGGAGGTAATCAACAGCCACAGGTACAGGTGTGTGTGTGTGGTAAAGCAAACACTATTTCACCTGTCAGGGTTGGCGTGTCAGTGGTATTGTTTGATTAGTGTTTAACTGGAAAGCAGAATGAAACTTACCAGAAATTAACTTAACTAAACTACACCTGTTCTACGGTGAGCATGCACAGTCATTAAATAGACTGATTGCATATATATATATATATATATATATATATATATATATATATATATATATATAAATAAAAATTGACCTAGAGAAAGTCACCCATGCCTTCCTTTCCTCCAGCCTTGACTGGTTTTATTTTGGAATCTCCCAGTCTTGTTTATCCTGTCAACTAATTCTTAATGCAGCAGCAGCAGAGTTTTGACGAGTGTAAAAAAGAGGGAGCACATTACTCGCACACACTCCCGCCTGTTAGCTACAGAGTTGATTTGAAAATCCTGATGTTTGTTTTCAAGGTGTGGTCAATGGTTTTGCCCCATCGTACATTACCCACCTGCTGTCCCCATATCACACTGTCAGCTCTTCTAATTCTCCTGAAAGACTGTATATATATATATATATATATATATATATATATATATATATATATATATATATATATATATATATATATATATATATATGTGTGTGTGTGTGTGTGTGTGTGTGTGTTACCTATAAACACCCTTCTTACTCTGATTGATAAGCACATTGTTAACAGTTGTTTTATTGTTATTATTACTTAGGTATTGCAGTGTTGTATCCTGTAAGACCAACAAGAAAATGCACTATATCTGCAAGGAATGTTTCATTATATTAAGCAACCACATTAAGATTGCCTTATTTACATTTGATAAAGGATACATATCTAAAAGGGGTATAAAGATTTACAGATACAAAATAGTTTCTGGATGTGCCCTGACAGTAGCTAGGTAAGGACTACTAGCCAGTCAGAAGCAGAGTATGAGGGCCCTGACAGTACCTAGGTAAGGACTACTAGCCAGTCAGAAGCAGAGTATGAGGGTGTGCCCTGACAGTACCTAGGTAAGGACTACTAGCCAGTCAGAAGCAGAGTATGAGGGCGTGCCCTGACAGTAGCTAGGTAAGGACTACTAGCCAGTCAGAAGCAGAGTATGAGGGCGTGCCCTGACAGTAGCTAGGTAAGGACTACTAGCCAGTCAGAAGCAGAGTATGAGGGCGTGCCCTGACAGTACCTAGGTAAGGACTACTAACCAGTCAGAAGCAGAGTATGAGGGCGTGCCCTGACAGTAGCTAGGTAAGGACTACTAGCCAGTCAGAAGCAGAGTATGAGGGTGTGCCCTGACAGTACCTAGGTAAGGACTACTAGCCAGTCAGAAGCAGAGTATGAGGGCGTGCCCTGACAGTAGCTAGGTAAGGACTACTAGCCAGTCAGAAGCAGAGTATGAGGGCGTGCCCTGACAGTACCTAGGTAAGGACTACTAACCAGTCAGAAGCAGAGTATGAGGGCCCTGACAGTACCTAGGTAAGGACTACTAGCCAGTCAGAAGCAGAGTATGAGGGAGTGCCCTGACAGTAGCTAGGTAAGGACTACTAGCCAGTCAGAAGCAGAGTATGAGTGCCCTGACAGTACCTAGGTAAGGACTACTAGCCAGTTTGTAAACCTATAACATGCACAAAAAGATATTTATCACAAATAAGGAAAGGGAAAAGCCAAAAAGCACTGTGTGTATTGTGTTGCTGCAGAGACGGCCAGGCCTACAGACTAAAGAAGAAACATTTGTTTCGTACAGATCCTCACAAAAATCACACTATGAATCATTTTAATATTTTTCAATGAAAATGAAAATGATCATTCCTTCCAATATTGTGAATCTTTTCGCAATTAGACTTCTTTCTTATGTCGTGTAGCCCCGGATCGTCTTATAAGGAGAGACGCACACCCCTAATATCTAACGTTACGTGGGGTACGTGGCCTGGCCTGACAGGGGGGTCAGAGGAGGACGTGTGACTGTTAACCAGCATCAGGCTGCCTGCAGCGGACACACTGATAAAGCGAGAGCAGCCGCGCTGTGTAAATACCCGTTTCATGGAGCTACCGCTCAGCTGACAGGTCACACAGCCCCGGGGGACAGCAGTGTGTGGCGGACACGGGGCTAGCTGGACACAGACAGCCCCAGGGGGACAGCAGTGTGTGGCGGACACAGGGCTAGCTAGATACAGACAGTCCCACAGGATACCAGTGTGTGGTGGACACAGGGCTAGCTAGATACAGACACAGTCCCACGGGACAGCAGTGTGTGGCGGACACAGGGCTAGCTGGACACAGACAGTCCCGGGGGACAGCAGTGTGTGGCGGACACGGGGCTAGCTAGATACAGACAGTCCCACAGGATACCAGTGTGTGGTGGACACAGGGCTAGCTAGATACAGACACAGCCCCGGAGGACCGCAGTGTTTGGCGGACACAGGGCTAGCTAGATACAGACACAGTCCCAGGGGACAGCAGTGTGTGGCGGACACGGGGCTAGCTAGATACAGACACAGTCCCAGGGGACAGCAGTGTGTGGCGGACACGGGGCTAGCTAGATACAGACACAGTCCCAGGGGACAGCAGTGTGTGGCGGACACGGGGCTAGCTAGATACAGACACAGCCCCGGAGGACAGCAGTGTTTGGCGGACACGGGGCTAGCTAGATACAGACAGTCCCTCAGAAGACCAGTGTGTGGCGGACACGGGGCTAGCTAGATACAGACAGTCCCGGAGGACAGCAGTGTGTGGCGGACACAGGGCTAGCTAGATACAGACAGTCCCTCAGAAGACCAGTGTGTGGCGGACACGGGGCAAGCTAGATACAGACAGTCCCGGAGGACAGCAGTGTGTGGCGGACACAGGGCTAGCTAGATACAGACAGTCCCTCAGAAGACCAGTGTGTGGCGGACACGGGGCTAGCTAGATACAGACAGTCCCGGAGGACAGCAGTGTGTGGCGGACACAGGGCTAGCTAGATACAGACAGTCCCTCAGGAGACCAGTGTGTGGCGGACACGGGGCTAGCTAGATACAGACAGTCCCGGAGGACAGCAGTGTGTGGCGGACACAGGGCTAGCTAGATACAGACAGTCCCTCAGGAGACCAGTGTGTGGCGGACACGGGGCTAGCTAGATACAGACACCGCTTCACCGAGCTTACCTTGAGTGCAGCGCCCACAGCGGGCAGCCTGGCCTGGTCTGCTGAATCTGTGGTGATGAACCGTGTCGGTGTCCCTTCCAGAAGTCTTCGGGAAAGCGTCAATTGGATACGTATTTACTGCTCTGACTTCCTTCTGTACTCTGCAGACCGAACCGGACAGTTTACTTCCGGGAGACGTGCGTTCCACGCTGGCAGCGCCGACGTCACGCTCTGCCACAGAACGGCCAGTCAGTTTCTTTAACTGTCTATGGCCAGTCAGGTGCTACCTGATGACGACAGCGGACTTCTTTTTTAATTATTAATGTATAGTTCAAACGTGCTACAGTCATTTTAGTACAGCATTATGCAACATGACCCCACACAATATGCAACAGAAACTCATTAACTCATCTAGTCTCATAAAAGTCTCCTCTATGACTTATTAAAAATGTCCTCCAAGGGGTGGAAAGTAGTGGAGATATCTGTTTGTTAAAATATTAACCTGTCATGGCTCCCCTTAACATAGGCTGCAATGGGAAATTGGCATCACCAATTTCAGTATTATTCAATACTTTCCACCACTTGGATCTCTTAGGACTTTCATAAGTTATAGAGGAGACTTTTATGAGTAATAAACATTTGTTAGATTTTCTGTTTTTGTAATTTGTGGAAGATTTCCCCTTTTTCTCACAAAATGCTTGTACTACATGTGAACTCAAACATATGGTCAAAAAGTCTAGCATTCCCTGTTTAATTAAGTTTTTGAGAGTAGCATTAGTTAGTTAGTTAGTTAGTTGGTTGGGTAGTTGGGTCTCATCAAAGACACACAACTCCCTCAGAGATTAGGCTGTAGTTTTGATTGCAATATTCATTTACAGTTAAATTTGCACCTGTTTGATTTTAAATATAACAAGTATTAATGTATCAACGCTGATGACAAACAAATGAATATATATTACCGTATATTCAAACTATTCAGACTTTATGGTGGTAGGCTTGATGTTGTCTACTCCTCCACTAAAATCCAGAGTGAAATATTTGACTTTTTTATGCCATTATGTTATGTTGTTGCCATTACTATCAGATCTGTTCTTATGCACATGTGTAGAAGTTCAACGTGTTTTATAACAGTGTACAATCTGAATATGACCACGTCAGGCTATGGAATCTCTGCTCTTATAAACCATGTTCTTGGGAGTGATTTAACCATGAACACATTTTTGTATAGCATACATTTGAGTCATCAAAAAGACAAGCTTTGCACGCAAAATTTGGACATTTATTTTATAAATACGTATTACATATAGAGCATCCAATCTGAACATTTTAATATTCATTATGCGAAACAAGGACCTTAAGCACTCATTCTTTGAAAAGTACACAACAGGTGTCAAAATATGAAATTCTGTTCTGAAGGAAAGCATATTTATTTTAAGAAACTAACAAACAGCAAGGAGGAGCACCCTCAAATCCACCCTGTGGCCATTTGCTGCATGTCTCCCACTCAGATTGTACCTTCATTTGACAAATACAACTGATTGGTTGATTGATTGGTTAATTGGTTAATTGCCTGAGTTATGGCTGCAGTAAAAATGAATTAGTGCAGCTTTAAAGATGACCATGTGCAATGAGGATGTTGCAGGTGTACAGATGGAAACAGCTGTATGCTGTCAACACATCAGATACCACGGAACAATTAGAGCCCTGTTCTTTTCACAGTCTCACTGAATCACTCTATCACTGAGGCATGTAAAGTGCACACACACATTCATCTTGTATCTGTTTTATCAAAACTAGAAAGCTCTTTTTGTGTGTGTTTTTTTTTTATCAAAGTTACACTACAACAGCTCTGTGTTTTGGGTTGAAAATAGCTCATAGAAGAAAAGGCAACACAGCTGTCACACCCTTAAACGCTTGGAAACATGCATTCATGCTTTACAATATGATTTCATGCATGCAAGGCCCCAGCGGCAGCATTCATCATCAAAGTACGCTTGCAAGGGAGGTAAACTACTATGCAAATAATGGCATTCAAAGTGTATGGGAGTGTATCAGCACTCCCTTAACATGCTGCAGCGTCAAAAAGTCATGCAGCGGTATACATACTCAATAATTTCCCTCTGTTTTCTTTAATTTGCTATTGACTCCATATTCCATATTCTGACACTGGCAGCAGAGGTTTAGGTTTTTGGCTCAAGACTGAAGCTCCAGTGCAGGGAACGGGGTATAGAAAGTAGTTTGAGCTATCGGTATCGGCATTTATAATGGCCGATAAAAAATAAATAAATAAGAAAATCCTTTACAATGACAAATAAATGATTCTAAAAGAATAAAAATATTTTAAAAATAAAATAAAAACGGTCGGTAAACCATGTTATGAGCGTTGGCGTTGAATAGTTTGTCCACCAGAGGACGCTCTACAACGTCCCCGTTGGCAACACAGATTTTTTATTCAAAAGGACTTTCATGTAAGTTTCAAAGCTTAAGTTTGTATTTTTATACATTTTATTTATCAGAACTTTAATTTAATTTGATGTCCCTCTGTTCTGTCGGTGACAATACAACAAATTATTATCATATTATTTTAGTGAGTTCATGTTTTGTTATGCGATTCTGGATTTTTTTTAAAATATATATCTGCCAATATATTGGAATATCGGATTTAAAAATCCGGATTTTTAAATAAACAAATATTTGTATCAGTATATATTTTTTATGGGCCAGGGTCTAATTACAAGTCAGAAAATCCAATGTGGCAGAAAACAGCAGCAGTATGTGTCCCCGGGCTTCAATCTGGAGATTTTAGACGCTGGAGAGAACACACAGATGTCATATCCTGATATGATTCATAATACATTCCCTGCTCAACCTGAAAGTTCATTCTTGACCTTAGAAATATTAGTTTGTACCAAATAATCCCAACTCAAAGTCTTTGTAGGGACTGTACAAAAAAACCCTCGGTAATCTTATATTTCTATTAAAAGAAAGGGCAAAAAGGGGAAACTGGTCTAACGCCGTGTTTCTCAAATGGGGGTACTTTGGAGCACTGCAGGGGGTATGTGAGATTTTTTAAAAATATGTTAATTTAATAATATCAGTCATGCATAATTCCCTGAAAAAGTATACTATAATAGTAAATGAATTTAGTAATGCATTTTTAGTCTATTCTAAAGAATAGGACTTGCTCCCACAAGTAAATGGAGGGATAGGGGGACAATAATGTCTCTAGATAGGGGGACAATAATGTCCGTAGATAGGGGGACAATAATGTCTCTAGATAGGGGGACAATAATGTCCGTAGATAGGGGGACAATAATGTCTCTAGATAGGGGGACAATAATGTCCGTAGATAGGGGGACAATAATGTCTCTAGATAGGGGGACAATAATGTCCGTAGATAGGGGGACAATAATGTCTCTAGATAGGGGGACAATAATGTCTCTAGATAGGGGGACAATAATGTCCGTAGATAGGGGGACAATAATGTCTCTAGATAGGGGGACAATAATGTCTGTAGATTTTTATGTCTTAATTTATATGTATTGTATATGTTGAACTTTTGAACTGTAAATTAGCAGACATCTATTAATGTTTTTTGTATAAATATAAATAAATCACAATTACAATTACAAAAACATTTGTGGTGCAGCGCTGAAATGTACCTCTTTATACTGGCTTTATTATTATTATTATTTTTTTAAATGCGTTGCCCTGGTCAGAAGGTACTTGGCACAGAGAATATTTCACATGGTGAACATCATTGAAAAAGTTTTGAGAACCACTGGTCTAATGGAACCTCTGCTTGACTGCAAAAATACTGCAATACTTTCCTCCCAATACCTCGAAAGACTGCATTTACAGCAAATGTAACTTTAAGAGCCAATTAGTGCCCTTGGTATAAATAGAACCCAATCTTTGGTTCCTCAGGTGCAACTTGGAAGTACATATAGTTTTTGACCACACACACACACACACACACACACACACACACACATACACATACACATACACTCTCTCTCTCGCTCTCTCTCACTGCACACCACTACACAGGCACACATAAAAGCTGTAGTTTGTCTGGAAAACCAAAGCAGATTTGATGGAAACAATTGGAACCAATGGTTTCAACTGCAAATATGACTCTCATTGATCAAAAAAAGGCAAAAAGTGCATTACTCTCCCCGTGGGACAGCACCCCAGGGGCCTAAAGCATGGCCTTCGCCTCCACAATAACAACATTGGGAATATTCCAGCCCCCCACTATTTTTCAGTAAAGAGGTTCTAGTTAGCTGCCCCTACCTCTTTTCTGACCGCAATGCTCCAAATAATTTAACGATATTTAAACAATAATTGTTCTGCAGTCAATTACCAGCTTTTTCAGCTGCATGTCGCAGTCTTCATCAGCATGCAGAGTTTTCTCGTGTGATATGGTTAAAAGCTCCACAAAATCTAGTAAGTGGAGTTTGAGTTGGATTTTTGTTGTTGTCCAAATTACAAATTCTACAATCACTAGGTTTAAGAATGAACTTTGGTGCTTAAAGATTGAAGAAGAAAGAAGAAATCTCCACAGGCTACCTATACCATGTCGGGGGGGCACTGTATCTGTGCCACATTCTCATTAGGGGCTGACCCTGCCTTCCTTCACTGTTAACAGTCTAACTGTAAAACTACAGTGTACTGCAATGAAAGTAGAAAGGAAGAGAAATGTATTGCGTGTACTTGAGGCCATATTCAGGAAGAATTAGATCTCACCACAACAACTTCTCCAAAGAGTCAATACAGTTGACTTGCTATGAGTTTCTTCTTCGGTGGGGGGCCTCCCACCAAGAGTCAGGGTCTGCCTGAGGTTTCTGTCTGTTTGAAGGAAGTTTTTCCTTGCCACAGTCACACCATATGCTTGCTCATGGGAATTTGTTGGGTCTCTGTAAATTATAGATTTGGTCTAGATCTGCTCCATCTGTAAAGTGTCCTGAGATAACTCTTGTTAGGATGTGACACTATGAATACAATTAAATAGAAATTGAATTCATCTGGCTGCTGCTCAGTCTCCCAAAGACTTTCTGCCAAGACGTATTGATCACATATCATCTGTCATAATAAACATGTATCATTACTTATCTAATCTATCTTGACTTGTCTAATGTATGTGTGCTTGTGTGGAGGTGTATGCTTCAGGGAGCTTCAGCCAGTACAGTTCACTCCTGCCTCATTTCACTTGGTGTGGTTTCTCTGGTTGCCGTGGTTACACGGTGAGCCGTGGGTAGCAATTTAAAAAGCAAAGTCAGTCAGTAGCTGTTATCAACCAAACAAACAGAGGCAGCAGTGGCAACCTCTCAATAAAGAGACATGGGAAGTTTCAAACTTTTGCCAAAAATCTGTCAGTAAGAAGCTACTTTTAGCCTTAAAGCCTCTGAAAACATATTTTCTCTCTCAGCTTGCTACTCAGACTGATGGATTCCAACATTAACACAGCATTTCTGCCAAAGTGACCGAACTCTTTTGGTCACTTCAAATGACTTCTCGCCTGTGCTCTTCTCACTGGTTGGAGGTGGGCGGACCTTAATTGGAAACAGGCAATGCCATGCCCATGTGCAGTGCCGCTCATGAGTATAGGACCCCATGCTTTAGATGACTTAAAAGAGGAATAAAAATAAATTGTAAATTGTAAATTTTGTAAATTGATCTTATTGCTTTAATTAAAAAATGAGTAAAAATCCAACCTTTAAGGACATCAATTTTCTTTGTGAATGAATAATGTATCATAGATAAATACATTTTCTTCCTTAAAATATAGGGCTTTTGGAATTAAAATAGCCCCCCTGCCCCCCCCATATCACATACCTTTCACCGTACCTAGAGATCGGCATGGGGAACTCTCCATTAGATCATCTCTTTAAATGCAAATTAAACCAGCTATTAAGCTAACTGAAATACCACAATGCCAATCTCTAGGTATGGTGAAGGGGATGTGATGATGGGGGGGGGGGGACTTTATCAGGATGCATAGTATTCTGATCCATGAAATAACTGGACTTTAATAATGAAAATGTGCCTGCCTCTATGGGAATTTAACATGGAGGGGGGTGTATACTTATGCCCCCTGTATTTTAACATAGGGGGGTGTATACTTATGCCCCCTGTATTTTAACATAGGGGGGTGTATACTTATGCCCCTGTATTTTAACATAGGGGGTGTATACTTATGCCCCTGTATTTTAACATAGGGGGTGTATACTTATGCCCCTGTATTTTAACATAGGGGGTGTATACTTATGCCCCCTGTATTTTAAGGAAGAAGATTTATTTATTTATGATACATTATTCATTCACAAAGAAAATTGGTGTCCTTAAAGGTTGGATTTTTCCTCATTTTTTAATTAAGGGATTAAGATCAATTTCCAAAAGATGATTTTTTTATTCCTCTTTTTTAGTCAACTTAAGCATGGGTTCCAATACTCATGAGCAGCACTGTACTTCTGAGCACCAATTAGGTTTTCACAACATTTAAAATCTAAAGCTGGTGACAGTTTATGGGTTTGCTAATGTAGCTTAGCATTGGACTGGTGAACCCATGCACACTAAACTAATCCAGAGGGCTCCAGCTAAAACAAGATTTCCCCGCTTTGGCCCATCAGGTAAATGCAAGGACACATTCCTGGTAGATAACTTTGTGACGGGTAGTTCTACTGTTTACCCTGATATTCCAAAAGTCATTTGACCTGTCCTAGTACATCGTAGTAGCTACTTATAATGTCTCTATTGTTTTACTGTGCTTTGGACCAAGTAAAGACACCTGTTAACATCCAAATACACTGAGTTTGAATGCACATTCTGTATTTTATGTATGTGGCATGATGGTTTCAGGGGGGACCCACATTGAACACATGAATATGATCTACCTGCAGACTACCTGCAAGCTACACCAGCCTGAACCTGACTGGGTCCAAAGGGTTGAAGCATACATCAGTACCATCTTAAATGGCTCTTTTACCCTCTACTCGCCCTAGACTTCCTTTCTTTTTCATTGCAGTCTGAGCAGCTGCATCATTACCTCTCCTCTTCCTCTTCTTCTTAAAACCATAATGGAGCATTTTCTGTCCTTTTTCTGATGAATCCCTCAGCTCCGTGTCAGGCTAGTAACCCACCCCGAGAACTTTCTTCATGTGCTCGTACACCACGTAGGAGATGCTGACAGCTGGAACCACTTTGAGGAAGTTGGGGGTGATGCCACGATACAGGCCCGGTACACCTTCATGGGATATGATGTATTTGAACTGGCCCAGCATGGTCAGCTTGGGTTTACCCTCAGCGAGGGCTGAAAGATGAGGCACAAGGGAGGTTATTGTTATTGGTTATTGTTGTTCATCCTCTGTATGCTTCAACTCGGTCTCAAACCAGTTCGTGAAATGGTTATTTTGGTTTACTAATTTGTGTACATGTCACAATTTTCTCATTTATTACATGTACATGTCACGTGACCATTTCACAAACTGCCCACTGCAAACTGGGCTGCTCTGGGGGCCGAACCAACGGGGAAATGCGCCGGTGACAACAACAGGATGGACCGCCAAACGCGGACGCAATCTCTGGGCGCAGGGACACGATCCGTGGTCTCTGTGGCACGGAACGACGAGGAGATGAAACGCCACACGCCGACCACAATAACTGGACGGTTGTGGTTAGGGAAAAAAGAACGGGGAAAGGAACTGTCACACGCGGGACACGCCGACAACAACGTGACGGTTGTGGTTAGAGACCGTCCTGTATTGTTTGACCCATCCCCCCCCAACCAACCTCCCTGTGCAAATTTTCTGCTTTTCAATACTACTCGCTACCGTACTCACGTGATCACGTAATAGGCTTCCCACTGAAATATATTACTTCAAAATTCGTAATCATCACACAAAAATAACTGTATGTACAGCATGTCTGAGTCTACAGTAGGTTATGTGCTGTATATCTCACCTTGCGCCTGCATACGTGTCCGAATGAGAGCGAGGGGATAGGATGCCAGCTGGCCGCAGGTGCTGGAGATGGTACCACAGCCCAGCAGGACCAAAACTCCTGGGTCTGCTGAGTCTACACAGTACCTCTGGAGCCAGGCGTTCTTCAGAGTCTCCAAGCATGAATCGTCAGAAAGAGTTTCAAAAATAATGGAGAAGAGTGAAAGAAAATAGGGTATACAGTAAGAGCAAAGAAAAAAGGAAAGGAGATGAGAGTCTTATTAAAAAACAATCAATAAATTCTTATATGCATTTCAATTTTATTTGTCTTTTCCGGGAAATGCCTAATATCGGCCCGCCGATATATCGGTCGGGCTCTAATTCATATAATCTCATGAAAAGACCAAACCAACAATGAAAGTATCTTACTAACAAGTATTGTGTGTGTATCCAAAGCTTATTTTATTGAGCTCCATTTACATTTAGCCAATTCAAGTAAAATATTTGGATGCATTTTCACACTGAAATCTGACTGCTCAAACCTTTGGAGATACCCAGATGATTAAAAAAGTGTAAATATATCCGTCTGGGCCGCATTTACACTTCCAAATGTGATTTAACAGACTTTCCTTTACACTTAGCCACATACACACACAGTTAGCTATCAATTCAACAACATTCTGGAGTTATTTTTTGTAGAGTTCCCACCATGGTTCCCTTATTGCAGAAGAGTGGCTAAGTTATACATAGAGCATACTGTAATGTACACACACCTCATACACAGCCAAGTCAATGCCAGCATAGGGGATGATGCCCAGTGTATTTGGCAGGTAGCCCCTGTAGAAAGCCCGCACTCCCTCCGTCTTCATGATTTGTCTGGCACAATCAGCCATACCTGAGTATTGTCCTGTCTTCCTTAGTGTAAGTCGTGTCTTCAGCACCTACCCAACAGAGGGGGACAGGGGAAGTTGGAGAAGGTAAAAGAGTGGGGACAGATAGGAAAATTCTTCTCTTCTTTAATTGGACATGACTTGATTATGTATTCTTTTTTTACAAAGAAATAGCATCAAGAGACCATTATCCAACCATCCATTTTCTGCTGCTTATCAGGGTCTTGGTCATGGTAGCAGTGGGCTATACTTCTACTGGATTTCCCAGAACGCAATGGGTTATGTAACCCCGCCAACATGTTCTGGGTCTCCACCAGGGTCTTCTTCCATTTAGACATGTCCAGAAGCCCTCCAGATTTCTAAAATTAACTCAACTAGAAACAGCCGGTTGTACTCTGAGCTCCTTGGTGTTTGTGCTGCACTCATGTGATGTCAAAATAATCAGAAAAATGAGTTTCTGACTGGGAAAATATACACTGCATTAACAGTGTGAGAGAGGACATGACCTTGACAGAGCACTGTACTTTCTCATAAGGCAGGCACTTATTTTCTATTATGCTGTTTATGAAACTGCTCTCTAAAAGGAGTTTGTCTTTACCAGAACATGATTTGCATTAATTTAAAAGTGACAAAACAGTGTTAAGCTCCAGAAACAGTGGCAAGAAATTTGCAAATTGGCCATCATAACAGCCCTATCTTAATACAACCCTTCCAATTACAAACATTTCAAACTGACCTCCATGGGGTAGATGATGGTCTGGGCAGTAGCTCCTGCCAGAGATCCAGCAATGAACCTCTCTTGTACCCTTAAACTGCCCCCCTCTTTACTTCCTCGGATCAGCCACTTGATCTAGAGCAAGAGAAGGAGCAGGAGGCGGGAAGGCATAAGCAATGGAAGAAGATGTTGGGCGAGCGCAGAAGAGTGGTGGTCATGTGATTCAGCCTGAGAGAAGGCAAGTGCAAAGGTATACTATACACATCATTTTATGATACATCAAGTATGATTTGTTCCCTTTATTTGAGACAGAGGAACCATTATGATTGTCCCTGAATAATAATCCAACATGACACACTAGGCAGCAGTTAATCTATCTGCGAGCATATGCAGGCAGACAGATGTTCACTTTGTCATTGATTAATTGGAGTGCACTTACCTGTTCATAGGCCATAAACTTAATGGCAGATTCGGGGGCAATCTTTAGGACATTGATGCCATTTCCCCTCCAGAGGGAGACGACGCCTCCCTCCTGGACCATCCCCCTCAGTCCGGACCACAGATTAATCCCCCGAGATGTAGAGCCATGTACCTGGACACACAAACACTGGCGGGTCAGTCACCTATATTACAAACTGTGCTAAGTTTGAAATGTTACCTTAGGCTGGTGTGTATGTATCCAACCATAGAAGGGTTTCTCAGGTTTAGCCTGATGAAGACTTTGTAGGTAGAAAAGTTAACCAGCATGCTAACATGTTGGCAAACAAAACAACATTACCATTCATTTAGAGAAGTGTTTGTGTCCAATAGTCACTCTCTTTTAGCTATCTGTCTCTACTAACTCCTGATAAAATATATTTTTCTTTATATCTTTAGCTGCTAAATACTCAACTAAGTTCACCAGCTAGTCTCTAGTGGGAGTGGACCTGGTCAACATCCTCGCAGCAGCGTTCAGGACCAGCTATAGATGGTCCAGAGACAACTTGCTGAGGCAGGTAGTCAAGCCAGGATGATATAAAACTGTAAATGATCATCTCAAACTCAGATTGTCAAAAAACAGACCCGAATTTGACAATGTTTCTATCGGGTTGATGATTTGATATACATAAAGCATGATCACTGTGATGAGATTTCTGAGTTTAGACTATACAAAGGGACCCTTTAGCACTGAGCCACCTTGGAAGTTGTGTTATCTGAAGCAACGATAAGGACCTCAGTCTTATCTGAACTGAGCTGTAAAACGTTGTTAGCCATACATTTCTTAATAGCAAGCAGGCAATTGTGCAAAACTGTCACTTCATCAGTTTCTTCAGGCTTAAAGGAAACATACAACTGAATTTCATCAGCAAAACAGTGATATGAAATACCTTTACATTGGCTAATAACATGGTCAAGGGAAAGTTCAACAATGTAAATAAAATAGGATCTAACATAGAACCCTGAGGCACCCCACAGGAAACATAGTGTTAAACTTGGTGCTTGGTGGATTTCCACTCTTGTTCAGCCCTCCAACATTTACGCCTGAAACAAGAAATGGAGTCATGCAGCCACTAGTCTTATCTTTGGAGTATCAGTTACCTAAAAGATGGTAAGCTTGAAATCTGTTACTCAATCCAATTAGATAATTTGGTTAACAAGCAAGTGCTTGTGTTGCAGTTTCAATGTGTGTGAATGGGGCTAGTTAAAAAGTTCCTTCATCATATGAGTCAGAGTGAAAGTGAAATGACTCACCTGCAGGAAGACTTTCAGGCGGTCCAGAGGAGCAGTTCCTGTCCGGGACACAGCCCCTGCCATCGCTCCAGCAACCAGCTGCCTCCACACCAGACCTGAGCGCCGCTCCTTCTCCGAGAACTCGTCTGGTACCGTCAGCTGTTCCCCAATGTCAAACATCTATAACAACAGTAATAAAAGGGTCAATCAGAATTTATTTAGTTTGGGTGTCAAGCCTCCTTTGTGCAAAATTGCTAAAGGTTTATTTTGATATACCGTATATGTACAGTATATGTACTGTATTAATTAAATTCAATTGTATTTATAGTATCAAATCATATCAGGAGTTATCTGAAGACTCTTTACAGAGCAGGTCTAGACCACACTATAATTTACAAAAACCCAACAATTCCCCCAAGAACGAGCATTTAGTGCAACAACAGCAAGGAAAACTTCCTTTTAGGCAGAACATTACATATGATAGATTGTACTCTATATAAAGAAGGACAATGTGTCGTCATTTCATCTAACTGTACAAAAGCAAAGCCAAAATCTCCTGGATACGGGCGCTGCCATCTTGTGATTTTGGATTCATAGTTTGCGCAGTAGTGAAAGCATCAAAGTCCCGCCCATACACCCGCCCGACCAATCACGAGTCAAACGAGTTAAAAACCAAACTGATCAGAAAAATTAACACCGGAACAAACATCAGCATGATGTGTGTATGTACTGTATATACACATACTGTCATTGTTATTAACTGTAACATTACTATCACTGGAACCAGATGACTCACATGGGAGTGTTTCCAGTAGTGGACGATCTCCTCCATGTTGTGGAAAGGGTTGAACAGAAAGTGATCGCGCCATTCATTCCAGTCAATGGTCATAGTGCCATCCCTGTCCATACTGGGAGAGAGAGAGTTACACCAGAAATTACATCATCAACAGATCACTTATGGTGACGCAATTATTGCAATACAGCTTGCAAAACCCACTCGCTTTGTCCATGACATGGCACGTTGAACACTCATCCCTTATCTACTCCAACCACTCCATAGAATGGTCGCACTCCTCTTATCAAACCAGGGGTCTTGTTCCTACATGTTTAGCTGTGGATAAAAATCATGGGACTAAACCTGAATCTGGGTACTGAACCTGCAATGCACCCTTGGATCCATCCTTGTTCAAAGTCAATAATTTGCCATTTAGTGACTTGCACCATGATAAAGGAATACGTTTACAAATGTCATGTTTTTTTCTGCTTCACCTATTACAGTAAAGGCCCTGATTTAAAAACAATTTTGTTTTTATTGATATCATTTTTTGGGCATATTAGATCTTTGTTATACAGGACAAGTGAATATGTGAAAGGGAAGAGAGAGGGTGAATGACAATCCGTGATATAGAGCAGATGAGAAGCCATTGGAGGTTTTACAGCAGTGGGTTCTGAGACCATGCTTATAAGCATTTGTCATTAATTAGGAAAAGTCATTAAGTATCAAAACAATAAAAGAAAAGGTTATGGCTGCTTATTGACGTGCTTAACCCTCATGTTGTCCTCATGTTGTCCTATATCAATGTTCTTTTAATTTCCCAAAATAACATGATTGATTCCACACAACGGTCTTTGCCAAGTACAAATCTCTACTTTCATTAATTTTGGGGCGTCTTATTAAATTTTATAGCATTTGAAAAACAAATTGAAGTGTTTTTGAAATAGTTTTGAGTAAAAGTTGACATATTCCAGTCTGTGATTATCATCAACATCCATTCCTTTTATTTTAGTCTCAATAATGCTGCTTTTCTAACTCAACATATCTAACCAATAATCTAATCTAACATTAGGTATAATTTCCTATAAATGAGGTTTATTGACCATAAATTCCTAAAATAACTGTAAAACTAAAGTTAGTGTTATGTAGTGTTGAAAACATAAAAAAAGTGACAAAACGTACGAAAAAGTTAAAATCATCGATAAAAAGCATCAAAAAAAGTGTTGATTTTCAATTTTGACGGGAAGACAACACAAGTGTTAAGAGGGGTCTTATATTTCCTGTTTCATTTTTTTCTGTTATTTTCTCTCATTTATTGTGCTATCTGCCCCCCCCCCCCACACACACACACACACACACACACACACACACACACTCTGTACCTCTGCAGTATCTTGGATGCCTGCTCCATGGTGACCTCCACACCAAGCTGGTGCAGTGAGTGCTGGATCTCCCCGACATCAATCCGACCTACACAACAGAGCAGGGGGGGGTGTCTGTTTATTATAATACTGATGCATGTCAGGTGCCTTCGCCGTTTGTTATTGCCCCAAAAGTCTCCTTTGGTGTCATATCTCACCCCCAACCGGTCAAGGCAGATGCCCCCCCACCCTGAGCCATGGTTCTGCTCGAGGTTTCTGCCTCTTAAAGGAGGTTTTTCCTTGCCTCTGTGTCCTAGTGCTTGCTCTTGGTGGGAACTGTTGGGTTTCTGTAAATAACATCACAGAGTACGGTCTAGACCTGCTCTTTAGGGAAAGCGCAATGAGATAACTGTTGTTGTGATTTGGCGCTATATAAATCAAATAAAATAAAATTGAATTGAATTGAATATCTAAATGCTCTTGGTCAAGACTCTTGGCGTCACTTTTGACGTTCCGGGTCACGCACATTCAACTGACATGTAGGACAAGAACGGGACAGATTTAGGAAAAGGTGGGAGAGTGGGGGTTCATTTCAGTGACACACGGGCCAAGAACGGGATATGAACCCTGGTCCCCTGTGGGAAGGTCAACCTCCTTACAGACACTGAAGGGGGATTTTTGCATCGGTATCTGACGCTGAGCACCACTGACCCGTATTTTACCAGTTGAGCGTGAGAACAGGATGGGATGTGACAGAGAATTGCGAGTGTGCATGCGCACGTTTAAGTAAATACCATCATTGTTGCGGTCCAGATTGTGAAACATGAGCCTCAGCCTCTTCTCATGAGCCTGCAGGTACTGGGAGAACTCCTGGAAGTCCAGCAGACCATCATGGTTGATGTCGCTCTCCAGGACTATCTGTAGGGGCGGAGGGAGACTTTCACTCATTCAGACAGGTAAAGATGGGATGGAGGAGGTAGAGATGGTGGAGGTAGGTGTATACAGAGGAGGGTGTTTTGATAGACTGGATCAATAGAAGTACATTTCCTAGATAATTGCCTGACAGATCCGGATGTCCCTCCCTTCGAGCTAACAAGCTACATGCTGACAATGACAATGTCCAGTTTAGAAGAAAACGTGGATTGTGCAACCTGCTTGGTTCTTTCAGGACGTACCCCAAAAATGTGTAACTTTGCGTCAAGGCGACGCAGACCGCAAAGGCTGTGATTGGTTAACTCGCCTGTGTGTTGATAGTCTGCCTCAAGCAGCTTACTGTGGCGAGTAGCAACATGCTAGTTCACCTACAATAGCTTTGCAAATAAACTCTTCCTCCTATCCCAGAATGCATCCGTGGTGTAGCCAGACAAGTATGTTGGTAATGTAGACGGCAACAAAGTGACCGGGGTCAGGGGTTAGGGGGGTACATAAAGAGTGCAAGAGATACACAAGTGGACAGAACATAAGGTAAGGTGCTCCCGGTGAAAGTCAAGAAAGAAACCACATCTTACCTGGCTGCAATATAATCCCTCCACTCTTGATTAGGACAGAGAGAGAGAGAGAGAGAGAGAGAGAGAGAGAGAGAGAGAGAGCAAACAAGACTAGTTCTTGTGCATGGCCAGATGAACACACTCATACTATTACTTTTCTATGCCTTTACTCATCACTAATCAGTATTTTTATTTTATAAATTTCATATAG
>JABXJD010000593.1:0-5000 GCA_013375575.1 Percina caprodes
TTAACATTGTTGTTTTTAACATTGTTGTTTTTAACATTGTTGTTTGAAGCTGAGCGCAAACTTTTAATCGCTCCTCTTGCTCCAAAACAACCACCTCAGTTTTTCCTCATTTAATTTCAGAAAGTTCTGGCACATCCAGCCGTTAATTTGTTCAATACACTTAGTCAGTTTTTGTATTGGACTATAGTCCCCTGGCGATAAGGTTATGTAAATTTGTGTGTCATCCGCATAACTATGGTAACTTATTTTGTTGTTTTCCATAATCTAAGTAGAAAATGACTGCCGGACCTCGACCAATCACACGCAGGCTGAGAGAGACTCTCATGTCCAGCTCTGTGTGTGTCTGTCTGTGTGTGTGTGTCTGTGTGTGTGTGTTTGTCTGTCCGTGTGTGTATATGTGTGTGTGTCTGTCTCTGTGTGTCTGTGTGTGTGTGTGTCTCTGTGTGTGTGTGTGTGTGTGTGTGTGTGTCTGTCTGTGTGTGTGTGTGTCTGTCTGTGTGTGTGTGTGTGTGTGTCTGTGTGTGTGTCTGTGTGTGTGTGTGTGTGTGTGTGTCTCTGTGTGTGTGTGTGTGTGTGTGTGTGTGTCTGTGTGTGTGTGTGTCTGTGTGTGTGTCTGTGTGTGTGTGTGTGTGTGTGTCTCTGTGTGTGTGTGTGTCTCTGTGTGTGTGTGTGTGTGTGTGTGTGCCTGTGTGTGTGTGTGTGTCTCTGTGTGTGTGTGTGTGTGTGTGTGTGTGTGTGTGTGTGTGTGTGTGTGTGTGTGTGTGTGTGTGTGTGTGTGTGTGTGTGTGTGTGTGTGTCTGTGTGTGTGTGTGTGTGTGTGTGTGTGTGTCTCTGTGTGTGAGTGTGTGTGTGTGTGTGTGTGTGTGTGTGTGTGTGTGTGTGTGTCTGTGTGTGTGTGTGTGTGTGTGTGTGTGTCTCTGTGTGTGTGTGTGTGTGTGTGTGTGTGTCTCTGTGTGTGTGTGTGTGTGTGTGTGTCTCTGTGTGTGTGTGTGTGTGTCTGTGTGTGTGTGTGTGTGTGTGTGTGTGTGTCTGTGTGTGTGTGTGTGTGTGTGTGTGTGTGTGTGTGTGTGTGTGTGTGTGTGTGTGTGTGTGTGTGTGTGTGTACCTCCAGTGAGATGTATAAAACAGGAACGGCGATGTTTAAAACTCCAGAAACAGATTTCATGTCCTTCAGCAGCATCTGCTCGGTGTCCAGGCCTGGGGACCAAATACTGCATTAATACTCAAAATACTGCATTAGTACTTGTTCTCACACAGAAATACTGCATTAGTACTCAAAGTCCTGCATTAGTACTTGTTCTCACGCAGAAATACTGCATTAGTACTTGTTCTCACGCAGAAATACTGCATTAGTACTCGTTCTGAAGCAGAAATACTGCATTAGTACTCATTCTCACGCAGAAATACTGCATTAGTACTCGTTCTGAAGCAGAAATACTGCATTAGTACTCATTCTCACGCAGAAATACTGCATTAGTACTCATTCTCACGCAGAAATACTGCATTAGTACTTGTTCTCACGCAGAAATACTGCATTAGTACTCGTTCTGAAGCAGAAATACTGCTCTTTATTTAAAGGTCCCATTTTGTAAAGTGCTGCAGGGCCGTTACAGTCGTTCCCCGACTGCAAAGACTAAGAGAACCGGAAACACCGACCAATCAGAGCAGACCAGGCTGTTTTTAAAGAGACAGGCGCTAAATTGGAGCCTGTTACAGTTCAGCACGTTAGCGTGTTCCCTGCCTGATGTGAGTCTCATGCTCATAATGTCATACTGACATTAGTGAAATCCTTAAAATAATAAAGTTTCTCATTGTGAACAATAACAGACGATGAAATAATTTCAGAAACGTTGTAGCTATCTATGCTAACGTTAGCTCAAAACACCATTCACCTGACAGCCTTTGTTGTGTTTGATGCTAACTTGTAGCTAGGTTAGCAGTGAACCAACTTCGTTAATTAGGTTTTATTATGTTGACGTTACAGAAGTCTCTCGTTAGCATCTCGGAGGCTACTTCAGACGTTACAGAAGTCTCTCGTTAGCATCTCGGAGGCTACTTCAGACGTTACAGAAGTCTCTCGTTAGCATCTCGGAGGCTACTTCGGACGTTACAGAAGTCTCTCGTTAGCATCTCGGAGGCTACTTCGGACGTTACAGAAGTCTCTCGTTAGCATCTCGAAGGTTACTTCAGACGTTACAGAAGTCTCTCGTTAGCATCTCGGAGGCTACTTCGGACGTTACAGAAGTCTCTCGTTAGCATCTCGGAGGCTACTTCGGACGTTACAGAAGTCTCTCGTTAGCATCTCGGAGGCTACTTCAGACGCTACAGAAGTCTCTCGTTAGCATCTCGGAGGCTACTTCAGACGTTACAGAAGTCTCTCGTTAGCATCTCGAAGGCTACTTCAGACGTTACAGAAGTCTCTCGTTAGCATCTCGAAGGCTACTTCGGACGTTACAGAAGTCTCTCGTTAGCATCTCGAAGGCTACTTCGGACGCTACAGAAGTCTCTCGTTAGCATCTCGGAGGCTACTTCGGACGTTACAGAAGTCTCTCGTTAGCATCTCGGAGGCTACTTCAGACGTTACAGATGTCTCTCGTTAGCATCTGGTTAGCATCTGGTTAGCATCTCGGAGGCTACTTCAGCGCTGTGACTCACCGGAGACGTTGAACTTGGCGTGCTGCAGCTGGTCGAACAGCTCGCCGCGGCGCGGCAGCGCCGGGAAACGGGACTCCAACGCCGCCACCAGCTCCTCGTCTTTAGGAGTCACCTTACCCGCCGAGGGAGCCATGTTCACACAGTCCAACACCACCGCCGCTGCAGACAGACAGGCAGACAGACAGGCAGACAGACAGACAGACAGGCAGACAGACAGACAGACAGGCAGACAGACAGACAGACAGACAGAGACAAAATGATCAAAATAGTTGGCAATAAAGCACAGACGATGACCTCATTTATGTCACCAACCAATCACAACTCCATCCAGAAAACAAGCATTTTAACTGGTTGTCGTGTTGCCAACAGGTAACAGGTGACAGATGACAGGTGACAGATGACAGGTAACAGGTAACAGGTGACAGGTAACATGTGACAGGTAACAAGTGACAGGTAACAGGTAACAGATGACAGGTAACAGGTGACAGGTAACAGGTAACAGGTAACAGGTGACAGGTGACAGGTAACAGGTAACAGGTAACAGGTGACAGGTAACATGTGACAGGTAACAGGTGACAGATGACAGGTGACAGATGACAGGTAACAGGTAACAGGTGACAGGTAACATGTGACAGGTAACAGGTAACAGATGACAGGTGACAGGTGACAGGTAACAGGTGACAGGTAACAGGTGACAGGTGACAGGTGACAGGTGACAGATGACAGGTGACAGGTGACAGGTGACAGGTAACAGGTGACATGTGACAGGTGACAGGTGACAGGTGACAGGTGACAGATGACAGGTGACAGGTAACAGGTAACAGATGACAGGTGACAGGTGACAGGTAACAGGTGACAGGTGACAGGTGACAGGTGACAGGTAACAGGTGACAGGTGACAGGTGACTAAGGATGAATTCAGACTTTACTCATTGACGTCAGGACCTTTTATCCGTTAATAGAAATGAAACCACAGTGAGGTGTAGAAGCAGCAGACGAGGAAGTGACATCATCACTCTGTCATTTGATGCTTCATCTCAACAGTGGGAACAAGACACTCCAGCGTGCTGTCAGTGGCCCCCCCCATCCACACCTGTCCCTCACTGATACCCACACCTGTAGATATACCTTACTCCCAGTAAAGCCCCCCCCCCAGTGGGGGGATACAGATGGCTCCAACAACCTTTATATTTAGTGTGTTTACCATAGAGCAGCTGAGCGGACTGCAGGTCCAGGACCTCCGGAGCTTTCTGGAGGATTCGTTCTGTTATCAGCGTGGCGCAGGACCCCACCGTCTCCACGGTAACAGGACAGGAAGGGGAGGGCCCTCTCTCCAGCCGGTGATGGTCGATCACCTCCACCACGGCCCCCTCCAGGTCGCTGTCTGAACTGCAACAACCACTCCGTAATCAGACCCTCTCCCCCAGCCTTAAAACACCCCCACAAGTCTGATCTCTGTCCCATGACTGCCCCCCAGCCTTAAAACACCCCCACAAGTCTGATCTCTGTCTAGAATTAAGTAGAAAATTCTGCAGAACTTCTCTCAGTGTGTCTACATCTTGGTGAACATCCTAATAACAATAAAAATAAAAAGTGTTACGTGTCTAAACCTTTCAGAGAGAGACTAAAGCCTGTTTAAGACCTTCCCGTTTCCCAGAAACAGCTACGACGTAGCTAGTGCTGAACCTACCAGACTCCATGTAAAAAACAGCCCATTTAGCGAGTATAGAGCCAACATATTATCACATGTAAATCAGTAAAATATGTGTTTATTTCCACCAACACTAGAGTTGTGATAGTTGGTAAAGTGGAGAGAAGACCAAAAACAGCTTTTCATAGTTTTATTTGGTTTCTGTTGACTTTGAATGAAGTGTGTGTTACGATGCTAAAATGACTGTTTATTTACATGGAGTCTGGTGGGTTTAGCGATGCAAGCCTTAGCAAAATGTATATAAATACAATACCCCAGTTTTGCTAAAATTTTAAATACATACAGTATTGTTTTAATTGTGAAGTGTTAAATGTCCTAACCCTTCAAAAAGAGAACTTTTTAAAGCCTGTTTAAGACCTGTTTCCCAGAAACAGCTACGACTTAGCTAGCGCTGAACCTACCAGACTCCGTGTAAAAAACAGCCCATTTAGCGTGTATAGAGCCAACATATTTTCACATGTAAATCAGTAAAGTATGTGTTTATTTCCACCAACACTAGAGTTTTTCATGGTTAGTAAAGTGTAGAGAAGACCAGAAACAGCTTTTTACAGTTTAATATGGTTTCTGTTGACTCTGAATGAAGTGTGTGTTACGATGCTAAAATGACTGTTTATTTACATGGAGTCTGGTGGGTG
>JABXJD010000593.1:20000-30000 GCA_013375575.1 Percina caprodes
AGAGAGAAACAAGCTGTAATGTTACCCTACAGGACAGATGTCCAGCATAAATAATCACTACTTTTAGTGTGTATAGAGCAGCATATCTCCACCAGACTCCATGTAAATAATCACTACTTTTAGTGTGTATAGAGCAGCATATCTCCACCAGACTCCATGTAAATAATCACTACTTTTAGTGTGTATAGAGCAGCATATCTCCACCAGACTCCATGTAAATAATCACTACTTTTAGTGTGTATAGAGCAGCATATCTCCACCAGACTCCATGTAAATAATCACTACTTTTAGCCTGTATAGAGCAGCATATCTCCACCAGACTCCATGTAAATAATCACTACTTTTAGCGTGTATAGAGCAGCATATCTCCACCAGACTCCATGTAAATAATCACTACTTTTAGCATGTATAGAGCAGCATATCTCCACCAGACTCCATGTAAATAATCACTACTTTTAGTGTGTATAGAGCAGCATATCTCCACCAGACTCCATGTAAATAATCACTACTTTTAGCGTGTATAGAGCAGCATATCTCCACCAGACTCCATGTAAATAATCACTACTTTTAGCGTGTATAGAGCAGCATATAAAATTAGTGATTATTTACATGGAGTCTGGTGGAGAGATGGTCAACGTGGACAGAGTTATGTGTTATGCTGAAGACGCGCTCGGTCTCACCCT
Organism: Percina caprodes; assembly: GCA_013375575.1. Taxonomy (NCBI): domain Eukaryota; kingdom Metazoa; phylum Chordata; class Actinopteri; order Perciformes; family Percidae; genus Percina; species Percina caprodes. The sequence continues at coordinate 20,684 of JABXJD010000593.1, forward strand.
GCGGCGCCCTGCTCGGGGACGTCCATGAAGCCCATGTCGGGCTGTCTTGGGGCCCGGTTGTCGGGTCGACGCTGGCTCTGTAGGCGGGGCAGGCTCGGCTGCTCCATGGTGGAGTGCTGCCTCAGCAGGGAGCCTCTGGAGGAGGCGGGGCCTCCTCTGGGAGCTCCGCCTCCTCTATGAGCCCCCCCTCCTTTGGAGCAAGGAGCTGAAGAAACAAAAGTAAAGTTATAAACCAACAACGCTCAGTCGATACCTGAGAGCAGTCTGTAAATTATAGAGAGGTCTAGAGCGGTCTAGACCTGCTCTATCTGTAGATTATAGAGTGGTCTAGACCTGCTCTATGTGTAGATTATAGAGTGGTCTAGACCTGCTCTATCTGTAAAGTGTCTCAGAATAACTCTGGTTATGAATTGATACTTATTCTCATAAAATTGAATTTAACTGTAAAACGATGTAAAAACGTAGTAAAAGGTATTTAACGCTTTTATTTTGTTAACCCTTGTGATGTCTTCCTGTTAACCATGAACTTGCTCTTCCAGGTCAGAATTAAAACAATTGTGCTTTTGTCATTTCTTTCTGATTTTGGCGCTTTTTAAAAACCTGAGCTGGTTGAATAACAGGTTTTACATTAATTCCTGGAATTCAAACCTCATTTATATCAAATTATATGTACGTTTGTAGATAACAAGGCAGAAATGATGAATTATTGTGACTAATAGTTGAGATCAGAGGCTGTTGAGTGGATCTCAGAGTTTAGTCCCGATACTGGTTTAAAACCATAAAAAAAAGAATTTAAATGCTATAAGATTAAATAAAACACCCAAAACATTCACTGAAAGTAATCGTTCATCTATCTGAGTAACTAATGGAATCATTCATGTTATTTTTGGGCAATTTGGTTGAAAGAAATCCATATTTCTGGTATAAAGCACGTTGCAACCCGAGGACGACCCGGGGTTAAGAGGCGGTACCTGAGGTGCTGGGGCCGGTGGGCGGAGCCTGGTTTCCCAGGTAACGACTCTTGCGATTGTCCTTCCTCGTCGGCCCTACAAACAGGAAGTGAGTCAGATCAGAAACATAACATTCAACTTCAAGAAGTCGGAGAGCAAATCACACTCATATATATATATATATATATATATATATATATATATATATATATATATATATATATATATATATATATATATATATATATATATGTCTGGGACTAACTAGAGTGTCGGGGACTACTAGAGTTTTTGGGGACTTACTGGAGTTTTTGGGCAGCCCGGGTCCAATGGAGACCTGCAAGACCTTCCCGCTGGGCTTCAGGACAGCCTCGTCGCCCTGACCCACCTGGAACTGGATCTGTCTGGACCCCGAGGAGTTAAAGGGACCCCACCCGCCTTTCTTCACCTTAAACTCCAGACTGCAGAGACACGGACAGACAAAGACAAATGGATAAAAAGACAGAGACGGACAGAGACAGACGGATACAGAGACAGACAAAGACAGAGACAGACGGATACAGAGACAGACAGAGACAGAGAGACACAAAGAAAGACAAAGAAAGACAAAGACAGAGACAGACGGATACAGAGACAGACAGAGACAGAGAGACACAAAGAAAGACAAAGAAAGACAAAGACAGAGACAGACGGATACAGAGACAGACAGAGAGAAACAGACAGAAACAGCCGGAGACAGACAGACACACAGAGAGAAAGAGAGAAAGAGACAGACGGAGACAGAAACAGACACAGAGACAGACAGACAGAGCAAGAAGGAGACAGACGGAGACAGACGGACCCAGATTCAATGTATATAGTGAACTGATCAATTTAACTCTTTTTTTTTTTTGTCAAATTTGACCCGAGGACAACAGGAGGGTTAAAAAAACAGGTACTGGTAACGGTGGGCTCTGGTCTGGACTAGAGAGGGTTGCTGGTGCAGTTCCCAGCCTACGAGCAAGGCAGCAGTAGAGGAAGACGGGGGGGGGGTACTGACAGGTTGTTGAACTTGAGCGGTAGCGTCTTCTGTGTCTTCTCCTGATAACGTTTGACGAGCAGACTCAGGAACTCCGTCTTAAAGACGCTCTGGAGGACGCTGTCGTACTCGTCCTCGTGGACTGTGAAGAAGTCGTCCTGCAGGGTGCTGACGGAGGGACAGACAAGTGGAGACAGGGAGAGACAGACAGGTCAGAGACAGACAGGGAGCGAGACAGGTGGTTCTGTATCTGGTCATGGTTCTGATCTTAGTTCTGGTTCTGGTCTTGGTTCCGTATCTAGTCTTCATTCCGTATCTAGTCTTGGATCTGTTCTTAGTTCTGGTTCTGTATCTAGTCTTAGTTCTAGTTCTCAATCTGGTCTTAGTTCTGGTTCTGTATCTAGTCTTAGTTCTGATTCTGGTCTTGGTTCTGGTCTTACTTCTGCTTCTGGTCTTTATTCTTGGTTCTGGTCTTAGCTTTTGGTTCTGGTCTTGGTTATGGTTGAGTACCTCAGGGAAACAGACTGGATCTTGTTAAGCTCAATCTTCCTCTTGAGGACCTCCTGGATCTGGCCTTTATCTGGACCCTGCTTCACCTTCTCTCGACCAATCAGGTACAAGAACTTCGGCGTCAGGATGAGGTCACGCTTCGTTGTCTGCGGCGCAACAAACAGGAATCATCACTAACATTATGTATATACTGTACATACACATGAATATATATATATTAGGGCTGTCAAAAATAGCGCGTTAACGACGTTAATTAGTTGTTTGTCGTTAATTACGTCAATTTTTTTAACGCATTTCACGCATGCGCAATGTGACAAATTATTCAGGTCAGGAAAGTGGTTGGGAGCTAGAGGCGAGATGGAGCAAGGTGAGCAAAGTGGGCCTATTGACGGATTCAAATATAAAAAGAATGATGATGGTACAGTTAACAAGTACAAGGTTATTTGCAAGATTTGTAACAAGGAGTTTCAATTTCACCGGAGCTGTTCAAGCTTGAGGTACCATGTCAACGCCAAACATGCGTTTGCTGGGCCGTCAGGTTCAGCAAGTGGTTTGCGCCAGACCACGCTGAATGTTCGCAGGCCATTAACAAAATCAACCTCAGATAATTTGACCAACACAATAGCAAAATGGATTGCAAAGGATTGTAGACCCATTAGCATTGTAGAAGACTCAGGTTTCCTTGATGTTTTGCAAGTGGCGTCTCAAGACTCATCCTATAAGCCACCGTCAAGAGCCACAGTTATGATGAAAATCCACGAGCTCTATGAAAACGAAAAAGAAAAAAGGAAAGAGGTCTTGGCTCAAGTAAATCATATCGCCCTGACAGGAGACCATTGGACATCAGTGAGTAACAACAATTACCTCGGAGTAACGGCACATTTCATCAGTGACACGTGGGAACTGAAGTCTTTTGCGCTGACTATATTAAAAACTGAGGAGCGTCATTTTGCGGAGGCTTGTAAAGAACAGTTCCTTTCTGTTGCACGTAAGTGGGACATCGAGGGCAAGACGACAACCATTGGGACTGACAGTGCACGCAACATGGTTGCCGCAATTCGACTTACACGCTATGAACACATGAACTGTGTCGCTCACATGGTGCAGAGAAGTGTCACAGTGAGTCTTGCTGACAGCGGCTTTGTAAATGCTTTGGCCAAGGCTCGCAAAGTTGTCGGTCATTTTAAGCACAGCCCAGCAAATGCTGCGGAACTTCAAGCACAACAAGTCAGCCTGGGAAAGAAGCAAGAGCCATTGATCCAGGATGTTCCAACACGTTGGAATTCGACGCTGGAAATGGTCAAGCGCGTGAGCAGAAATAAAGAGGCTGTCATCGCAGCCCTGGACAATCAGGAGCACAAACTCGTTTTGCCGACCGCAGCAGAGTGGGATAAACTGCAGAGGCTGGAGACACTTCTAGAGCCATGCAGGTAAATCAGTCTGGAACTTATCAAATAACATTGCTTTGATTATTTTCTGGAATGAATTACAGTCAAATATCAACAACATGTATGTATGTAAAAATAATAATGATGATAATAATAATAATAATATGTTGATAACCACTGTTCTAATAATACACTGTCTCTGTGTGCATGTGTGTGTGTGTTTCTGTGCGTAGGTATGTAACTGAGCTCCTGGGTGGAGAGGCCTATGTCTCCTGTTCTGTGGTACTACCTTCTCTCTGCCACTTGCGTCTCAAGATGGAAGCCTGTGATGAGGACCCTGCATATGTGGTGAGATTCAAGACCAAGTTCAAGGAGGACCTAGCATCCCGTCAAGAACAGCTCAACAATGCATGGCTCCAGATTGCTACAGTTTTGGATCCTCGTTTCAAAGACTTGAAATGCCTGACCAAGACAGACAGGGAAGATGTGTGGACCACACTTGAAGGGATGCTGCAACAAGAATCACCCAGAAGGTCTTCACAGACACATGATGATGGGCCACCCAGGAAGAAAATCAGCCTTCTGCAAATGGACTCAGATTCAGAATCAGAAGATGAAGAGGTCCAACCTGCCATACAGAGGTACAGAGCAGAGCCCACCATTAAATTGGAGGACTGCCCGTTGAGGTGGTGGGCATCTCATTCAGGAGCCCATGAGAAGCTGGCCTCACTAGCTCACAAATATCTAGCCACTCCTGCAACCACTGTTCCCTGTGAACGACTTTTCTCAGTTGCAGGTCACATTGTGAACAAGAAAAGGTCAGCTTTACTTTCAGAAAATGTGAACAAGTTAGTTTGCCTCAGCAACTGGCTGAAAGATGATGAAGCTCAGTAGATTTGAAAGGTGATGTTCAAACAAAAAGACCAGTTTCAATGCAACATGTTATAGTAGTTAGCAACTGGATTTTTGAGCAACTGGATTAAAAAATGTAGGAAAAGGTAAAAGATTGTTCTTTGGTTTGATTTAAAAGTTTTATTTTTACGCAACAGATGACTCAAATTGTGCAAAAATGTGGTAGGCCACTGTTATGATTTGACTACATTTATTGCTTTCTGTTCAATTGAATACTGTAAATTGTACATCCTGGTTAAGAGGAATGCCAAAGAGGAAGCGATGGGACATTACAAAGACAAATATTATGGTGTGTATGTTTCAGCTTGATTTAAACCACCATTATTTGGCTGTGTTAATAAACAGACATAATATGAAAATTATGTATCTGTGTCCTGTTATTTATCTTTTGGTATGCATTTCAGAAAAAAAATGGTTAGGATTCAGGTGTAATTGCAAATAGTGATTAATCCACTGAAAATTCTGATTAATTTGATTAAAAATTTTAATCATTTGACAGCCCTAATATATATATATATATTTTTTACCCTGAATCTTCTGTCGAACTTCACGACGACGTCAGCGAAGTCGATCCTCTCCCTGCGGCCGACGAACTGCCGGACCTCCGGGTGGTTGTCCGTCCCCAGGTAGTCGCCCACGAAGTTCCTGTTGATGCTGTTCCGGCGCCGCTCCTTTTTGTTCAGCAGGACGTCCGAGGCTGGAAGAGAAGAAGACATGATGTCCCCGACACCAACCCGGATGTGTTGCGTCCGTTACGAGTCTGGGAGACAGTCTCACCTTCCTCCCTCATCTTGACGTACTTGCGGACGGCGATGTGTTTCCGCCACGCCTTCTGGATCACTCGCGCATAACCGTTGAACTTCCTCTCCCTCATCTCCTCCAGCAAGAAGAGCTGCAGAGAGGACACAACGGTGTGAAGACAAGACAGGGACAAGACAGGGACTAGGCCGGGACAAGACAGGGACAAGACAGGGACAAGGCAGGGACAAGGCAGGGACAAGACAGGGACTAGGCCGGGACAAGACAGGGACAAGGAAGGGACAAGACAGGGACAAGGCAGGGACAAGGCAGGGACAAGGCAGGGACAAGGCCGGGACAAGACAGGGACAAGGAAGGGACAAGACAGAGACTAGGCCGGGACAAGACAGGGACAAGGAAGGGACAAGACAGGGACAACTTGTCTTTTACTGACGCTCTGAATCAGCCCATTAGCGTCTTTTCTCAGGGTCTCGTACCGACTCGGGAGCCTTGATGAAGACCTTGGTCTTGCCGAGCTGGAACTGGTCCTGGTCCATGTGGACGGAGTTGAGGAGGTGCTTGACTCCCTGGCGCTCCTCGCCGGTCCAGCGAGGCCACGTCTCCTTCGTCAGGATGGCGTACCTACAGCGCACAAGTTAGCACGTTAGCATGTTAGCATGTTAGGACGTTAGCATGTTAGCGTGTTAGCATGTTAGCGTGTTAGCGTGTTAGCATGTTAGGACGTTAGCATGTTAGCGTGTTAGCATGTTAGTGTGTTAGCATGTTAGGACGTTAGCATGTTAGCGTGTTGGCATGTTAGCGTGTTAGCATGTTAGTGTGTTAGCATGTTAGGACGTTAGCATGTTAGTGTGTTAGCATGTTAGCGTGTTAGTGTGTTAGCGTGTTAGCATGTTAGCGTGTTAGCATGTTAGGACGTTAGCATGTTAGGACGTTAGCATGTTAGGACGTTAGCATGTTAGCGTGTTAGCGTGTTGGCATGTTAGCGTGTTAGCATGTTAGCATGTTAGTGTACTGGAAGCAAAGACGTGATACATAAAAAAGATAGAAAAGATTTGAACTAACTTTAACTTTTCTTTTCTTATTTGGACAGCCAGCGCCCTGATTATATAATAATAATAATAATAATAATAATAATAATAATAATAATAATAATAATAAACCTTCCAAAATAAATCTAGGCTTATATTAAATGGAAGTACATTTCTGTGCAGGACGCTTCCTGTTTCCTGTTTCCTCTGACCTTCCTGCTGACCTTCCTGTTTGACCTTCCTGCTGACCTCTGACCCCTGACCTTCCTGCAGACCTCTGACCCCTGACCTTCCTGCAGACCTTCCTGCTGACCTTCCTGCTGACCTTCCTGCTGACCTTCCTGCTGACCTTCCTGTTGACCTTCCTGCTGACCTTCCTGCTGACCCCTGACCTTCCTGCTGACCTTCCTGCTGACCCCTGACCTTCCTGCTGACCTTCCTGCTGACCCCTGACCTTCCTGCTGACCTTCCTGCTGACCCCTGACCTTCCTGCTGACCTTCCTGCTGACCCCTGACCTTCCTGCTGACCTTCCTGCTGACCTTCCTGCTGACCTTCCTGCTGACCTTCCTGCTGACCCCTGACCTTCCTGCTGACCTTCCTGCTGACCCCTGACCTTCCTGCTGACCTTCCTGCTGACCCCTGACCTTCCTGCTGACCTTCCTGCTGACCTTCCTGCTGACCCCTGACCTTCCTGTTTTATCTCCTTGACCTCTGACCTGTGCAGGACCTTCCTGCTGACCTCCGACCTCCCTGTTGACCTTCCTGCTGACCTCCGACCTCCCTGCTGACCTTCCTGTTTGACCTCCCTGCTGACCCCTGACCTCCCTGCTGACCCCTGACCTCTGACCTGTGCAGGAACTTGTTGAAGACGCGTCTGTAGGCGTATCCGGCCCGGCGGACCCTGATGTTCTCCCGGAGGCCCAGGTACTCCACCTGGTGTCGGACCCGGTTCTCCTCCCAGTCCCGGGACCGCTTGGTCTCGTTGGGCTTAATGCAGCGGATGTAGTGGGGGGTGCACTTCATCAGGGTCTGGACCAGACTGTTGGCCTGTTTCTGGGGGCACGGCGTTAGTTTCTCTAGTCCAATAATATAACATATAATTAAATACATAATAATATATAATAATATATAATATTTAATGTCAATGTCATATTTATTTGTATAGCACATTTCCAAGGCCGAGGCCTACCAAAGTACTTCACAGTAAAAGAACAAAAAATAAAATATGAAACAGAAACAATAGAAGACACAACAAATAAATACCAGAAAGATAAAATACAACATTAATCACGGCGACTCCCCTGAGCCAAACGCTATTTCAACAAATAAGTCTTCAGCAATGATTTAAAAGTGGACGAGCTTCCAGCTTCCAGCTTCCAGCTTCCAGTTTCCAGCTTCCAGCTTCCAGTTTCCAGCTTCCAGCTTCCAGTTTCCAGTTTCCAGTTTCCAGTTTCCAGCTTCCAGCTTCCAGCTTCCAGCTTCCAGCTTCCAGTTTCCAGCTTCCAGCTTCCAGCTTCCAGCTTCCAGTTTCCAGCTTCCAGTTTCCAGCTTCCAGTTTCTAGCTTCCAGTTTCTAGTTTCTAGTTTCTAGCTTCCAGTTTCCAGCTTCCAGCTTCCAGCTTCCAGCTTCCAGCTTCCAGCTTCCAGCTTCTAGCTTCCAGTTTCTAGCTTCCAGCTTCCAGCTTCCAGTTTCCAGTTTCCAGTTTCCGGCTTCCGGCTTCCGGCTTCCGGCTTCCAGCTTCCAGCTTCCAGCTTCCAGCTTCCAGCTTCTAGCTTCTAGCTTCCGGCTTCCGGCTTCCAGCTTCTAGCTTCCAGCTTCCAGTTTCCAGTTTCCAGCTTCCAGCTTCCAGTTTCCAGCTTCCAGCTTCCAGCTTCCAGCTTCTAGCTTCTAGCTTCTAGCTTCCAGCTTCCAGCTTCCAGCTTCCAGCTTCCAGCTTCTAGCTTCCGGCTTCCAGCTTCTAGCTTCCGGCTTCCAGCTTCCGGCTTCCAGCTTCCAGCTTCCAGTTTCCAGCTTCTAGCTTCCAGTTTCCAGTTTCCAGTTTCCAGCTTCCAGTTTCCAGCTTCTAGCTTCCGGCTTCCAGCTTCCAGCTTCCAGTTTCCAGTTTCCAGCTTCCAGCTTCCAGTTTCCAGCTTCCAGCTTCCAGTTTCCAGCTTCTAGCTTCCAGTTTCCAGTTTCCAGCTTCCAGTTTCCAGCTTCTAGCTTCCAGCTTCCAGCTTCTAGCTTCCAGCCGTCCGCACAGCTCCAGGCAATGAGTTCCACAGAGTTGGAGCAGCCACTGAAAAGGCTTGATCACCTCTGGATCTCAGTTTCGATCTCGGAACCTCTAGGACCATCAGACTGGCTGAACGGAGGTCTCTGGAGGGCCTATGCAGCCTGACAAGGTCCGTAAGGTACTCTGGGGCGAGCCCATTGATACATTTAAAAGCAAATAGAAGAACCTTAAAATCAATCCGATATTTTACCGGAAGCCAGTGAAGCAATGAGAGCGCTGGAGTAATGTGCTCCCGCTTCTTCTGCCACTTAAAAGACGAGCTGCTGCATTCTGTACGAGCTGCTGCATTCTGTACGAGCTGCTGCATTCTGAACGAGCTGCTGCATTCTGTACGAGCTGCTGCATTCTGTACGAGCTGCTGCATTCTGTACGAGCTGCTGCATTCTGTACGAGCTGCTGCATTCTGTACGAGCTGCTGCATTCTGTACGAGCTGCTGCATTCTGTACGAGCTGCTGCATTCTGTACGAGCTGCTGCATT
>JABXJD010000593.1:37500-45000 GCA_013375575.1 Percina caprodes
ACATGCTACATTTATGCAGTACCTGGTAGTACTGTAGTAGTACTTAATGCAGTACCTGGTAGTACTTAATGCAGTACCTGGTAGTACTGTAGTAGTACTTAATGCAGTACCTGGTAGTACTTAATGCAGTACCTGGTAGTACTGTAGTAGTACTTAATGCAGTACCTGGTAGTACTTAATGCAGTACCTGGTAGTACTGTAGTAGAACTTTATGCAGTACCTGGTAGTACTGTAGTAGAACTTTATGCAGTACCTGGTAGTACTGTAGTAGTACTTAATGCAGTACCTGGTAGTACTGTAGTAGAACTTTATGCAGTACCTGGTAGTACTGTAGTAGTACTTAATGCAGTACCTGGTAGTACTGTAGTAGTACTTAATGCAGTACCTGGTAGTACTGTAGTAGTACTTAATGCAGTACCTGGTAGTACTGTAGTAGTACTTAATGCAGTACCTGGTAGTAGATGTGGAAGCTTCTCTCTCCAGGATTCTGGGAAACAACTCGACTTTTCTCCAACAGGAAGTTCGAGATCTTTCCTCCGTCGGGAGCCCCGCCTCGACTGAACTGGATCTCAAAGTACTTCCCCTGAGAGAGAGTACACAGTAGAAGTACTCTGATTACTTCTTCATAAAACACGTCGTTAGCGATCTTTGATAACTTCGTAGAACATTGTGAAGATTCTTCTACTCACGAATCTGCTGGAGTTGTTGTTGCGGACGGTCTTGGCGTTGCCGAAGGCCTCGAGCAGCGGGTTGGACTGGAGGATGATGTCCTTAACATGCTGCAACACACACACCCGTTACCATGGCAACAGCAGCAACACAGCAGCAACACCGGTACCAACACCGGTAACACCAGTAATAACAGTAACAACACCAGTAACACCACCGGTAATATCACCAGTAACAACACCAGTAACAACACAGTAATAACAGTAACACCAGTAACACCACCAGTAATAACACCAGTAATAACACCAGTAATAACACCAGTAATAATAGTAACACCAGTAATAACACAGTAATAACACAGTAATAACAGTAACACCAGTAACACCACCAGTAATAACACCAGTAATAACAGTAACAACACCAGTAACACCACCGGTAATATCACCAGTAACAACACCAGTAACAACACAGTAATAACAGTAACACCAGTAACACCACCAGTAATAACACCAGTAATAACACCAGTAATAACACCAGTAATAATAGTAACACCAGTAATAACACAGTAATAACACAGTAATAACACAGTAATAACAGTAACAACACCAGTAATAACAGCACCAACCTGAACTTTGTCTCCTCCTCCGGACACTTTGGACACGTAGCTCATGATGTATTTGGCAGCGACAGTTTTCCCTGCTCCACTCTCCCCGCTGACAGGAAACAGGAAACAGGAAACAGGAAACACTGTTACCCTCGGCAGGTAACACCAACGGCGTTCTCTACCCCCTGAATCTTAAATGCCCCATGCCTGAGTGCTCTGTCTATGTCATGAGAAGAGATGTCTACATGTGGTATTTTTCCGTCTTGTCCGTCCTAATGTTGTTTTAAATGCCATGCAGCATCATGTCGCCATGGCAACGAGACACATGATCCAGCTGTTGTTGTCCCGCCTACCTGATGATGACACACTGGTTCTCGCTGTCAATCATCATGTTTCTGTACATGGTGTCAGCCAGAGCGTAGATGTGGGGGGGGTTCTCATACTGGGCCTGGGGGACATTCATATGTTATGGATCATTAATGTCAAAGTTATTAATTTATGACTGAGGAAGATAACGACAATAAAAGAAATATTTCATCTGTAATCTGTCTGTCTGTGTGTGTGTGTGTGTCTCCGTGTGTGTTTGTCCCTCCGTGTGTGTGTGTGTGTGTGTGTGTATGTGTGTGTGTCTCTCTGTCTGTGTGTGTGTGTGTGTGTGTGTGTGTGTCTCCCTCTGTGTGTGTGTATGTGTATGTTTATGTGTGTGTGTGTGTGTGTGTCTCCCTCTGTGTGTGTGTATGTGTGTGTGTATGTGTGTGTGTGTGTGTGTGTGTGTCTCTCTGTGTGTGTGTGTGTGTGTGTGTGTGTGTGTGTGTGTCCCTCCGTGTGTGTGTGTGTGTGTGTGTGTGTGTCTCCCTCTGTGTGTGTGTGTGTGTATGTGTGTGTGTGTGTGTGTGTGTGTCTCACAGCTCCCTGGTAGAGCTCCACTTCTCTGTCGGTGAAATAAGGAAGCTGTTTGAACGGATTCACCGAGATCAGAACCGCTCCGATGTATGTCTGACACCCAGCAGGGTCAAGGACCAGAACCAGGACCAGGACCAGAGCTTTACCCTCAGTAATACATGTATACATACATAACTTAGTTTTTTTAACGTTTTTAAAGTTGGAATATTTTAACTAAAACGACTCGTTGGAAAACATTTTTTTTAAATCTTAATAAATATCTTGAGTAAAAAACATTTTAGAAACATTTAAAAAAAAAAAAAAAATGGGGATATAACGAAGGAAAAGTTGAATATCAAGAGAAGAAAGCGAGATAAGTGAAGCTAACTCGGATGTGGAGGAGGATACGAAGATGTAGTCGTCCATGTATCTCTTCTTCAGGTTGTCGGTGATGGCGTCCTCGTTGATCTTGGACAGCAGCACCATGTCGTCCACACCGCTCACCTTCACGTTCTGGGCCACCCAATGGTATCGCTCCTTGCTACCCTAAAGGGGCGGGACATCAAATTCATTCAAAGTGGACAGAAACTAAATAAAACTACCAAAAGCCGTCTTGGTTCATCTTTCCACTGTTCAACAATCACCACTCTGGTCTGGTTGGAATAAACTCTTAATTCACCCATTTACATGTGGAGATATGCTGCTCTATACACACTAAAAGTAGTGATTATTTACATGGAGTCTGGTGGAGATATGCTGCTCTATACACACTAAAAGTAGTGATTATTAACATGGAGTCTGGTGGAGATATGCTGCTCTATACATGCTAAAAGTAGTGATTATTTACATGGAGTCTGGTGGAGATATGCTGCTCTATACACGCTAAAAGTAGTGATTATTTACATGGAGTCTGGTGGAGATATGCTGCTCTATACATGCTAAAAGTAGTGATTATTTACATGGAGTCTGGTGGAGATATGCTGCTCTATACATGCTAAAAGTAGTGATTATTTACATGGAGTCTGGTGGGTTTAGTGATGGTAACTAAAAGGTGTAGGCCTACATATTACCCTGAGTGAAAACAGTGTGTGTGTGTGTGTGTGTGTGTGTGTGTGTGTGTGTGTGTGTGTGTGTGTGTGTGTGTGTGATTAGCTGATTGGTCGGGTCTCTCCTTCCAAGGAATTCCCAACATTCCTTCTGTCCTGTAGGAACTTGTTAAAGGAGCAGCCCCGACACACAGCGCTGTGTGTGTGTGTGTGTGTGTGTGTGTGTGTGTGAGAGAGAGAGTCTGTATATTTATAGATATTTTATATAGTTTTTGTTTATAGGCTGTGTACCTGTAGGTGTACCTGTACCTGTCTGCGTACCCGTTTGTGTAACTGTACATGTACCTGTCTGTGTACCTTTACCTGTCTTTGTACCATTACCTGTCTGTGTACCTGTACATGTACTTGTTTGTGTAGCTGTACATGTACCTGTCTGTATACTTGTCCGTGTACCTGTACATGTACTTTTGTGTACCTGTACCGGTCTGTGTAACTATAACTAACTGTGTATTTGTACCTGTCTGTGTACCTGTCTGTGTACATGTACCAATCTGTGTACCTGTACCTGTACCTGTCTGTGTAACTATAACTGTCTGTGTATCGGTCTGTGTACCTTTCTGTGTACATGTACATGTAACCGTCTGTGTACCTGTCTGTGTACCTGTAGTACATGTACCTGTCTGAGTACATGTAGTACCGGTACCTGTTTGTGTACCTGTGCATGTACCTGTCTGCGTACCTTTTTGTGTGGCTGTACAATGTACATGTACCTGTACATGTACCTTTCTGTGTACATGTAACTGTCTGTGTACCTGTACATGTACCTGTATCTGTCTGTGTACCTGTATGTGTACCTGTACCAGTCTGTGTACCGGTCTGTTTACCTGTACCTGTCTGTGTTCCTGTACCTGTATGTGAACCTGTCTGTGTACCTGTACGTGTACCTGTACCAGTCTGTGTACATGTCTGTGTACCTGTACCTGTATGTGTACCTGTACCTGTCTGAGTACCTGTACCTGTACCAGTCTGTGTAACTGTACCTGTCTATGTACCTGTACCAGTCTGTATACCTGTACCTGTCTGTGTACTTGAACCTGTCTGTGTACCTGTCTATGTACCTGTACCTGTCTGAGTACCTGTACATGTACCTGTCTGTGTACCTGTACCTGTCTGTGTACCTCTCTGTGTACCTGTCAGTGTACATCTCTGTGTACCCGTACCTGTCTGTGTACCTGTCTGTGTACTTGAACCTGTCTGTGTACCTGTACCTGTCTGTATACCTGTACCTGTCTGTGTACCTGTCTGTGTACCAGTCTGTGTACCTGTACCTGTCTATGTACCTGTACCAGTCTGTGTACCTGTCTGTTTACCTGTCTGTGTACCTGTACCTGTCTGTGTACCTGTACCAGTCTGTGTACCTGTACCTGTCTGTGTACCTGTACCAGTCTGTGTACCTGTACCTGTCTGTGTACCTGTACCAGTCTATGTACCTGTACCAGTCTGTGTAACTGTACCTGTCTATGTACCTGTACCAGTCTGTGTACCTGTCTGTTTACCTGTCTGTGTACCTGTACCTGTCTGTGTACTGGTCTGTGTACCTGTACCTGTCTGTGTACCTGTACCTGTCTGTGTACTGGTCTGTGTACCTGTACCTGTCTGTATACCTGTACATGTACCTGTCTGTATACCTGTACCAGTCTGTGTACCTGTACCTGTCTGTGTACCTGTACCAGTCTGTGTACCTGTACCTGTCTGTGTACCTGTACCTGTCTGTGTACCTGTACCTGTCTGTGTACCTGTACCAGTCTGTGTAACTGTACCTGTCTATGTACCTGTACCAGTCTGTGTACCTGTCTGTTTACCTGTCTGTGTACCTGTACCTGTCTGTGTACCTGTACCTGTCTGTGTACCTGTACCTGTCTGTGTACTGGTCTGTGTACCTGTACCTGTCTGAGTACCTGTACATGTACCTGTCTGAGTACCTGTCTGTGTACCTGTACCAGTCTGTGTACCTGTCTGTGTACCTGTTCCTGTCTGTGTACCTGTACCTGTGTTACTACATTATCTGGGTCACATGACAACAACAATATAAGATGTAAAACATTAATAAATGTGATTATATTGTTAAGATTTCTGAAAAAATTAATTGTACAGCAACATTTGGAATCGTTACAGCTGTATTGGTATCCATGGTAACAGAGAGTTCCACAAATTACACTGAGGATTGTGGGTGGTGTAGTTTAACTTCACTACCAAACCAAACTGTTGAGCTGTGTGACAGAAGATGCAATCAGAAAACTCTCTCTCACACACACACACACACACACACACACACACACACACACACACACACACACACACACACACACACACACACACACACACACACACACACACACACACACACACACACACACACACACAGTCTTGTCATACCACTTTCTACATTCATCTGACAGCTTTAGATACTCGTTACTTTACACATTCAGTGTGTATTAGTACTTTTCCGCAGTACTTGTTGCAGTTTCTGTCAGACTGAACTCACCATGGCTGCAGCTGCTTTACTTCCTGCTTCAGGTAAATGTTGAGAAATCTTCAGGGAGTCTCAGGTGGATGCAGGTAAAACTAACTCTGATCCCGGCTCGGCTCGGCTCGGCTCGGCCCGGATCGGCTCGGTTCGGCTCGGATCAGAGGATCAGACGGATTGTGATGAACATGTTCTTCCCTCTTCACTCTTCTTTCTGTCTCCAACTTTCTTCCTTCAGTCTTCACGCTCCCAACTCTCTGCAGGTGTGGGCAGGTCAGGCCCCGCCTCCTCCTCCCACTGTCTGCCTGTGGAACTATGGGTAATGGAGTCCTGCAGCTGGCACAGAGCAGCCAGAACGCCGGGTAACGGCCTAATCATTAATTTGGGTTCATATGAGGAATACACATACATTAAAAAGTAACTAATTAATTACAATCAATAAAATGAAAATAGAAATAAATAAGTTAATAATAATTGTAATTTTCCCCTTGCGGGACTAATAAATAATACATTATTATTATTATTAATAATAAGGATAAGTGGTGATTATTTACATGGAGTCTGGTGGAGATATGCTGGTCTATACACACTAAAAGTAGTGATTATTAACATGGAGTCTGGTGGAGATATGCTGCTCTATACACGCTAAAAGTAGTGATTATTTACATGGAGTCTGGTGGAGATATGCTGCTCTATACACACTAAAAGTAGTGATTATTTACATGGAGTCTGGTGGAGATATGCTGCTCTATACACACTAAAAGTAGTGATTATTTACATGAAGTCTGGTGGAGATATGCTGCTCTATACACGCTAAAAGTAGTGATTATTTACATGGAGTCTGGTGGAGATATGCTGCTCTATACACACTAAAAGTAGTGATTATTTACATGGAGTCTGGTGGAGATATGCTGCTCTATACACGCTAAAAGTAGTGATTATTTACATGGAGTCTGGTGGAGATATGCTGCTCTATACACACTAAAAGTAGTGATTATTTACATGGAGTCTGGTGGAGATATGCTGCTCTATACACGCTAAAAGTAGTGATTATTTACATGGAGTCTGGTGGAGATATGCTGCTCTATACACACTAAAAGTAGTGATTATTTACATGGAGTCTGGTGGAGATATGCTGCTCTATACACACTAAAAGTAGTGATTATTTACATGGAGTCTGGTGGGTTGGTGATGGGGATTTCTTGGCTGTTTCATGTTAAACTAAAAAGATCTTATTCCCATTAAATAAAAGCTCCCTTAAGTAAATAAAAGTAGTCATCTAAAAAACTATTTATTTATTGAACTATACAGATTTATATTCACCTTTATTTATTTCAGGATGTTTTTCATTTGCATATGTATTAATATGTGTTTATTTAAATTGGAATAAAATGCCATTCCATACAAACATACGTATTACAACCACTGTCACAAACATTTGGAGAATCTTTATGTTCAGAGCCACCATGACTTCCTGCTGAGGAGCTCAGAGTGCATGCTGGGAGTTTGAGTCTGACACCTGCAGATTGCAGGTTTGTGAACATGATTTCATAATTAAACCAACCTTAATACCCACAATAATAATAATAGTAATTATAATAGTAACAACCTGTGTATCTCTGTGTGTGTCTTTGTGTGTGTGTGTGTGTGTGTGTATCTTTCTGTGTGTGTGTATCTTTGTGTGTGTGTATCTTATTGTGTGTGTGTAGCTTTGTGTGTGTGTATCTTTGTGTGTGTGTATCTTTGTGTGTGTGTGTATCTTATTGTGTGTG
>JABXJD010000593.1:52500-57500 GCA_013375575.1 Percina caprodes
AATGAGCTGTAAGGGTACCAACAAATTTGAGCACATCTGTATGTGTGTATGTGTGTGTGTGTGTGTGTCTCCGTGTGTGTGTGTGTGTGTGTGTGTGTGTGTGTGTGTGTCTCCGTGTGTGTGTGTGTGTGTGTCTCCGTGTGTGTGTGTGTGTGTGTGTGTGTGTGTGCGTGTGTGAGTGTGTGTGTGCGTGTGTGAGTGTGTGTGTGTATGTGTGTGTGTGTGTGTGTGTGTGTGTCTCCGTGTGTGTGTGTGTGTGTGTGTCTCCGTGTGTGTGTGTGTGTGTGTGTGTACCTGTCCTTGACCTGCAGCAGGTAGCAGATGACGCTGTACCCGGCGCAGCTCTGGACGAAGTGTCTCTGAGCGGACAGGAAGGCCTCGGTGGTGGGGGCCCCGTGCTCCTGAAGGAGGTAGTCGAGCAGCGACAGCTGGCTCTGCTTCTTCACCTGGTGCAGCGACACGGCGTTGACCACCGGCTCGATCATGCCGCTGTCTGCCGACAGCACCAGGATCTTATAGGGCCGGATCCAGAGGGGGACGCGCTCCTGCTCCCAGATCGCCTGCACCCCCCCACACACACACATCAGAGACACGCACACACACACACACATGAGACACACACACACACACACATCAGAGACACACACACATCAGAGACACACATCAGAGACATGCACACATCACAGAGACACACACACACACACACATATATCAGAGACATACACACACACACACACACACACACACACACACACACACACACACACACCTTAAAGCAGCATTATATCTAATCTCCATATATATATATATATATATATATATATATATATATATGTGTGTGACTATGGGATATGTGGATGCTTGATACACGTCATCAACACTGACAAAGAAACAACTTGTGGCCCAGTGTTCGAACATCCATAAGCGGCAGCTTCTATCACAACTAGAGATTGATGAGATACAACAAATATGCTACGGCAAGGGAGCCAGGACGACAGGTCAGTGGGGAGATTTCATCATCATCCCCACACTCAGAGATTGGGTCCCAAGCCCCAATAACAGCAAGCCCAGAACCACTCAACATAAGGGCGACTGACCTACGATTGAAGATCATAGCCAAACTGGACCCCCTAGTACAACGACCAAGACTGCCAAGGCTAAGTGATAAAGGACCCTCTGAAAGTCTGCTAGAAGATTTTAATGCAGCACTACATAAAGCCATAACCGAGACCAATGAGCTGATGTACGCCACAGCAACAGTGATCCTAGAGATGCTTGGCTATAAGATGAACGCCACAAGCCACAAAGCACAGTACCCCCCATGGCGGAGAAGGTTAGAGGCCAAGATCAAGGCAACACGAAGAGAGGTTAGTCAGCTCTCAGAGCTACAGAAAGGTGTAAGGAAGGGGTTACCTAAGAAATACAACAAGCTGTCCATACCTGAGGCTCTAGAGACCGCCAAACAAAGACTCACCGCTCTGGCCACCCGCCTAAAGAGATACAAGGGAGAAGCAGAAGCCAGGAGAATAAACCGGATGTTCTCCACCGAACCATCCAAAGTGTACTCTCAGTGGCAGGGCAATGGCACAAGATCAGATCCACCCAGGGCTGAGACTGAACAGTACTGGAAGAACATATGGGAGAAAGAGGCATCCCACAACACAGATGCTCAGTGGCTAGTGGATCTAAGAACAGATCACAGCAATCTCCCTGGACAAGAACCAGTAACCATAACAACGGCAGACATACAAGAAAGAGTGGCAGGTATGAAGAGCTGGACAGCACCAGGCCCTGACATGATCCAGCACCAGGCCCTGACATGATCCACACCTACTGGCTGAAGAAACTAACTGCGCTCCATGAACGCCTGGCAGTACAAATGAACCAACTGCTGATGGATGGGACCCACCCAGAATGGTTAACCCAAGGACGGACAATCCTGATCATGAAGGATCCCCAGAAGGGAACAATCCCATCCAACTACCGGCCAATAACCTGCCTCTGCACAACATGGAAGCTCCTGTCAGGCATCATAGCGGCTAAGATGAGTAGGCACATGGCTCAATACATGCACAGGGCCCAGAAGGGAATAGGCAGTGACACCAGAGGAGCCAAGCACCAGCTACTGGTGGATAGAGCAGTCACTCGAGGCTGCAAGACCAGGCAGACCAATCTGTGCACTGCCTGGATTGACTACAAGAAAGCCTACGACTCAATGCCACATACATGGATACTGGAATGCTTGGAGATGTACAAGGTCAACAGGACACTAAAGCCTTCATCAAGAACTCAATGAGGCTGTGGAAAACAAGACTGGAAGCCAACTCAAAGCCAACTGCACAAGTCACCATCAAGTGTGGCATATACCAAGGCGATGCACTATCCCGCTGCTGTTCTGCATAGGCCTGAACCCCCTCAGCCAGATCATCACAAAGACTGGCTACGGATACCGATTCCGAGGCGGAACAATCATCAGTCACCTCCTCTACATGGATGACATCAAGCTGTATGCCAGGAATGAGCGAGACATCGACTCACTGATCCACACGACCAGGATCTACAGCAACGACATGGGAATGTCGTCGGACTGGACAAGTGTGGACGCATGGTATCAAAAAGAGGGAAGATGATCAGAACTGAGGGAATCAAACTACCAGAAGGCCACATTGCAGATGTTCAGGATAGCTACAAATACCTGGGGGTGCCACAGGCTAACGGAAACCATGAGGAGGCAGCAAGGAAGACCGCCACAGCCAAATACCTACAAAGAGTGAGGCAGGTCCTGAAAAGTCAGCTGAATGGGAAAAACAAGATCCGAGCGATCAACACATACGCCCTGCCAGTCATCAGATACCCCGCTGGTATAATAAACTGGCCAAAGGAGGAGATAGAGGCTACTGACATCAAGACCAGAAAGGTCCTCACAATGCATGGAGGGTTTCACCCCAAATCCAGCACCCTGAGACTGTACACCAAGCGTAGCGAGGGAGGCCGAGGGCTAGTGAGTGTCAAGACCACTATCCAGGATGAAACAACGAAGATCCAGGAGTACATCGGAAAGATGGCCCCCCAAGATGAAGGGCTTAGTGAATACCTCAGGCAGCAGAAACCCGAAGGTGAGGACAAGGAAGATGAAGAACCATCATGGAGGGACAAGCCGCTGCACGGCGTGTACCACAGACAAATAGAAGAAGTGGCTGATATCAAGAAATCCTACCAGTGGCTGGAAAAGGCTGGACTGAAGGACAGCAAAGAGGCACTAATCATGGCAGCACAAGAGCAGGCACTCAGTACAAGATCAATAGAGGCTGGGATCTTGTTTTATGAAATCTTTATACAGGTTCGGGAGTGGTCGGCCACAAAACACACAAACACCGTATCTGCTAGAATAAATGAGTCTTTTTATTCCCCACAGAATACAGCAAAGCAACAAGCTTTCAAAATATCCCAAACGCTATACCTGCTAGAATAAATGTGTCTTTTTACTCCCCGCAGCATACAGCAAAACAAGCAAGCTTTCAAAGCTTTCAACACGTGATGCTAATGACACCTCTCATCAGAGCTCTTACCGTGACACAGGACTGGAGAGCCGGCAGCCGGGCAGAGCAGCATCAACGTAGCTGGGCGTCCGTACGCGACCCGCAGCAGACTCTACCCGGCCGAGGGATTTCCCCGTCTTTTATTTTCTTAGCAAGCAAAGGATAGTGTGCGAGCAAGGAGGGCCAGTCCCTGCTCTCAGCCTTTCCCTTGATAAGTTCGGCTTTCTGTTTGGAAAACATATTTTCCAAACAGAAAAGCCGCTCTCAAAACATGAGCTCGATACGTGACCAAAACAAGTTATACAAGAGCTAAATAAAAAAACTAATACCAAAACAAGTTATACAAGATGCGGAATAAAAAGACTAATAAAACAATAGTAAAATAATGGTTATACAAGTGCTAAATGAATGGTTATAATAAAACAATAGTAAAATAATGGTAAAAACAAGTTATACAAGTGGTCTAATCAAAGTGTTTTAGAGTGTTGTCAAGAAGCATAACAAAACATTTTAACATTTTCACATCAGATCTACCACACCAGGCAGGACCCCAGGTGCAGACTGTGCAAGGATGCCCCTGAGACAGTACAGCACATAACAGCAGGGTGTAAGATGCAGGCAGGAAGAGCGTACATGGAACGCCATAACCAGGTAGCTGTCATAGTGTACAGGAACATCTGCCACGAGTATGGGCTGGAAGTCCCAAGGTCAAAATGGAAGACACCTCCTAAGGTAGTCGAGAACGACCGAGCTAAGATCCTGTGGGACTTCAAGATCCAGACTGACAAACTGGTGATGGCTAACCAACCAGACATCGTGTTGATGGACAAACAGCAGAAGAAGGCAGTAGTGATAGATGTGGCGATCCCAAGCGACAGCAACATCAAGAAGAAGGAACACGAGAAGCTTGAGAAATACCAAGGGCTGAAAGAGGAGCTAGAAAGATGTGGAAAGTAAGAGCAACAGTGGTGCGGTGGTAATCGGAGCACTGGGGGCTGTGACCCCAAGCTGGGAGAGTGGCTACAGCAGATTCCAGGTAAAACATCAGAGGTCTCTGTCCAGAAGAGGGCAGTCCTAGGAACAGCTAAGATACTGAACCCTCAAACTCCCAGGCCTCTGGTAGAGGACCCGAGGTTGAGGATGACACATACCACCCCACAAGGGGTGAGAAGGGGATATATATATATATATATATATATATATATATATATATATATGTGTGTGTGTGTATATATATAATAAGTTACCTTGAGCTGCTGCAGCACCTGGAAGGCCAGCAGCTCCTGTCTCAGGTCGTCTCCACATTTAACGATGACAGACAGCAGGCGCCAGTGGGGGAGGTGTCCATAAGGTGAGCCCTCTCGGATCCTCCTACACACACACACACACACACACACACACACACACAGAGACACACACACACACACACACCCACAGAGACACACACACCCACACACACAC
>JABXJD010000593.1:62500-100000 GCA_013375575.1 Percina caprodes
ATACACGCTAAAAGTAGTGATTATTTACATGGAGTCTGGTGGAGATATGCTGCTGTGGATTAATTACCAGTAAATTCTAAGTGCGTAGTTACCTCGTCCTGGCTGCTCTCCACCTTGGGGTTGCTGGCCGTCCTCTTCAGGTTGCTGCTCAGGCTGATGCTGACCGTGGCGTCTGACTTGGAGCGCTGATGTGTGCGTTTGGAGGGCGACAGGCCGTGCTCCCCGGCGGCGGCAGATACCGCGGGGCAGAAGGGTGTCAGGGTGAGGGGGTCCCTGCGAGCCCGCGGCCCCGCAGGCTTCAGCTCGTCGGACAGGATGAGCTTCCGGAGCTTGGTGCCGCGGGAGTGTCGCTGCGTGGAGATGTGCATGTCAGACGAGTAGGCGCCCAGCAGCCAGGCACACTGCAGGCTGAAGGAGATGCTCTGTCTGCAGCGGTGCACCTGAACACAACACACACACACACACACACACACACACACACAGAGAAAGAGACAGACAGACAACACACACACACACACACAGAAAGAGACAGACAGACAGACACACACACACACACACACACAGAGAAAGAGACAGACAGACAACACACACACCACACACACACACACACAGGTTAAACAGGAGGAAGATATTCAGTTTTATATATATATATATATATATATATATATATATATATATACACACTACTACTACTACTACTACTACTACTACTACTAGTACTACTACCACTCCTCCTCGTCCTACCCACCACGTATGGCTTGATGGCGTCCCCCACGTCCTCGTCCATGTGGACGTACATGTTGAGCAGCTGCGGCAGGTAGAAGTCCACGTCGTCGTGGGCGAAGCTGAAGAGCCGGTTGCCGATGTACGCCTGCACGCCGGGCTCCTTGGAGCTGTGCAGGTAGGAGATCGCCATGGAGACGTCGAACAGCTTCGACTCGAACAGCCGCAGCAGCCACGACTGCTTGGAGGGGTTGTGTCTCTGCCGCCGCCGCGCGCTCTTCACCGCGCGGCGCCGCGCCTCGGGTCCAGCTTCAGGGGCGTTAGAGCGGCGGAGGGGGCGTCACCAGTGACATCATCCGTGACATCAGCGCCCTGCTGACTCAGCTTGACGTTCTGCAGAACGTGGGCCACGACGGTGTCTGGCTGGGCGGCAGTGACATCACCTGTGACATCAGCGGCGGTGACATCACCTGTGACATCAGTGCCCTGCTGGCTCAGCCTGACGTTCTGCAGGACCTCCTGACACGCCCGCTGGGCCACGGCGCGCCGATCACCAGGCTGAGCTCGCCCAGAGGGGGGGTGGCGGCCTGCGTCCCACCGCCAGAGGACGAGGGGGTGGAGGGGAGGGACAGGGACAGGGAGGGGGAGGGGGAGGAAGTGCTGCTCTGATCAGAGGGGGGCAGGGAAAGATCCGGCTCTGTGTCCTCCATCAGGACCGCTGACAGTCTCCACCCTCCTCCACTGAAACACACACAGAGGTCACATAGAGGCTCTATACACACTAAAAGTAGTGATTATTTACATGGAGTCTGGTGGAGATATGCTGCTCTATACACACTAAAAGTAGTGATTATTTACATGGAGTCTGGTGGAGATATGCTGCTCTATACACGCTAAAAGTAGTGATTATTTACATGGAGTCTGGTGGAGATATGCTGCTCTATACACGCTAAAAGTAGTGATTATTAACATGGAGTCTGGTGGAGATATGCTGCTCTATACACGCTAAAAGTAGTGATTATTAACATGGAGTCTGGTGGAGATATGCTGCTCTATACACGCTAAAAGTAGTGATTATTAACATGGAGTCTGGTGGAGATATGCTGCTCTATACACGCTAAAAGTAGTGATTATTTACATGGAGTCTGGTGGAGATATGCTGCTCTATACACACTAAAAGTAGTGATTATTAACATGGAGTCTGGTGGAGATATGCTGCTCTATACTCGCTAAAAGTAGTGATTATTAACATGGAGTCTGGTGGAGATATGCTGCTCTATACACGCTAAAAGTAGTGATTATTAACATGGAGTCTGGTGGAGATATGCTGCTCTATACACGCTAAAAGTAGTGATTATTTACATGGAGTCTGGTGGAGATATGCTGCTCTATACTCGCTAAAAGTAGTGATTATTAACATGGAGTCTGGTGGAGATATGCTGCTCTATACACACTAAAAGTAATGATTATTTACATGGAGTCTGGTGGAGATATGCTGCTCTATACACACTAAAAGTAATGATTATTTACATGGAGTCTGGTGGAGATATGCTGCTCTATACACACTAAAAGTAGTGATTATTTACATGGAGTCTGGTGGAGATATGCTGCTCTATACACACTAAAAGTAGTGATTATTTACATGGAGTCTGGTGGAGATATGCTGCTCTATACACACTAAAAGTAGTGATTATTTACATGGAGTCTGGTGGGTTTGGGTTAACGTTACAATGCAGCTTCTTTCTTGTTTAACACTGGACATATTTCAGAGATTGTTGTTCCCAACAGTCACTTAGACACATAAACATGGATTCGTAGGGTCCATGTTGGAAAAAACATTTTGAAGTTAATCTTTAATCAGCAAACTTAACGTTGGCATCGTCCTGTCGATTCAATAGCTTAGCTTAGCTAGCTAGAGATTAAAGTCACCACACAGCTAACTAGATACAAGCTAAAGCAGAGCTCCATCCATCCACTCCGCAGCGTTAGCATTAGCATTAGCTTTAGCATTAGCCGGCTAAATCAGGCCAACTGTTGCTAACTCGGCTCAGCTTGTTTTAAAGCTGTATGCTAAGCGCTAAGCTAACGTTAGCTCCGTCCCCTGGAGAGGCGCGGGTGAGCGTGCGTTCTCCAGGAGACTCGGTCTTACCTGGGACAGTTTAGTGGCTTTAAGTGATCTTTTATTTCCAGTTTGTCTCCATTGATTCTCTCTGATCGTCATGTCAACAACAGCGAGGATCCGCTGGGGGGCGCTGCGCGTCTGCCACCGGCTTCCTGCCGCATACCGGAGCAGTAGCGCCGCTAGCGCCGCCTGCCGGACCGGAGAGGAGTTACAGCTCTTATTCTTCTAGATTTAGCGCTTTCTAGCCTCTTTTTAGAGAATATAGAGCCGAGGTCACCCTCTCTCAGAGTCAACAGGGTTCTTCTTGTTAAACACTTGACAGTCCCAGTAGACCGACTACAGGCAGGTCAGCTCTGCACTGCAGGCTGGAACTGCTCGGTCCACCTGGTTGGCTCCAGTGAGAAATGAGACCTGGGGGTAGTGGCACGTTTGGGCCCATCAGGTCAAATTAAATAAATGGAAATAAGAAAATGAGGCAACAAAGATGAAGTCTTTTTGCTTTGGCAGACGTGCTCCTCGTTACTCGACGATCATCAGGCGTGTTTGTCTTCGCTAACACTAGGCAGCGTTCATCTGACTGAACCGTGATTAAACAGCTGGACCTAAACAGCTCTCTGACTTATTAAAAGAATGCAAAAGAGCCTGTTTGTCGCATTGAGCCGAGACGAGCTCCCGCAGACGTGATCAGGGACTACTTGAGTCCATAAATGGAGAGGGAACAAGCAACAAGAGGTGTTCTGGTTTCCTTTAAACAGCCACAACAGCCCTTGGTGTTTCAGAGAACTGATGAGAAAGGAAGAGGAGGGGCGGCGGAGGACTGGAGACGTTGGTGGGATAAGGTTTAGGTTGAAACGTTTACAGCCTCCTGGTGCATGAAGAGCTGACAGACCCTTTGGGTCCGTGCAGTGATGTGGGCCAGCAGCTCAGGAGTCTGCAACCAGAAGGGGTTCAACAGCAGCGGTTTGGCAGACTGACCCGGAGTTAAGCACATGGTGTTGGCTCCACCCGTCGGCCACGCCTCGACACTCGGATCGACACAGGAAGCAACTCGTGAAATACATTTCTTTAGCATTTGATGCTGAAGCCCCTTTAAGGGGAACAACAACCACAAAATGTCTCTGTTGGACATTTGAAAGTCCATGAAGGCTCCCAGAGTGCCAAACCCTGCTACACCTAAACACCAACACAGTTCTAGCCACACCACCCCCCCCTTCTCTGCAGCTGGACAGGGCACTCAGTACCCATAGGGGCCTGGTTGAGGGGCTCGGTGCAGACCCAGGGCCTGCTAGTCTGGTGGGTTCGGGGCTGTTTCTGGTTAAACAGAGAGGATCTTATTAACAATATAAGCTCTACCTCTGGCACGACTTTGTCTGTTTTCCATCAGACGTGAAGAATTAGTAACGTACACCAAACCGTACAGAGATTTCATTATTTTATTAACAAGAAAAAAAACGTCTCTACATCAACAGGTGCAAATGTTAGTGTAAAGGAAAGATTTAGGAGCAACATACAAGAGGAGGTTCATATATTACATGATGTGTAGATATATATAGACTAAGTCTAGTAAAATTAAATATAAAATGTTACTAGACTGAAAGTCGATCTGCTGCCAGACACTTTTTAAAATGTATTTAGTTATGTAGTTATAAGTAAATATTCAAGTGCATACAGGAAACAATTGGTATCCATAACAAATCAAGAAAAACACAAGACAAATTAATTCAGTTATTGATATGACAATGTGATTAATATTGTTTTTATTTCACCAAACGCACCAGACTCCATGTAAATAATCACTACTTTTAGCGTGTATAGAGCAGCATATCTCCACCAGACTCCATGTAAATAATCACTACTTTTAGCGTGTATAGAGCAGCATATCTCCACATGTAAATGGGTGAATTAAGAGTTTATTCCAACCAGACCAGAGTGGTGATTGTTGAACAGTGGAAAGATGAACCAAGACGGCTTTTGGTAGTTTTATTTAGTTTCTGTCCACTTTGAATGAAGTGTGTTTTACGATGATAAAAGTAGAGATTATTTACATGGAGTCTGGTGGAGATATGCTGCTCTATACACACTAAAAGTAGTGATTATTTACATGGAGTCTGGTGGAGATATGCTGCTCTATACACGCTAAAAGTAGTGATTATTAACATGGAGTCTGGTGGAGATATGCTGCTCTATACACACTAAAAGTAGTGATTATTAACATGGAGTCTGGTGGAGATATGCTGCTCTATACACACTAAAAGTAGTGATTATTTACATGGAGTCTGGTGGAGATATGCTGCTCTATACACACTAAAAGTAGTGATTATTTACATGGAGTCTGGTGCGTTTGGTGATGGTGATTTCTGTTTCATGTTAAACTAAAAAGGATCTAGCCAGATGTTTCTACAGCCAGATGTCGGACGTGCAGTCTCCTCCAGGATATCGGAGCTCGTGGGCCAGAACCGGACCATCTGGTTCTTTACCGAAATCCACCAGGAAGTTCTCATTCACAGAAAGACCGCCGGAGACAGACACATCTATCTGCATCATCACTGAGCCACCTCTGCACAGAGAGACAGGTTAGACAGACAGACAGGTTAGAGAGACAGACAGAGACACATCTATCTGCATCATCACTGAGCCACCTCTACACAGAGAGACAGGTTAGACAGACAGACAGGTTAGAGAGACAGACAGGTTAGAGAGACAGACAGAGACACATCTATCTGCATCATCACTGAGCCACCTCTGCACAGAGAGACAGGTTAGACAGACAGACAGGTTAGAGAGACAGACAGGTTAGAGAGACAGACAGAGACACATCTATCTGCATCATCACTGAGCCACCTCTACACAGAGAGACAGGTTAGAGAGACAGACAGGTACTGACTGGGCCATGTCGGGGTAGAACTGTCTGTCCCAGCCGCTGAAGAGAGACGTCGTGACGTAAAGTCTCCGTCCATCCAGACTCAGCTGCAACATCTGGGGACCTCCAGAGACACGCCTCCCCTGAGAGACAGACAGGCAGACAGACAGGTCAGAGACACGCCTCCCCTGAGAGACAGACAGGTTATACAGAGACACGCCTCCCCTGAGAGACAGACAGGTTATACAGACAGGTCAGAGACACGCTTCCCCTGAGAGACAGACAGGTTATACAGAGACACACCTCCCCTGAGAGACAGACAGGCAGACAGACAGGTCAGAGACACGCCTCCCCTGAGAGACAGACAGGCAGACAGACAGGTCAGAGACACGCCTCCCCTGAGAGACAGACAGGTTATACAGAGACACGCCTCCCCTGAGAGACAGACAGGTCAGAGACACAGACAGGATACCTTGATGATGCGTGGGGGGGGCTGTGGCTGCTTCTCGGGGTCTTCAAGGACTCGGACTGGACCGTCACTGACGAGACTTCCTCCCAGAAACACCTGAGAGACAGACGGGCAGGCAGACAGGCAGGCAGACAGACAGACAAAGAGAGAGAGAGAGACAGACAGGTAGAGAGACAGAGAGAGAGACAGACAGGCAGAGAGACAGAGAGAGAGAGAGAGACAGGCAGAGAGACAGATTCCTTGAGGAAAAAACTAAACGGGGGGTCTTTATCATTGGACGGCTGTTAAACATCCAGACCTGTCCGACCAATCGTGGGATCCTCCTGTCTGTGATGTCATACTGTCTGACGTCACCGTGGAGCCAATTACTGAAGTAGAGGAAACGGTCGTCCAATGAGATCAGGATGTCTGTGATCAGACCTGCAGACAGACAGGTTAGAGAGACAGACAGGTTAGAGAGAGAGAGAGACAGACAGGTTAGAGAGACAGACAGACAGACAGACAGAGAGACAGACAGACAGGTTAGAGAGACAGACAGACAGACAGACAGACAGAGAGACAGACAGACAGGTTAGAGAGACAGACAGGTTAGAGAGAGACAGACAGGTTAGAGAGACAGACAGACAGACAGGTTAGAGAGACAGACAGACAGACAGAGAGACAGACAGACAGGTTAGAGAGACAGACAGACAGACAGACAGAGAGACAGACAGACAGGTTAGAGAGACAGACAGGTTAGAGAGAGAGAGAGACAGACAGGTTAGAGAGACAGACAGGTTAGAGAGACAGACAGACAGACAGACAGGTTAGAGAGACAGACAGACAGACAGACAGACAGACAGAGAGACAGACAGACAGGTTAGAGAGACAGACAGACAGGTTAGAGAGACAGACAGACAGACAGACAGAGAGACAGACAGACAGGTTAGAGAGACAGACAGACAGACAGACAGAGAGACAGACAGACAGACAGACAGAGAGACAGACAGGTTAGAGAGACAGGCAGACAGGCAGACAGGCAGACAGACAGACAGACAGACAGACAGACAGACAGGCAGACAGGCAGACAGACAGACAGACAGACAGAGAGACAGAGAGACAGACAGACAGACAGGGAGACAGGTTAGAGAGACAGACAGACAGACAGACAGACAGACAGAGAGACAGACAGACAGGTTAGAGAGACAGACAGGTTAGAGAGAGACAGACAGGTTAGAGAGACAGACAGACAGACAGGTTAGAGAGACAGACAGACAGACAGAGAGACAGACAGACAGGTTAGAGAGACAGACAGACAGACAGACAGAGAGACAGACAGACAGGTTAGAGAGACAGACACGTTAGAGAGAGAGAGAGACAGACAGGTTAGAGAGACAGACAGGTTAGAGAGACAGACAGACAGACAGACAGGTTAGAGAGACAGACAGACAGACAGACAGACAGACAGAGAGACAGACAGACAGGTTAGAGAGACAGACAGACAGGTTAGAGAGACAGACAGACAGACAGACAGAGAGACAGACAGACAGGTTAGAGAGACAGACAGACAGACAGACAGAGAGACAGACAGACAGACAGACAGAGAGACAGACAGGTTAGAGAGACAGGCAGACAGGCAGACAGGCAGACAGACAGACAGACAGACAGACAGGCAGACAGGCAGACAGACAGACAGACAGACAGGCAGACAGGCAGACAGACAGACAGACAGAGAGACAGACAGACAGACAGGGAGACAGGTTAGAGAGACAGACAGACAGGTTAGAGAGACAGACAGGTTAGAGAGAGAGAGAGACAGACAGACAGACAGACAGACAGACAGGCAGACAGACCAGGCATCTCCGGCAGGGCCCATCCCTCCACCTTCTTACTGGGAACACTGATCACTTTCTCTGCAGCCCAGTCACCTTTCTGAGGAGAGACAGACAGACAGGTTAGAGACAGACAGGTTAGAGACAGACAGGTTAGAGACAGACAGGTTAGAGAGAGAGAGAGAGAGAGAGAGAGAGAGAGAGAGAGAGAGAGAGAGAGAGATTCAGTGATGTCTGTGTCAGTGGGACGTCCCGGTGCGTCGGTCCACCCCTGGACCCCCTGGGACCTGGACCTACTCACAGGGGCTTTGTAGGGACCTGGACCTGGACCTACTAACCGGGGTTTTGTAGAACCGGAACACGTTTCCTCCCAGAGCACACCCCACGTATCCCTGGGGGGCGTCGGGATCGTGGAGGAATCGAACCTCGAGGGGATCGCCCCGTCCTCCCCCAGGTCCAGAGTCTGCAGCTTCCTGTGGGAGGTCCAGTCCCAGACATGGAGGCAGCTCCCGTACAGACCTGGGACAACAACAACATCTGGATCGGGGGGGGGTCACTGCCCACTGGTAGGGGGGGGGGGGTTACTGCCCAATGGATTGGGGGTTAAACCCCCAGACCTGTCTCACCTTCTCTAACGTGTGCGAGGTTGAACCCCCCAGCCAGAGCTTTGGGTGCCCCCCACTCAGTGCTGATCATCACGTTGTGTCGGGGTTGGTACCAGAAGTCGTATCCAAAGTTCACCGCCTCCCCCGAGTGCTCCCAGTTCCCGACCACCTCGAACGTCTCGCCGTCCAGCAGGACGAACCCCCCTGGAGGACGAAAGACACTTTAAAGACACAGAAACTCTGAGACGTTGGTGTTTGTAAAAGTCATTTTCAGTTTGTGTATATCAGAAATATTTGTGATGCGGCGAGCCAGAGACGGCAAGCCAGAGACGGAGGGGCAGAGACGGAGGGGCAGAGACGGAGGGGCAGAGACGGAGGGGCAGAGACGGAGGGGCAGAGACGGAGGGGCAGAGACGGAGGGGCAGAGACGGCGAGCCAGAGACGGAGGGGCAGAGACGGCGAGCCAGAGACGGCGTCGTACCTTTGGCGTTGCCGGCCGGGTCTCCGATGCAGCTGATCATGATCTGCCCGTTGCCCAGACAGTGCGTGGTGTGAGGGTTCGCCAGGCCGCACTTCCAGAACATATCCACCGGATCCACGATCTGGAGACAACATCACATGACCACTATGGGACAACATCACATGACCACTATGGGACAACATCACATGACCACTATGGGACAACATCACATGACCACTATGGGACAACATCACATGACCACTATGGGACAACATCACATGACCACTATGGGACAACATCACATGACCACTATGGGACAACATCACATGATCACTATGGGACAACATCACATGACCACTATGGGACAACATCACATGACCACTATGGGACAACATCACATGACCACTATGGGACAACATCACATGACCACTATGGGACAACATCACATGACCACTATGGGACAACATCACATGATCACTATGGGACAACATCACATGATCACTATGGGACAACATCACATGACCACTATGGGACAACATCACATGATCACTATGGGACAACATCACATGACCACTATGGGACAACATCACATGACCACTATGGGACAACATCACATGATCACTATGGGACAACATCACATGATCACTATGGGACAACATCACATGACCACTATGGGACAACATCACATGATCACTATGGGACAACATCACATGATCACTATGGGACAACATCACATGACCACTATGGGACAACATCACATGATCACTATGGGACAACATCACATGACCACTATGGGACAACATCACATGACCACTATGGGACAACATCACATGACCACTACGGGACAACATCAAACCCCCCCTGGGACCGTGCTGTGTCGCCATACTTTAACGTAGAAACATGATTAAAAGGTTAAACCGAAGACAAGACTTTGGCGTTTATTGGGCTGAATGGGCGTTCAGATATCAAGCACGGTTTCTCCCAAATCACAGTTTACGTATCGTCCCGTTTTCAAACGGCTCAGATTTTCCAATGTGTGTGTATGTGGTGGAATGTTCAGAGCTAGAGTGGAGGACAGAGTGGGGGGCTGGAGGACGGATATCTGGAAGTTTCTCAAACTAATGTCTCTCTCTCCTCCAGTTTTAACTCTTCAGACTTCATTATTGGGCAACATGTAGGGAGTCTGGTCCCGGTCTCAGACGTGTAACTGGGGTCTATGGGACTGGTTCTTACGTGGAGTCTGGGTGGTTCAGCTCTAGCTACGTCACAGCTGCTCCTGGGGAACAGAAGCATCTCTGACGGGTTAACACACATAACCCTTTATTATTCATTATGAGGTTTTATTGCTATTCGGCTGAGCCTCAATAGCAGCACACTGATAACATGTCTGCAGAAGTTTCTAGTTATTATTATTATTGTTTTCCATGAAGCATTTTTCATCATTATCATTATTTCTGATAAAACATGGAGACAGAGCTGCTGTCTGCACATAGTGTGAGA
This sequence comes from Percina caprodes, assembly GCA_013375575.1. Lineage (NCBI taxonomy): Eukaryota > Metazoa > Chordata > Actinopteri > Perciformes > Percidae > Percina > Percina caprodes. The sequence goes on from JABXJD010000593.1 coordinate 73,051, forward strand.
CTCTGTTTGCCAGAACACCCCCCCCCCCACATCACTGACTTAGTCCAAACAGACAGACTTGTTGAAGGAGCAGCTGTGAGAGCCATTATCATGCAGGCTGAACTCAGGATGACCCCCCCCTCTCTTCCTCCCCCCCTCTCTTCCTCCCCCCCTCCTCCTACACTCAAAATTCCAAGAAAACAGCTGCAGTCGGGGCCAAATAATGCAACTATCTGCCCCATTTAACCCCCCACCCTCCCTGCACTATCTGCCCCATTTAACCCCTCCCTGCCCCATTCATGTACCCTGTTTATCTGTGGGTACCCTGTACTGTGTGTACCCTGTGTATCTGCAGGTACCCTTTGTACCCTGTACTGTGTGTACCCTGTGTATCTGCAGGTACCCTTTGTACCCTGTACTGTGTGTACCCTGTGTATCTGCAGGTACCCTTTGTACCCTGTACTGTGTGTACCCTGTGTATCTGCAGGTACCCTGTACTGTGTGTACCCTGTGTATCTGCAGCTACCCTGTGTACCCTGTACTGTGTGTACCCTGTGTACCCTGTGTATCTGTGTGTACCCCGTGTGTGTACCTTGTGTATCTTGGGGGCGCGGGGGTCCGTCCCCACGTCCACCACGTAGACCCGGGAGGACAGGAAGGCCGGCAGAATGAGACGGTTCCTGGTCCTGGAGGCGTCCCCGAAGCAGCTGCTGCAGGCGTTCCAGCCCGAGTGGTGCAGCTCCTCGCAGGTTCGGCATCGGCAGCCGGTGGATCACCTGCAGGGTCAGGGGCAAAGGATAGGGTCAGGGGCAAAGGTCAAGGGTCAGACAGCAGACGAGCGTTTTACAGGATCAAACAAACAAAAAGAATTAAAAAAGTGACTAAAAAAAAAAAATCATCCAAAGCAGCCAGTCAGAGATGTCTGTTCTACAATAAAGCTGTCTGATTGGACGGCTGGGTGTACCTGACGGCTGATTGGACGGCTGGGTGTACCTGACAGAAGGTGGGAGACTCGGGGTCGACGTCAACGGTGGCGAGGTAATCTGGTTTCAGAGAGTCGGGGGTGCAGGGGATGCACGGCAGGTAGACTATCTCCTCCCTCCTACCTGGGGGAAGAATATTCAACACACTGACACACACACTGACACACACACACACACACACACTGACACACACACTGACACACACACACACACACACACACACACCTTTCATGGCGTCCAGCGGGCTGCGGTATCCGGGTCCACATCCTGAACAGCTGGCTGAGAAAACACAACAACAAAAGGTCAGACTGATGCATTCTGGGAAACAGTTCTTCACCGTTATACACAGGTTAGCCTAACATGTACGTTTCTTTATTGACAGTGCAGCTGAAGACATGGGGGGGGGAGTGGGGGGGGCTGCAGGTCGGAGTCTAACCTGCTGAGTCGAGGGATAGATGTCTATACATGGGCGCACGCTCTACCACCTGGGCTACCGGGCGCCCCTGAATGCAACTCGTTTATGTCACACACACACACACACACACACACACACACACACACACACACACACACACACACACCTCAACGTGCTTCATATTCAGACATTCCACATCATAGAAGACGTCTGTCTGTGTGTGTGTGTGTGTGTGTGTGTGTGTGTGTGTGTGTGTGTGTGTGTGTGTGTGTGTGTGTGTGTGTGTGTGTGTGTGTACAGGCTCGGGCAGATCTCTAAGGAAGGTAAACAGAGCGAGGATCAGCGGGTGATATGGGAGCTGTCACGGTTCAGAGACAGGCCAGAGGAGCTGTGGGTCTCTGGTGTGTGTCTGTGTGGAGAGACAGCAGTAGAGACATCCGTAGAGACATCAGTAGAGAGACATCAGTAGAGAGACAGCAGTAGAGACATCCGTAGAGACATCAGTAGAGAGACAGCAGTAGAGAGACAGCAGTAGAGATACAGCAGTAGAGAGACAGCAGTAGAGACATCCGTAGAGACATCAGTAGAGAGACATCAGTAGAGACATCCGTTGAGAGACATCAGTAGAGACATCCGTAGAGACATCAGTAGAGGGTAGTATGTAGAGGGTAGTATGTAGAGGGTTGTATGTAGAGGGTAGCAGGTAGAGTAGTATGTAGAGTAGTATGTAGAGGGTAGCAGGTAGAGTAGTATGTAGAGGGTAGCAGGTAGAGTAGTATGTAGAGTAGTATGTAGAGTAGTATGTAGAGGGTAGTATGTAGAGTAGCATGTAGAGTAGTATGTAGAGGGTAGTATGTAGAGGGTAGCAGGTAGAGTAGTATGTAGAGTAGTATGTAGAGTAGTATGTAGAGGGTAGCAGGTAGAGTAGTATGTAGAGTAGCATGTAGAGTAGTATGTAGAGGGTAGTATGTAGAGTAGCATGTAGAGTAGTATGTAGAGGGTAGTATGTAGAGTAGCATGTAGAGTAGCAGGTAGAGTAGTATGTAGAGTAGTATGTAGAGGGTAGTATGTAGAGTATGTAGAGTAGTATGTAGAGGGTAGAATGTAGAGTAGTATGTAGAGGGTAGCAGGTAGAGTAGTATGTAGAGTAGCATGTAGAGTAGTATGTAGAGGGTAGTATGTAGAGTAGCATGTAGAGTAGTATGTAGAGGGTAGTATGTAGAGTAGCATGTAGAGTAGTATGTAGAGGGTAGTATGTAGAGTAGCATGTAGAGGGTAGAATGTAGAGTAGTATGTAGAGTAGTATGTAGTATGTAGATGGTAGCAGGTAGAGTAGTATGTAGAGGGTAGTATGTAGAGTATGTAGAGGGTAGCAGGTAGAGTAGTATGTAGAGTAGTATGTAGAGTAGTATGTAGAGGGTAGCAGGTAGAGTAGTATGTAGAGTAGCATGTAGAGTAGTATGTAGAGGGTAGTATGTAGAGTAGCATGTAGAGTAGTATGTAGAGGGTAGTATGTAGAGTAGCATGTAGAGTAGCAGGTAGAGTAGTATGTAGAGGGTAGCAGGTAGAGTAGTATGTAGAGTAGTATGTAGAGGGTAGTATGTAGAGTATGTAGAGTAGTATGTAGAGGGTAGAATGTAGAGTAGTATGTAGAGGGTAGCAGGTAGAGTAGTATGTAGAGTAGCATGTAGAGTAGTATGTAGAGGATAGTATGTAGAGTAGCATGTAGAGTAGCAGGTAGAGTAGTATGTAGAGGGTAGCAGGTAGAGTAGTATGTAGAGTAGTATGTAGAGGGTAGTATGTAGAGTATGTAGAGTAGTATGTAGAGGGTAGAATGTAGAGTAGTATGTAGAGTAGTATGTAGAGGGTAGCAGGTAGAGCAGTATGTAGAGTAGCATGTAGAGTAGTATGTAGAGGGTAGTATGTAGAGTAGCATGTAGAGTAGTATGTAGAGGGTAGTATGTAGAGTAGCATGTAGAGGGTAGAATGTAGAGTAGTATGTAGAGTAGTATGTAGTATGTAGATGGTAGCAGGTAGAGTAGTATGTAGAGGGTAGTATGTAGAGTATGTAGAGGGTAGTATGTAGAGGATAGTATGTAGAGTAGTATGTAGAGTATGTAGAGTAGTATGTAGAGTAGTATGTAGAGGGTAGTATGTAGAGGATAGTATGTAGAGTAGTATGTAGAGTATGTAGAGTAGTATGTAGAGTATGTAGAGTAGTATGTAGAGTATGTAGAGTAGTATGTAGAGTAGTATGTAGTATGTACATGTATGTAGTATATCTCTCTTCATTTGTGTTGCTTTCTAGCTTTTTGTCACTTCTTGTCGACGTTCCTTTGAAGTTTGGCTATTAATCTGATTATTTAATATTATGTTGTTGTTAATAACCCACCACACCCTAGAGAGATAATGAGGACACACACACACACACACACACACACACACACACACACACACACACACACACACACACACACACACACACACACACACACACATGAGACTGCAGCAGTAGAAAAAACAAAAAGATCTTTTCAGGCTGCAGGAAACAGAACAAAGGTCATTGGCACAGGCCGAGAGAAAGTTCTGCTCCCACCAGACTCCATTTTAAGAAGGTAAAATGTATTTATAAAGCACTTTTCACCGATAGAAAAATATATCAAAAGTGCATTAAACAGAGGCCTACAATGTGATACATATTACAACAAAGTGCAATTAAGAACAATAAATCTCTGCTGCAACCAGACTTCATGAAAAATATGGCTGATTTAAGCGCCGTTCCCTTTCATTTCCATGTAGGGTATTTGTTTATCTGACATTCATCTACAGCAAAGTCAAAGAGCCAGAGTTATCTCAGCAGGTTAGTTAGCATCTGTTGATCCTGGCCAGTTTATAAGTTTATAAAATACAATAAAATGACTTCGTAGCCTACAGTCAGCACGTTAAAGCAACATACACAGCTCCAACCAGACTTCATGAGAAAAACTGGTGATTTAAGCAGCTGAGACAAACAGAAGCTGCAGAGTGTGTGTGTGTGTCTGTGTGTATGTGTGTGTGTGTGTCCCTGTGTATGTATGTGTGTGTGTGTGTCCCTGTGTATGTATGTGTGTGTGTGTCCCTGTGTATGTATATGTGTGAGTGTCCCTGTGTATGTATGTGTGTGTGTGTGTGTCTGTGTATGTATGTGTGTGTGTGTCCCTGTGTGTGTGTTTCTCACCCATGTTGTTCTGATCAGTCTGCAGGTTTTCTGGACTCTGTCAGCTCAGCTGTGACTGAAGTAGGAGTGGGTGGAGTTTAGCTTTCATAGTGCATTCATATCAGGGCACAGCCAATCAGAGAAGAGGGGGCGGGGCTTGTACACTGGCCAAAACCTGCACGTTCACCCTCCAGAGACCAGAGAGAATGAGAGGCCCCATGGACGGATTTTGAGACAGTGGACATTTTTTTCCAAGTTCTCTCAATTTTATAAACATTTTTCTACGTTTTTGTCTGTTTGCCTTCTGACCGGTACTACAAGCGTCCCCCCATCTTAATCCCCCATTTTAATCCCCCTTTTTATTTCTAGGACGACATTTCTCTCCGGGGGTGAAAGAGAATAAAGTGAGTTACTGGATGTAACTCTGGTTCTCTGAGGCACAGTCAGACCTGAGCTGTCAGACCTGAGCTGTCAGACCCGAGATGTCAGACCCGAGATGTCAGACCCGAGATGTCAGGCCCGAGATGTCAGGACCGAGATGTCAGGACCGAGATGTCAGACCCGAGATGTCAGACCCGAGATGTCAGACCAGAGATGTCAGGCCCGAGATGTCAGACCAGAGATGTCAGACCAGAGATGTCAGACCCGAGATGTCAGGACCGAGATGTCAGACCAGAGATGTCAGGCCCGAGATGTCAGACCCGAGATGTCAGGCCCGAGATGTCAGGCCCGAGATGTCAGGACCGAGATGTCAGGACCGAGATGTCAGACCAGAGATGTCAGACCCGAGATGTCAGGACCGAGATGTCAGACCCGAGATGTCAGACCCGAGATGTCAGACCCGAGATGTCAGACCCGAGATGTCAGAACCGAGATGTCAGAACCGAGATGTCAGACCCGAGATGTCAGACCCGAGATGTCAGACCAGAGATGTCAGACCCGAGATGTCAGACCCGAGATGTCAGACCCGAGATGTCGGGCCCGAGATGTCGGGACCGAGATGTCGGGACCGAGATGTCGGGACCGAGATGTCAGACCCGAGATGTCAGACCCGAGATGTCAGAACCGAGATGTCAGAACCGAGATGTCAGGCCCGAGATGTCAGGCCCGAGATGTCAGACCCGAGATGTCAGACCCGAGATGTCAGACCAGAGATGTCAGACCAGAGATGTCAGACCAGAGATGTCAGACCCGAGATGTCAGGACCGAGATGTCAGACCAGAGATGTCAGGCCCGAGATGTCAGGCCCGAGATGTCAGACCAGAGATGTCAGACCCGAGATGTCAGGCCCTAGATTTCAGACCCGAGAAGTCAGACCCAAGATGTCAGTCCTGAGATGTTAGACCAGACATGTCAGACCCGTCAGACCCGAGCCTGGCCCTGGCCCGAGATGTCAGACCTGAGATGTCAGACCCGAGATGTTAGACCCGAGCCCGGCCCTGGCCCGAGATGTCAGACCCGAGATGTTACACCCGAGACGTCAGACCCAAGACATCAGACCAGAGATGTCAGGCCCGAGATGTCAGGCCCGAGATGTCAGGCCCGAGATGTCAGGCCCGAGATGTCAGGCCCGAGATGTCAGACCCGAGATGTCAGACCCGAGATGTCAGACCCGAGATGTCAGGCCCGAGATGTCAGACCAGAGATGTCAGGCCCGAGATGTCAGGACCGAGATGTCAGGCCCGAGATGTCAGACCAGAGATGTCAGACCCGAGATGTCAGAACCAAGATGTCAGGCCCGAGATGTCAGGCCCGAGATGTCAGGCCCGAGATGTCAGGCCCGAGATGTCAGACCAGAGATGTCAGGCCCGAGATGTCAGGCCCGAGATGTCAGACCAGAGATGTCAGGCCCGAGATGTCAGGACCGAGATGTCAGACCCGAGATGTTACACCCGAGACGTCAGACCCAAGACATCAGACCAGAGATGTCAGGCCCGAGATGTCAGGCCCGAGATGTCAGGCCCGAGATGTCAGACCAGAGATGTCAGACCCGAGATGTCAGACCAGAGATGTCAGGCCCGAGATGTCAGGCCCGAGATGTCAGGCCCGAGATGTCAGACCCGAGATGTCAGACCAGAGATGTCAGGCCCGAGATGTCAGGCCCGAGATGTCAGACCAGAGATGTCAGACCCGAGATGTCAGGACCGAGATGTCAGACCAGAGATGTCAGGCCCGAGATGTCAGGCCCGAGATGTCAGGCCCTAGATTTCAGACCCGAGAAGTCAGACCCAAGATGTCAGGCCTGAGATGTTAGACCAGACATGTCAGACCAGAGCCTGGCCCTGGCCCGAGATGTCAGACCTGAGATGTCAAACCCGAGAGGTTAGACCCGAGCCCGGCCCTGGCCCGAGATGTCAGACCCGAGATGTTACACCCGAGACGTCAGACCCAAGACATCAGACCCGAGACGTCAGGCCTGAGATGTCAGACCCGAGCCCGGCCCTTGACCTACAGCTTATCAAAAAGCGACTGAAATGTTTCTAAAATCCTGTCTAAGCGGGTCTGGAAAGTGATGAAAAAAGAAACACGTCTGAAAAACCTGAAAAAAACCCATAAATGACTAAAATCCTGTGTAAAGACTTAAAGGGAAACTATTGTAAAGACTTTTCAGGATCCGACTCGTACCTGGTCCTGGTACTAGAACATGTTGTTTACTTGCTGCTGTCTCAGTCTAACGAGGCCGACTCTCCTGCCTGACCACATTCCTACAGACAGGTGTGGTAAGGTGCTTTACTCTCACATACACACACATGTAGGGACATGTAACCCCTCCCTCAAAAGAGCGTTGGGCAGCCAATCACAGCGTCCAGGGAACAACTCAAGATCTGAGCCAGTGCATTGCTCAAGGGCTCTGACTGGGGAACCTGGTACTGACTGGGGAACCTGGTATTGACTGGAGAACCTGGTACTGACTGGAGAATCTGGTACTGACTGGAGAACCTGGTACTAACTGGAGAATCTGGTACTGACTGGAGAACCTGGTACTGACTGGAGAATCTGGTACTGACGGGAGAACCTGGTACTGACTGGAGAATCTGGTACTGACTGGGGAACCTGGTACTGACTGGGGAACCTGGTACTGACTGGAGAACCTAGTACTGACTGGAGAACCTAGTACATGTTATTAGATGGGGGTGGGGGCGGGGAAGGCCCGGAACGATCTGGACTTGAAGGCCACAGTGCAGAGTCCAGCCAAGTCTGCTCTGATTGGCCAGATTGGCAGGAAGTACAGTGTGTCCCAGTCTGACCCGACAGGCAGACATGTGATGATTATGAATAATTAATCTGCAGAGGACTCTGGCATGCTGGGGGGGGGCTGTCTGCTAGTTGGTCTCTGTAGGACACAGAGACTCTGTATATGAATGTGTCTGTCTGTGTGTATATACGTGTGTGTGTCTGTATATACGTGTGTGTTTGTGTGTGTGTATATACATGTGTGTGTGTCTGTGTATATATGTGTGTGTGACTGTGTGTGTATATACGTGTGTGTGTGTCTCTGTGTGAATGTGTGTCTGTGTGTGTATATACGTGTGTGTGTATATACGTGTGTGTGTGTGTCTGTGTGTATATACGTGTGTGTGTGTGTCTGTGTGTATATACGTACGTGTGTGTGTGTGTGTGTGTGTGTGTGTGTGTGTGTAGTAGAGAAAGAAACAGTCTCTTAAAGGTTTCATCTTTTTAACAGAACATTTCACACTTAACGGACAAAATCTGACATGCTGGGAATCAGTGAAATATTCCTCTTCCATGTTTCAGTTTTAAATGAACAGATCTTTTAGTTCATCACACTTTTACATGATTTTACCTTTAGTGAAAAATCATCATCACCAACCCCACCAGACTGTAAATAATCACTACTTTTATCATTGTAGAACACACTTCATTCAAAGTGGACAGAAACTAAATAAAACTACCAAAAGCCGTCTTGGTTCATCTTTGATTATTAACATGGAGTCTGGTGGAGATATGCTGCTCTATACACGCTAAAAGTAGTGATTATTTACATGGAGTCTGGTGGAGATATGCTGCTCTATACACGCTAAAAGTAGTGATTATTTACATGGAGTCTGGTGGAGATATGCTGCTCTATACACGCTAAAAGTAGTGATTATTTACATGGAGTCTGGTGGAGATCTGCTGCTCTATACACGCTAAAAGTAGTGATTATTTACATGGAGTCTGGTGGGTTTGGTGATGGTGATTTCTGTTTCATGTTAAACTAAAAGGATCTTCCTCTTTAACATAAAGGTCTATCTCTGTAGGGATCCATCCCATAATGTTGACACACACTTTATAATAATCTGAGTCAGCCAGCAGCAACAACAGTGTGACGCTGACTGATGCTGAACATCTGTCCTGTAGGGTAACATTACAGCTTGTTTCTAATACTGGACCAGTTTCAGAGATTGTTGTTCCATCAGACACTCAGACACCAATGCATGATGGGACATAGAGTCCATAAATCTGTTCATCTGCGTTGTGTAGTTGTCGTAGATTACAGGGACTAGTTTTGTCTTCAGCTGTGGTCCATCCTGTTACGCTTCACCTTCCTGTCGTCCTCGGGTCAAGAAATAACGGGGATGGCTCCGTTCAACGCAAGTTTCTTTCAATTTCATAGCATTAAAAAAAAAGTGACTAAAATGTTGGGAAAAGCTTAAAGAACAGGGACAAAAAACACAAAAAACGGCAAAAGGTACAGAAAAAAACGTTGAAAACCCAGAAAAACTAAAAGTTGTGCAACAACGGGAAGACAACACGAGGGATAAAATCTCCTCCCTCGGCCGGTCGTGTTGCCTTCACTGTCTGAACTCTCCCTCGGCCGGTCGTGTTGCCTTCACTGTCTGAACTCTCCTCGGCCGGTCGTGTTGCCTTCACTGTCTGAACTCTCCCTCGGCCGGTCGTGTTGCCTTCACTGTCTGAACTCTCCCTCGGCCGGTCGTGTTGCCTTCACTGTCTAAACTCTCCCTTGGCCGGTCGTGTTGCCTTCACTGTCTGAACTCTCCCTCGGTCGTGTTGCCTTCACTGTCTGAACTCTCCCTCGGCCGGTCGTGTTGCCTTCACTGTCTGAACTCTCCCTCGGTCGTGTTGCCTTCACTGCCTGAACTCTCCCTCGGCCGGTCGTGTTGCCTTCACTGCCTGAACTCTCCCTCGGCCGGTCGTGTTGCCTTCACTGCCCGAACTCTCCCTCGGTCGTGTTGCCTTCACTGTCTAAACTCTCCCTCGGTCGTGTTGCCTTCACTGTCTAAACTCTCCCTCGGTCGTGTTGCCTTCACTGCCTGAACTCTCCCTCGGCCGGTCGTGTTGCCTTCACTGTCTGAACTCTCCCTCGGCCGGTCGTGTTGCCTTCACTGTCTAAACTCTCCCTTGGCCGGTCGTGTTGCCTTCACTGTCTGAACTCTCCCTCGGTCGTGTTGCCTTCAACGTCTGAACTCTCCCTCGGTTGTGTTGCCTTCAACGTCTGAACTCTCCCTCGGTCGTGTTGCCTTCACTGTCTGAACTCTCCCTCGGTCGTGTTGCCTTCAACGTCTGAACTCTCCCTCGGTCGTGTTGCCTTCAACGTCTGAACTCTCCCTCGGTCGTGTTGCCTTCACTGTCTGAACTCTCCCTCGGTCGTGTTGCCTTCACTGTCCGAACTCTCCCTCGGTCGTGTTGCCTTCACTGCCCGAACTCTCCCTCGGTCGTGTTGCCTTCACTGCCCGAACTCTCCCTCGGTCGTGTTGCCTTCACTGTCTAAACTCTCCCTCGGTCGTGTTGCCTTCACTGCCTGAACTCTCCCTCGGTCGTGTTGCCTTCACTGCCTGAACTCTTCATCGTAATCTTCCACTCATCACCCACTTCCTCTCCAATCACGATCCTCGTCTCCCGTCTCTCCTTGCTCCCTTCTTTCCTTTCCTCCACCGTCTCCTTTTCTTCCTCCTCGCTGTCTTCCTCAAGCGTCTTAACTTCCTCTTTCGTGTCCTTCCTTTCCTCCTTCGTCTCCTTTCTTTCCACCTTCATCTCCTTCCTTTCCTCCTTTGTCTCTTTCCTTTCCTCATCCGTCTCCTTCCTTTCTTCCTTCGTCTCCTTCCTGTCTTCCACACTTTTCATTGTGTCCTTTCCCTCTTTTGTTGTTTCCTTCCTTTCCTCATTTGACTCCTTCCTTTCCTCCTCTGTCTTCTTCCGGTCTTTAAATATGTGCTTTCCTTTCCTTCCCTTCTCCTTTCCTTCCCTCCTTCCCGGTGTCTCCTCTGTCTCCTTCCTTTCCTCCTTTGTCTCCTTCCTTTCCTCCTCTGTCTCCTTTCTGTCTTTAATTATGTCCCTTCCTTTCCTTCCCTCTTCCATTCCTTCCCTCCTTCCCAATGTCTCCTCCATCTCCTTCCTTTCCTCTGTCTCCTTCCTTTCCTCCTTTGTCTCCTTGCTGTCTTTAATTATGTCCCTTCCTTTCCTTTCCTCCTTCCTTGCCTCCTCCTTTCCTTCCCTCCTTCCCGATGTTGCCTCTGTCTCCTTCCTTTCCTCCTTTGTCTCCTTCCTTCCCTCCTCCTTTCCTTCCTTCCTTCCCGATGCGTCCTCATCTCCTTCCTCTTCCTCTGTTTCCTCTTCGTCCTCCAGCTCCAGTAGTTCTGGCGTCTCGACAATGGATGCGTCGGCGCCGAGCAGCGTCTCCATCAGCGTCTTGATGAGATCCGATTGGATGCCTCCTGCTTCCTCGCTCGTCTCCTCGTCCTCCGTCCTCGCCACAATCCCCGTGAGCCGGAACGATGTCTTCCAAACCTGCCGCAGCGTCTCCAGCCGCGTCAGCGCCTCCACCGTCCAATCCACCAACAGCCGCGCGACGGTCGCCTGCAGCTGCGCCGGCGCCGAAGCGTCCAACTCTGGTGGGTCGGCGGTGCCGAACCGGGCCCAGCGCGCCAGCAGGAACCGCTGGAGCACCGGCTTCACGCAGACGTCCAGCGGCTGCAGCCGCATGGCGCAGCCGGCGGGGATCACGGCGGGCAGCGTCCCTGCTGCGCTGACCGCCGCGAGGAACGGGTCGCCCATGTGTTCGCGGTGCCGGTCCAACACCAGCAGGGTCTTCTGGCGCCGAGCGACGTTGGCGTGGCGCAGCCAGACCCTGTTGGTCCACAGGTCCAACGCCTCCTCCGCGGGCAACCCCTCGGCGCAGCCTTCCAGCACGATGAAGTCTGGTGGCGGCGCCCTCGCTGCCGGCTGCCGGCTCGCCAGGATCAGCGCCGGCAACATGGCGCCGTCGGCGAGCGCCGAGAGGTACACGGTGACTAGGGGGGCGGAGCCGGTGAATTCCAGCGCGTCTCGGCGCCGAGTCTTGTCCCGAACCAGGCGCAGATCCACGAAGACGCAGAGCTCGTCCACGGCGGCGACGGCGCTGTCCGGCAGCGCGTGCGTGCGCGCGATCTTCTGCGTGAACTCACGGAAGGACGTGATCTTGGCGAGCAGCGAGGCGGCAGCGGGCGGGCGAGCGTGGAGCGCGGCCGGCGCTGCGCACGCCGAGGCGGCGCCGCAGCAGGAAGCCGACGGCCCAGTCGTACGAGATGCGGAAGGTGTCGCCGAAGGCGCCCTTCTTCTTCAGCGCCGACGCCTTGTGGAACAGGTTGGTCTCCGTGATCGGCAGCTGCTGCTCGCGCATCGACAGCACCCACGCCACCAGGCGGTCCTCGCCGCCGCGGTCCTCGTCCTCGCCGCCGTCTGCCGTCTTCTCCGGATCACGTCGCCTGAGATGCTTCCTGGCGTCCTGTGTGGAAAACAAAACGCAGTCAGGAGCCAGACCTGTAGGAGCCAGACCTGCAGGAGCCAGACCTGCAGGAGCCAGACCTCTAGGAGCCAGACCTCTAGGAGCCAGACATGTAGGAGCCAGACCTGCAGGAGCCAGACCTGCAGGAGCCAGACCTGCAGGAGCCAGACCTGTAGCAGCCAGACATGTAGGAGCCAGACCTGCAGGAGCCAGACCTGCAGGAGCCAGACCTGCAGGAGCCAGACCTAGAGCCAGTCTAACAAGAAGCTCAAGCTGCGTTCTATTATTTCGTAGATTATAATATAAAATATTCGTACAGTTAGCCAATCAGAATCACTTCCTCTCTCCTCTTTCTTCCTCCTCTTTCTCACTTCCTCTTTCTCGTCTTCATCACTTCCTCTCTCCTTTTCCTCACTTCCTCTCTCCTCTTCATCACTTCCTCTCTCCTTTTCCTCACTTCCTCTTTCCTTTTCCTCACTTCCTCCCTCCTCTTCCTCACTTCTTCTCTCCTCTTCCTCACTTCCTCTCTCCTCTTCCTCACTTCCTCTCTCCTCTTCCTCACTTCCTCCCTCCTCTTCCTCACTCCCTCTCTCCTCTTCCACTTCATCTTTCTCACTTCCTCTCTCCTCATCCACTTCATCTTTCTCACTTCCTCTCTCCTCTTCCTCCCTCCTCTTCCTCACTTCCTCTCTCCTTTCCTCACTTCCTCTCTCCTCTTCCTCTCTTCTCTTCCACTTCATCCTTCTCACTTCATCTCTCCTCTTCCTCTCTTCTCTTCCACTTCATCTTCCTCACTTCCTCTCTCCTCTTCCTCACTTCCTCTCTTCACTCTGCGGTCTTTAATGTAAGAGAAGAAGTAGTTCTCCACCTGCAGCCAGTGGCGGATGGTGCGTGCGTCGGTGGAGAAGAGTCGTGATGCGACTCTGACGCCGTCGCAGAGCGCGATGAGCGCCACCCTCAGCTGGCGCGCCGACAGGGCGTCCTCACGCTCTCTACCGCCCGCCGTGGTCGCCGGGATGTCGGACGCCGTGGCGCTGGACGCCGTGGTTGCCGTGGCGACGGGCGTGGGGAGCTTCTCGTCTCCGGTCGTCTCGTCCTTCCCGTCGTCGGTTTCTTCATCGACGTCGAGGTCGTCCAGACGCTCGTCATCAGAGAACTCCTCGACGGGCGCCATCGCCCCGTCTACACCCGCATCGAACTCCTCCACCTCCACCGCCCCGCTACACACACACACGGAGAAATACACACACACACACACACACACACACACACACAGAGAAACACACACACCATTAGCCCCCCCGCTGCAGACATTAACATTATGAGGAGTTATAGATTAATATGATAATATTTTACCTGATTCTGTCTTTGAGGAATCCGACTCTCGTCGATCCTGTTGAACGCATCAGACACAACACCATCAGACACCATCAGACACAACAACACCATCAGACACCATCAGACACAACAACACCATCAGACACAACAACACCATCAGACACAACACCATCAGACACCATCAGACACAACACCATCAGACACCATCAGACACCATCAGACACAACACCATCAGACACCATCAGACACAACAACACCATCAGACACAACACCATCAGACACCATCAGACACAACAACACCATCAGACACCATCAGACACAACACCATCAGACACAACAACACCATCAGACACCATCAGACACAACACCATCAGACACAACAACACCATTAGACACCATCAGACACAACACCATCAGACACCATCAGACACAACACCATCAGACACAACAACACCATCAGACACCATCAGACACAACACCATCAGACACAACACCATCGTACACCATCAGACACAACAACACCATCAGACACAACACCACCATCAGACACCATCAGACACAACAACACCATCAGACACCATCAGACACAACACCACCATCAGACACCATCAGACACAACACCATCAGACACCATCAGACACAACACCACCATCGGACACAACACCATCAGACACAACAACACCATCAGACACAACAACACCATCAGACACCATCAGACACAACACCACCGTCAGACACAACAACACCATCAGACACAACACCACCATCAGACACAACACCACCATCAGACACAACACCACCATCAGACACAACACCATCAGACACAACAACACCATCAGACACAACAACACCATCAGACACCATCACACACAACAACACCATCAGACACCATCAGACACAACACCACCATCAGACACAACAACACCATCAGACACCATCAGACAACAACACCATCAGACACAACAACACCATCAGACAACAACACCATCAGACACCATCACACACAACAACACCATCAGACACCATCAGACACAACACCACCATCAGACACAACACCACCATCAGACACCATCAGGTTGACTATATATATATATATATATATATATATATATATATATATATATATATATATATATATATATATATATATATATATATATATATATATATATAGTGTGTGTATATAGTGTGTATAAGTACCTTTGAGCGCGACAGGCTGACTATATGTATATATATATATATATATATATATATATATATATATATATATATATATATATATATATAGTGTGTATATAGTGTGTACAAGTACCTTTGCGGTGCGCGACAGGCTGACTATATGTATATATATATATATATATATATATATATATATATATATAGTGTGTATAAGTACCTTTGCGGAGCGGCGACAGGCTGACTATATGTATATATATATATATATATATAGTGTGTATATAGTGTGTATAAGTACCTTTGCAGAGCGGCGACAGGCTGACTATATGTATATATATATATAGTGTGTATAAGTACCTTTGCGGAGCGGCGACAGCTTGTGGAACTCCCAGAAACAGCTGGACTGCTTGCAGAGGTTGGCCTTGCAGACGCTGCAGCCGTACACGCTCTCGTGCCGGATGTTCTTCAGGCTGCAGTTCCTGCAGCGCTTGGAGATGTTGCTGATCTTCACCATGTGGTGTCTCTGCTTCAGGGGCGCCTCCACCCCCACCACCGCCGCCGCCCGCGCCCCCCGCACGCTCGCCATCTCCATCGACTCAAAGGACTTCTGGGCACATTTAGCCAGCTGGTTCCCCAGACGCTTCCGGAAGTTCACCTGAGAGAGATGCACAGTGGTAGAGTGGTAGTACCAGTAGAGTAGTAGAGCAGTATTACCAGTAGAGTAGTAGTACCAGTAGAGTAGTAGAGCAGTATTACCAGTAGAGTAGTAGAGCAGTATTACCAGTAGAGTAGTAGTACCAGTAGAGTAGTAGAGCAGTATTACCAGTAGAGTAGTAGTACCAGTAGAGTAGTAGAGCAGTATTACCAGTAGAGCAATAGTACCAGTAGAGTAGTAGTACCAGTAGAGTAGTAGTACCAGTAGAATAGTAGAGCAGTATTACCAGTAAAGCAGTAGTACCAGTAGAGTAGTAGTACCAGTAGAGTAGTAGTACCAGTAGAGTAGTAGAGCAGTATTACCAGTAGAGCAATAGTACCAGTAGAGTAGTAGTACCAGTAGAGTAGTAGTACCAGTAGAGTAGTAGAGCAGTATTACCAGTAGAGCAGTATTACCAGTAGAGTAGTAGTACCAGTAGAGTAGTAGAGCAGTATTACCAGTAGAGCAGTAGTACCAGTAGAGCAGTAGTACCAGTAGAGCAGTAGTACCTACCAGTAGAGCAGTAGTACCAGTAGAGCAGTAGTACCAGTATTACCAGTAGAGCAGTAGTACCAGTAGAGTAGTAGAGCAGTATTACCAGTAGAGCAGTAGTACCAGTAGAGCAGTAGTACCAGTAGAGCAGTAGTACCGGTATTACCAGTATTACCAGTAGAGCAGTAGTACCAGTATTACCAGTAGAGCAGTATTACCTGGGTGAAGAGGCCGTCCGTCACCCAGGGGGGGGGGCTGTCCTTGCGGCCCTCCCTCAGCAGGATGAAGGCGTTGACGATGCTCAGGTTGACCAGGAACCAGAGCAGGCGTCTCCAGTGGCGGTCCAGGGGGACGCCGCCCAGCGGGTTGCACGCCAGCAGCTGCTTGCAGATGTCCACGCCGCGCATGTTCTCCTGCAGCAGGCGGAACGCCATGGGACGGGAGACGGGGTCCAGCCCCCCCGCTCTGGTCTGAGACCGCCTCCACACGGTGTCTGCCTCACCTGGAAACAGAGACACCCCGTTAGAGAGACACACAGGCAGAAAGACAGACAGAGAGACACAGAGACAGAAAGACAAAGAGAGAAAGAGACGGAGAGAGAGACAGGCAGAGAGAAACAGACAGACAGAGAAAGAGAGAGAGAGACACAGAGACAGACTGAGAGACAGACAGAGAGAGCGAGACACAGAGACAGAAAGACAAAGAGAGAGACAGAGACGGAGAGAGAGACAGGCAGAGAGAGACAGACAAACAGAGGGACAGACTGAGAGACAGAGACAGGAAGTGAGACCTGGCGGTGACAGAGACAGAGAGACAGAGAGAGAGAGACAGACAAAGACAGAGAGAGAGAGACAGACAAAGACAGACAGAGAGAATGAGAGACAGGAAGTGAGACCTGGCGGTGCGTTGGTGGACAGGCAGCCCATCTCCTTGGTGTCCCTCCAGCGGGTGGCGAGCAGCGGGCCCCAGCGCCGCTGCAGGAAGTCTCCGGGCCTCAGCAGCGGGCCGTCGTCCCACAGCGCCGGGGGCAGGACGGGGCTGGGGGGGGGGAACGAGCTGCAGGCGTAGATCTTCTGCTCCAGAAGCTTCTGCAGCAGCGGCACCGAGGCCAGCGTGCTGGACAGGAACAGCTGGTGGTGTTTGTCCTGCAGGTCCTCCACCAGGGCCGGCACCACGCTGAAGCCCGGCGCCCCCCTGCCGGCCCCCGGAGCCCCCCCGCCCTCCTGCTCCCCCGCCTGGATGAAGAAGCGGTGACAGTAGCCTGACTTGGAGTCACAGAGCAGCCACACCTTCAGAGAAAAATTAATAATAATAATTATTATTCCAATTAATTAGAAGAATAATTCCAGTGAGATGTAGAAGGGCGAGCGGTGGTGACGGCGTGGCTTCCTTCACCGCGGCGCCGAGAACAAAGAAAGAAGAAGACGCTAACAAATGATTTGTAATTCTGTGTGAAACTAACCTGCGGCGGCGTCTTGGCGTCCTCGGTGGCGTGCCCGCTGTCCTCCTCCAGGCGCGGCAGCAGCGCCCGGTCGATGCTCAGGCAGCAGTTGGGGCGGTAGGCGTCCCACACGGCGCCGCCCAGGATCGCCAGCATCGGCCTGAAGATGCTCAGCGGGTCGTGGCTGTCGCCGTTGCCGCGGTGCGCCTCCGTCACGAAGCTGCCCATACGGATGTTAGCGGCGATCTGGCGGAAGCGTTTGAGGCTCATGGCGCGGCAGAAGGTGTAGCTGTTGTCGTAGTGGCTCCAGGACCAGTAGTGGGCCGGGTCGGCCAGGTTCTGGACCCCCATGAGAATCACCAGGCCCAGGAATCCCCGGATCTCCTGCGTGCTGACGGGGAGCCAGTCCGCCGGGGCTGTAATAGTTACACACGTTACTCACACCTTACTCACACGTTACTCACACCTTACTCACACGTTACTCACACGTTACTCACACGTTACTCACACCATACTCACACATTTCTCACACCATACTAACGCCATACTCACACCTTAGTCCGCCGGGGCTGTAATTGTTACACACGTTACTCACACGTTACTCACGCCTTACTCACGCCATACTCACGCCATACTCACGCCATACTCACGCCATACTCACACATTACTCACACATTACTCACACATTACTCACACATTACTCACACATTACTCACGCCATACTCACGCCATACTCACACCATACTCACACCATACTCACACCATACTCACACCATACTCACACCATACTCACACCATACTCACACCATACTCACACCTTACTTTCCATTTACCTATCAAAGTAAAATATTCATTTGTTTATTATCATTTTTTAAACTAAATAAAGACACACAAACAAACAGACACACACTCGCACACACACAGCTATGTAATCTATGCTTCATTGTTATATTATCTGTAATAGTATTGTTATAATAACAGTGTAATATTAAGGTTATATATTATAATATTATACTGTTATAATATAGTTCTGTGGACAGTTGTGTAATATTGTTACAGGCGTACCGCCGGCGCCCTGGTACTGGATTGCTTTCACGTGGGCGTTGGTTTCCGTGGCGATGAGTTGCACGAGCGCGGCGGGGAAGACCAGGTTGAAGAAGTCGATGGCGTCTGTGTTTTTGGACAGGAAGTGGCGAGGCCCGCTGGGCAGACTGAACGGGACGATCGGGGGCGGGGCGTCATCGCTCTCTGACGGACGCTTCCAGCGATCAGCTGACCGCCACCGTGCATCGGACAGGAAGTCCTGGTCCTGGACGGGTTCTCTGTCTCCACCCGGGCAGAACCGGATGTCCTGCTCCACGTACGCTGGAGACACAGACGCGTTCAACGTTAGTTTACGTTTATCTGAGAAGAACACGGCAACAATGACATCGTGGAAAAGTGTCGAAAACATCAGAAAAAACTACAAAAACTTTTGAAGAACGTAAAACAGTTAATTCATGTTTTTATACTTTATATGTACATATATATATGTATATACATAGCTGATTAATGACATTAAGACAATGATATATATATATATTGTTGTGGAAGTTTCTGCACAGCGAGGGAGGAGTTTCTGTGGCAGAAGAGACCTCGTTGAAAACAAAATAAAGACTGAAGGCTGCAAACTGGTTTAAAGGTTTTAGGAATTCGGTGAAAAGGTTTTAATTATTTTCTCGAGAGAATAAAAATGACAAGAGCAGTTTACACAATGTACAGTTACAGAGTGAGCACCGTTCTGTGCGCTTTGCGCAGCAAATACAGTCCCTTATATTTCCGTGCCCCCCCAGCAGAAACCAGGCCATGTTTGGAAACTTAAACAAAACCCTTCATGTTGTCCCTCAGACTGCTGGAGCCAACATGTCCCCGTGCATCTGTCTCTAGTGTGTCAAAAGTGACTGTGCCAGTCATTCTGTCTTTAGGAGACAGACACCTATCTTGTCTTTAGATTGGTGCCCGGCTCCAGCCTAGAACCTGGGACCTGGGACCTGGTGGTCCAGCATATCTTCCAGGCCTTGTTTTCCTGTGCATTTGTCCTTAGGGGAGAGATGCAGAGTCACAACATGTTTAGCTGTCTCTAGGACTGGAGGACTTCCTGTAGGAGATATTTTATGAGACATATTTCAACAGCACAAAGAGGATTTTACTTATTAATAGTAAAACTAATTAATCACTTAAGAAATGAACAATTATTGAAAATAAATCATTGTCTATGTAATTTTCCCATTACAATATATATATATGTGTGTGTGCATGTGTGTGTGTATGTGTGTGTATGTGTGTGTGTGTATGTGTGTGTGTGTGTCTTACTCCTGGGTCTGCAGGTGGCGCTGTAATGTTGCGGGTTCTTCAGCAGGTGTTCAGCCATCTGATCTGCGTTGTGAGGCTGGAAGTCACAGTCAGAGCACTGCAGCTCAAACACACTGACACACACACACACACACACACACACACACACACACACACACACACACACAGTCAGAGGGGCGGGACTAACAGCTGAAATCAAACCAATCAGAGATGTCTCACCACAGAGGAGGCAATCTGTGCAGAGGAAACTGACTACACACACTACACACACTATACACTACAC
Organism: Percina caprodes; assembly: GCA_013375575.1. Lineage (NCBI taxonomy): Eukaryota > Metazoa > Chordata > Actinopteri > Perciformes > Percidae > Percina > Percina caprodes. The sequence goes on from JABXJD010000593.1 coordinate 93,126, forward strand.
ACACTACACACATTACACTACACACACTACACGCTACACACACTACACTACACACACTATACATTACACACTACACTACACACACTACACGCTACACACACTACACGCTACACACACTATACATTACACACTACACTACACACACTGCACGCTGACAACCAATCAGAGATGTCTCACCATGGGGGGGGCAGTCTGTGCAGAGGAACTACTTTGTCTTTGGGTCTCGGTACGTGATGACTGAAAAACAACAATCACAAATTGTAATATATATAATACATATTATATTATTATTATTATTATTATTATTATTATTATTATTATTATTACTGATGTCCAACACAAAGGAAACAAAAATACGTAGTTTTGGTCAAAAACAGCAACAAAACAACGCCACAGATCATATCTATTACTGCAGTACAGAGTGTATATAACTGCAGTACAGAGTGTATATTACCGCAGTACAGAGTGTATATTACTGCAGTACAGAGCGTATATAACTGCAGTACAGAGTGTATATTACCGCAGTACAGAGTGTATATTACTGCAGTACAGAGCGTATATTACCGCAGTACAGAGTGTATATTACTGCAGTACAGAGCGTATATTACTGCAGTAACTTACTGGACCACGTGTGTAGTACAGAGTGTATTTTACTGCAGTACAGAGTGTATATTCCTGCAGTACAGAGCGTATATTACTGCAGTAACTTACTGGACCATGTGTGTAGTACAGAGTGTATATTCCTGCAGTACAGAGCGTATATTACTGCAGTAACTTACTGGAGCATGTGTGTAGTACAGAGTGTATTTTACTGCAGTACAGAGTGTATATTACTGCAGTACAGAGCGTATATTACTGCAGTAACTTACTGGACCATGTGTGTAGTACAGAGTGTATATTACTGCAGTACAGAGCGTATATTACTGCAGTAACTTACTGGAGCATGTGTGTAGTACAGAGTGTATTTTACTGCAGTACAGAGTGTATATTACTGCAGTACAGAGCGTATATTACTGCAGTAACTTACTGGAGCATGTGTGTAGTACAGAGTGTATATTCCTGCAGTACAGAGCGTATATTACTGCAGTAACTTACTGGACCATGTGTGTAGTACAGAGTGTATATTACTGCAGTACAGAGCGTATATTACTGCAGTAACTTACTGGACCATGTGTGTAGTACACAGTGTATATTACTGCAGTACAGAGCGTATATTACTGCAGTAACTTACTGGACCATGTGTGTAGTACAGAGTGTATATTACTGCAGTACAGAGCGTATATTACTGCAGTAACTTACTGGACCATGTGTGTAGTACAGAGTGTATATTACTGCAGTACAGAGTGTATATTACTGCAGTACAGAGCGTATATTACTGCAGTAACTTACTGGACCATGTGTGTAGTACAGAGTGTATATTACTGCAGTACAGAGCGTATATTACTGCAGTAACTTATTGGACCATGTGTGTAGTACAGAGTGTATATTACTGCAGTACAGAGTGTATATTACTGCAGTACAGAGCGTATATTACTGCAGTAACTTACTGGACCATGTGTGTAGTACAGAGTGTATATTACTGCAGTACAGAGCGTATATTACTGCAGTAACTTACTGGACCATGTGTGTAGTACAGAGTGTATATTACTGCAGTACAGAGTGTATATTACTGCAGTACAGAGCGTATATTACTGCAGTAACTTACTGGACCATGTGTGTAGTACAGAGTGTATATTACTGCAGTACAGAGCGTATATTACTGCAGTAACTTACTGGACCATGTGTGTAGTACAGAGTGTATATTACTGCAGTACAGAGCGTATATTACTGCAGTAACTTACTGGACCATGTGCGCGGCGTAGGCGCGGGAGCAGCAGCTGGCGTAGGGACACAGCAGACAGGAGACGTGAGTCGGGTAGTGGGCCGAGAAGTCAGAGACGTCGGTTCCACACTCCATACACACCAGGCGCTCTGCGGCGGGACAGGAAGTCCTGCAGGACACGGGACACATACTGCGTTAGGTCATCACTGAATACTAAGCTGGGCAAATAGCCTAATAACCATGTTTTAATGTTACACCTACATGTGGCTAACATGGAACAGCCCGAAATCCCCATCACCAACCCCACCAGACTCCATGATGATAATCACAGAGTACCCCTAGGGGGACACGTACCCCCTGCAGTCCTCCAGAGTACCCCTAGGGGGACACGTACCCCCTGCAGTCCTCCAGAGTACACCTAGGGGGACACCTAACCCCTGCAGTCCTCCAGAGTACCCCTAGGGGGACACGTACCCCCTGCAGTCCTCCAGAGTACCCCTAGGGGGACACGTAACCCCTGCAGTCCTCCAGAGTACCCCTAGGGGGACACGTAACCCCTGCAGTCCTCCAGAGTACCCCTAGGGGGACATTTACTCTGCGATGTACCTGGCATGTTAGTCTCACCTGTCGACGCTGAATCTGCGGCCGACCGTCTTCTTCATTGGTGATCGGGGTGGTTTAAAGAGTGGGGGGCTCCTTTGGGTGGCAGGTTTCTCTGTCTTGATGTTGATTGGCTGGATGAGGGAGGAGGGGCTCTGCAGCCGGACCCCCACTGATGGCAGAGTCCGGATCTTTCCATAAGTCCTGATGGTTACCTGGAGAAAACAGTCAGAGTTATTACACTATAACATAGAGAGACTAATAATAATAATAATAATCACTACTTTTAGTGTGTATAGAGCAGCATATCTCCACCAGACTCCATGTAAATAATCACTACTTTTAGCGTGTATAGAGCAGCATATCTCCACCAGACTCCATGTAAATAATCACTACTTTTAGTGTGTATAGAGCAGCATATCTCCACCAGACTCCATGTAAATAATCACTACTTTTAGCGTGTATAGAGCAGCATATCTCCACCAGACTCCATGTAAATAATCACTACTTTTAGCATGTATAGAGCAGCATATCTCCACCAGACTCCATGTAAATAATCACTACTTTTAGCATGTATAGAGCAGCATATCTCCACCAGACTCACACCGCTATACTAACACTAATGCTGGGTGTTATATGATCTGACCTTTGACCCTGGCGGCAGGCCCTCCAGTTGGGCGGGCCAACGGAAGCTGCGATGGTTTTCCAGCTTGTGCTGCATCTTGTCCTTCAGGAAGACAAACTGGAGACGGCATCTGTTGCAGTGGAAGGCCTGGTTCACCTGGGACACAGAGAGACAAGTCAGTAATGTAGCACTCACCTTGCGTGTGTGTGTTTCTGTGTGTCTGTGTGTGTTTCTGGGTGTCTCTGTGTGTGTGTGTGTGTGTGTGTGTCTGTGTAGCGCAGGTGTGTTTCTGTGTGTCTGTGTGTGTATGTGTGTGTGTATATCTCTGTGTGTGTATCTCTGTGTGTGTGTGTGTGTGTGTGTGTGTGTATCTGTGTGTGTGTGTATCTGTGTGTGTCTGTCTGTGTGTCATAACAATTAAAACCACAAGTGCAATAGTGCAAAAGAATAGGAGAATTAAATGTGGACTCTTAAACATCAGATCTCTCTCTTCTAAAGGTGTACTAGTAAATGAATTAATATCAGATTCTAATATTGATCTATTTTGTCTTACTGAAACCTGGCTGGGTGATGGAGAATATGTCAGTCTAAATGAAGCCACCCCCCCCAGTCATATTAATACTCACATTCCTCGAGGCACAGGCCGAGGAGGTGGAGTTGCAGCTATCTTCGATTCTAGTCTACTAATCAGCTCTAAACCTAAACTACATTATAACTCATTTGAAAGTCTTGTTCTTAGTCTTTCACACACAAGTTGGAAATCACTGCAGCCAGTTCTATTTGTTATAGTGGACCGAGCACCTGGTCCATACTCTGAACCAGTTCTATTTGTTATAGTGTACCGAGCACCTGGTCCATACTCTGAATTCTTATCTGAATTTGCAGAGTTTTTGTCAAATTTAGTGCTAAAAACGGACAAAGTTGTTATTGTAGGGGATTTTAATATTCATGTGGACGATGAGAATGATAGCCTTAGTACTGCGTTTATCTCTCTTTTAGATTCTATTGGCTTCTGTCAAAGTGTTCATAACCCGACTCACCGTTTTAACCACACCCTCGATCTTGTTCTGGTCTATGGTGTTGAAATTGAACATTTAATGGTGTTCCCACAGAATCCCTTTCTGTCTGACCACTGTTTGATAACTTTTGAGTTTATACTGCTGAACTACACGCCAGTAGGCAAAACCTTCTATACAAGATGTCTATCTGATAGTGCTGTAGCTAAATTTAAGGATGTGATTCCATTTGCATTTAATTCATTACCAAGTCACAAAGTAACGGAGGACTCCTATGCTATTAGTCCCTCCCAAATTGATCATTTTGTTGATAGTGCAGCAGGCTCGCTGCGAATGACACTCGACTCTGTTGCCCCTCTAAAAAAGAAAATAATAAAACCAAGACGGTTAGCTCCATGGTATAACACTGAAACTCGCAAATTAAAGCAAATATCACGGAAACTTGAGAAGATTTGGCGTTCCACCAAATTAGAAAGTTCTCGTTTAATCTGGCAAGATAGTCTTAAAACATATAGGAAGGGCCTCCGTAATGCCAGAGCAGCGTACTACTCGTCATTAATAGAGGAAAATAGGAACAACCCCAGGTTTCTTTTCAGCACTGTAGCCAGGATGACAGAAGGCCACAGCTCTACTGAGCCAAGTATTCCCAGAGCTCTTAGTAGGAACCACTTTATGAGGTTCTTCAATGATAAAATTATAACTATTAGAAGCAAAATTCACCAAGACCTGCCTTTAACTGGCACTGACTTACCTCTAAACTCAGGAACCTCAGAAACAGCTGGAAAACCAGATACATGTTTAGACTGCTTTGCTTCACTTGATCTTTATCAATTTAATTCAATTATTTCTTCATCTAAACCATCAACCTGCCTCTTAGACCCCATCCCGACTAGGCTTCATCTAGACCATCAACCTGCCTCTTAGACCCCATCCCGACTAGGCTTCATCTAGACCATCAACCTGCCTCTTAGACCCCATCCCGACTAGGCTTCATCTAAACCATCAACCTGCCTCTTAGACCCCATCCCGACTAGGCTACTTATAGAAGTTTTACCATTAGTCAACACTTCTCTACTAGATATAACCAATCTGTCTTTATTAACAGGCTATGTACCACAGCACTTTAAAGTGGCTGTAATTAAACCTCTTCTGAAAAAGCCCAACCTTGATCCAGATGTTTTAGCCAACTATAGACCTATATCCAACCTTGATCCAGATGTTTTAGCCAACTATAGACCTATATCCATCCTTGATCCAGATGTTTTAGCCAACTGTAGACCTATATCCAACCTTGATCCAGATGTTTTAGCCAACTATAGACCTTTATCCAATCTTCCATTTCTCTCTAAGATTCTTGAGAAAGCAGTCGCCAAACAGCTGTGTGACTTTCTGCATAGCAACAGTTTATATGAGGATTTTCAGTCAGGATTTAGAGTTCATCATAGTACAGAGACAGCACTGTGAAGATTACTAATGACCTCCTAATTGCATCAGACAAAGGACTTATCTCTGTACTGGTGTTATTAGATCTTAGTGCTGCATTTGATACCATTGACCATCATATCTTATTACAGAGACTGGAACATTTAATTGGCATTAAAGGGACAGCTCTAAGCTGGTTTAAGTCTTATTTATCAGATCGATCTCAGTTTGTTCATGTTAATGATGAATCCTCTGTGCACGCCAGAGTTAGTCATGGAGTCCCACAAGGATCTGTGCTCGGTCCAATCCTGTTCACTTTATATATGCTTCCTTTAGGCAATATTATCAGGAAGCACTCCATAAACTTTCATTGTTATGCAGATGATACTCAATTATATCTATCGATCAAGCCAAATGAAACTAATCAGTTAGCTAAACTTCAAATGTGCCTTCAGGATATTAAAACCTGGATGAGCTGTAATTTTCTAATGTTGAACTCAGATAAAACTGAAGTTATTGCTCTGGGACCCAAGCACCTCCGTGACGCATTATCCAAAGAGATAGTTACTCTGGATGGCATCACTCTGGCCTCCAGCACCACTGTGAGGAATCTTGGAGTTATCTTTGATCAGGATTTGTCCTTTAATTCCCACATAAAGCAAATTTCAAGGATCGCCTTTTTTCACCTGCGTAATATTGCTAAAATCAGGAATATCCTGTCTAAAAATGATGCAGAAAAACTAGTCCATGCATTTGTTACTTCTAGGCTGGATTACTGCAATTCTTTACTATCAGGATGCTCGAAAAGTCCATAAAAAGTCTTCAGCTGGTCCAGAATGCTGCAGCACGTGTTCTGACAGGAACCAGGAAAAGAGATCATATCTCTCCTGTTTTAGCTTCTCTGCATTGGCTTCCTGTAAAATCTAGAATAGAATTTAAAATCCTTCTTCTCACCTACAAAGCTCTTCATGGTCAGGCACCATCTTATCTTAAAGAGCTCATAGTACCTTACAACCCTGCAAGAGCACTGCGCTCCCAGAATGCAGGGTTACTGGTGGTTCCTAGAGTCTCTAAAGTAGAACGGGAGCCAGAGCGTTCAGCTATCAGGCTCCTCTCCTGTGGAACCAGGTTCCAGTTTGGGTTCAGGAGGCAGACACAGTCTCCACATTTAAGAGTAGACTTAAGACTTTCCTCTTTGATCAAGCTTATAGTTAGGGCATAGAATTGAATATTGTCCGCCTAACCCGGCCTACCTGCTTCTCGTCATAGTTGTCAGATCTATCTATCATACAATCAATAATATAATAAAACTAGAGGGAGGCAGGGCATACAACCCGATCCGGCTGGGGAGAGTCTAGCCCGATCCGGCAGCTCTCTTTACCCTGTCTCT
>JABXJD010000593.1:110000-172500 GCA_013375575.1 Percina caprodes
ATCCCCTGATGATGTGGGGGTGTGTCCTCAATCAGCATCCCCCGATGTGGGGGCGTGTCCTCAATCAGCATCCCCTGATGTGGGGGCGTGTCCTCAATCAGCATCCCCTGATGATGTGGGGGTGTGTCCTCAATCAGCATCCCCGATGTGGGGCGTGTCCTCAATCAGCATCCCCCGATGTGGGGGCGTGTCCTCGATCAGCATCCCCTGATGATGTGGGGCGTGTCCTCAATCAGCATCCCCTGATGTGGGGGCGTGTCCTCAATCAGCATCCCCTGATGTGGGGGCGTGTCCTCAATCAGCATCCCCTGATGTGGGGGCGTGTCCTCAATCAGCATCCCCCGATGTGGGGGCGTGTCCTCAATCAGCATCCCCCGATGTGGGGGCGTGTCCTCAATCAGCATCCCCCGATGTGGGGGCGTGTCCTCAATCAGCATCCCCCGATGTGGGGGCGTGTCCTCGATCAGCATCCCCCGATGTGGGGGCGTGTCCTCGATCAGCATCCCCTGATGTGGGGGTGTGTCCTCAATCAGCATCCCCCGATGTGGGGGCGTGTCCTCGATCAGCATCCCCTGATGTGGGGGTGTGTCCTCAATCAGCATCCCCCGATGTGGGGGCGTGTCCTCGATCAGCATCCCCTGATGTGGGGGCGTGTCCTCCATCACTCATCCTCGGGACTACTCACAGTGCTGACAGCTGGACGTCCCCAGCCGGAGTACTGTCCAGGGGGGGCTGACTGTCCCACCCCCGGGAATACTCACAGTGCTGACAGCGCTGGTCCACGGAGAGGACGGTCCCACGCCGTCTGGTCTCTACAGAGCAGGCCCGCGTGCACACGGCACAGCGCTCAAACAGCTCCATCAGACAGCTCTCGTACACGGTGTACGTCCTGATGGCCTGGGAGGACGTGAAGGCAGCGTCTCTGTGGGGGAGAAGCAGGACGCAGCAGGACTGTTGAAATGGACTACATCTATTACAGCTAACAAACTGATTCATTAACCCTCGTGTTGCCTCCGCGTCTAAATTAAAAATCAACACTTTTTATTGATGTTTTTTATCTTTTTCTTCGTTTTTGTCCCTTTTTTCAACACTTTGACGTTTCCAACACTACGTAACACTAACTTATTAACTTTAGTTTTAGTTATTGTTGGAATTTATGGTCAATAAACCTCATTTATAGGAAATTATACCTAATGTTTGAGTTAGAAAAGCAGAAATTAATTGATGACAATCACAGACTGGAATATGTCAACAGTGAGGGCAACATGAGGACATGGGGACAACATGAGGGCAACATGAGGACAACATGAGGACAACATGAGGACAACATGAAGACAACATGAGGGCAACATGAAGACAACATGAGGGCAACATGAAGACAACATGAAGACAACATGAGGGCAACATGAAGACAACATGAGGGCAACATGAGGGCAACATGGGGACAACATGAGGGCAACACGAAGACAACATGAGGACAACATGAGGGCAACATGAAGACAACATGGGGACAACATGAGGACAACATGGGGACAACATGAGGGCAACATGAAGACAACATGAGAACAACATGGGGACAACATGAGGACAACATGAGGACAATATGAAGACAACATGAGGGCAACATGGGGACAACATGAGGGTTAAGACAGAGACATTTCTGGAACTCACGACTTGACTGTTGACTCTTGAGAAGTAATCATTGAGCTGCCCTCGAGAGGCTCCTCCCCTTCCTCCTCCTCTTCCTCCTCCCCCAGGCGAGGTCTCTTAGCCGGTCCCCCAGGCGAGGTCTCTTAGGCGGTCTCTCTGTCCCAGGCAGTGGGGCTATGAAGGGATCAGAGGACGTGCCACAGTCCTCACAGGACACAGTAGCCTGGACCGCTGTAACAAAAGGATGTTTCCTTTGAGATACACACACACACACACACACACACACACACACACACACACACACACACACACACACCTCATTTTAACACTTGATCAGTCTATAATCCCCCAACCTTGACTCCTGCGATGAGACTGTAGAGTCCTGAGAGAGAGTTGTGTACCGACGGTCTTTCTTTGGGGGGGGTCGGTCTGGCAGCCCATCTCTCTAGTAGGCGGTAACCGTAGTGATGAACTGGCCTATAAGAAATAAAGAGACATGACATCATCATCTTCCATGTGTTACTATGCCAACAGCTACATCAAGCATAGAGAAGCAACCATTACACAACGCAACATGGGGGGGGGGTCAGTACGTGGAGACCATGCTGACTGATAGAAGCTAGTCTCTGTGGAAAATACCAGAACCGCTCCGAGGTCCCATGACTAACCAGGCCCCACGAGTCGGGGGAAAACCAATCTACGAGTTAGCTTAGAAGCGATATCAGGTTCTCTTCCTCGAGGTCTTCACCACGACGGAGACCACGAGGAGGTGCACCCCCGAGGAGGTGCACCCCCGAGGAGGTGCACCCCCGAGGGTATTAGAGGCACGTTATTAGTTTATTTCATTTACTCACAGAAGTAGTAGAAATCTATCTCTACATATCTCTCTATAGTATCTATCTCTCTATATCTCTCTATAGTATCTATCTACATATCTCTCTATAGTATCTATCTACATATCTCTCTATAGTATCTATCTCTCTCTCTCTCTATCGCTACACATCTCTCTATAGTATCTATCTCTCTCTCTCTCTCTATCGCTACATATCTCTCTATAGTATCTATCTCTAAACATCTCTCTATAGTATCTATCTCTCTCTCTCTCGCTACATATCTCTCTATAGTATCTATCTCTAAACATCTCTCTATCGCTACATATCTCTCTATAGTATCTATTTCTAAACATCTCTCTATCGCTACACATCTCTCTATAGTATCTATCTCTAAACATCTCTCTATCGCTACATATCTCTCTATAGTATCTATCTCTAAACATCTCTCTATAGTATCTATCTCTCTCTCTCTCTATCGCTACACATCTCTCTATAGTATCTATCTCTCTCTCTCTCTCTATCGCTACATATCTCTCTATAGTATCTATCTCTAAACATCTCTCTATAGTATCTATCTCTCTCTCTCTCGCTACATATCTCTCTATAGTATCTATCTCTAAACATCTCTCTATCGCTACATATCTCTCTATAGTATCTATTTCTAAACATCTCTCTATCGCTACACATCTCTCTATAGTATCTATCTCTAAACATCTCTCTATCGCTACATATCTCTCTATAGTATCTATCTCTCTATAGTATCTATCTCTAAACATCTCTCTATAGTATCCATCCATCAATACCTGATTGGGGGGGGGGAGAGTGGTGAGCACGTACCTGTCCCTGGTCCCCCTAGTCTACTATCTAATTATCTTTTATAGATCCCCAATGGGGGTGGGGTGGGGGGGTGTTGTACCTGTACCTGTCCCCCCTAGTCTAATATCTAATAGCTTTTATAGCTCCCCAATGGGGGTGGGGTGGGGGGTTGTACCTGTACGTACCTGTCCCTGGTCCCCCTAGTCTAATATCTAATTAATCTATATAACATTATCCCCGATGGGGGGTTGTACCTGTACGTACCTGTCCCTGGTCCCCCTAGTCTAATATCTAATTAATCTATATAACATTATCCCCGATGGGGGGTGTGTACCTGTACGTACCTGTCCCTGGTCCCCCTAGTCTAATATCTAATTAATCTATATAACATTATCCCCGATGGGGGTGTACCTGTACGTACCTGTCCCTGGTCCCCCTAGTCTAATATCTAATTAATCTATATAACATTATCCCCGATGGGGGGTGTGTACCTGTATGTACCTGTCCCTGGTCCCCCTAGTCTAATATCTAATTAATCTATATAACATTATCCCGATGGGGGTGTACCTGTACGTACCTGTCCCTGGTCCCCCTAGTCTAATATCTAATTAATCTATATAACATTATCCCCGATGGGGGGGGGGTGTACCTGTACGTACCTGTCCCTGGTCCCCCTAGTCTAATATCTAATTATCTTTTATAGATCCCCAATGGGGGTGGGGTGGGGGGTTGTACCTGTACGTACCTGTCCCTGGTCCCCCTAGTCTAATATCTAATTAATCTATATAACATTATCCCCGATGGGGGTGTACCTGTACGTACCTGTCCCTGGTCCCCTAGTCTAATATCTAATTAATCTATATAACATTATCCCGATGGGGGTGTACCTGTACGTACCTGTCCCTGGTCCCCTAGTCTAATATCTAATTATCTTTATAGATCCCCAATGGGGGTGGGGTGGGGGGTTGTACCTGTACGTACCTGTCCCTGGTCCCCCTAGTCTAATATCTAATTAATCTATATAACATTATCCCCATGGGGGTGTACCTGTACGTACCTGTCCCTGGTCCCCCTAGTCTAATATCTAATTAATCTATATAACATTATCCCGATGGGGGTGTACCTGTACGTACCTGTCCCTGGTCCCCTACTCTAATATCTAATTAATCTATATAACATTATCCCGATGGGGGTGTACCTGTACGTACCTGTCCCTGGTCCCCCTAGTCTAATATCTAATTAATCTATATAACATTATCCCCGATGGGGGGGGGGGGTGTACCTGTACGTACCTGTCCCTGGTCCCCCTAGTCTAATATCTAATTAATCTATATAACATTATCCCCGATGGGGGGTACCTGTACGTACCTGTCCCTGGTCCCCTAGTCTAATATCTAATTAATCTATATAACATTATCCCGATGGGGGGTGTACCTGTACGTACCTGTCCCTGGTCCCCTAGTCTAATATCTAATTAATCTATATAACATTATCCCCGATGGGGGAGTGTACCTGTACGTACCTGTCCCTGGTCCCCTAGTCTAATATCTAATTAATCTATATAACATTATCCCGATGGGGGTGGGGTGTACCTGTGCGTACCTGTCCCTGGTCCCCTAGTCTAATATCTAATTAATCTATATAACATTATCCCCGATGGGGAAGTACCTGTACGTACCTGTCCCTGGTCGGCAGCGTCTCCTCTCCACGTTGGAAGTGCGCCCTCTTTGAGGTAAAGTTTCCCGGCTAAGCCGGTTGTACTGGCCCAGGAGAAGCAGTCGGCGTGGAAGTGGTTGGCGCACACCAGCAGCTTTTGCCGACGGTTGCGGGGACGTTGCCGTGGTAAATGAAGCGTAGCCACGGCGCCCAGCGGTCCCGGCGGCCGGACACGGTGCAGGGTTCTGTGCTCGTCTCTACAGCCGACTACACAACACTTCCCGTGGGGCTTGGGCCGCGTCGGATACCCGAGACGCTGCTGCTGTACCTGGGGCGAGGCGGAGACATCAAACCGGCTGCTGTACCTGGGGGCGAGGGACGGAGACGTCAAACCGGCTGCTGTACCTGGGGGGCGAGGGGCGGAGACATCAAACCGGCTGCTGTACCTGGGGGGGGGGGGGAGGGGGGTCGAAGACGTCAAACCGGCTGCTGTACATGGGGGGGCGAGGGGGGCGGAGATATCAAACCGGCTGCTGTACCCGGGTGGCGAGGGGCGGAGACATCAAACCGGCTGCTGTACCCGGGTGGCGAGGGGGGACGGAGACATCAAACCGGCTGCTGTACCCGGGTGGCGAGGGGGGACGGAGACATCAAACCGGCTGCTGTACCCGGGTGGCGAGGGGGGCGGAGACATCAAACCGGCTGCTGTACCCGGGTGGCGAGGGGACGGAGACATCAAACCGGCTGCTGTACCCGGGTGGCGAGGCGGAGATATCAAACCGGCTGCTGTACCCGGGTGGCGAGGGGGGCGGAGACATCAAACCGGCTGCTGTACCTGGGTGGCGAGGGGGGACGGAGACATCGAACCGGCTGCTGTACCTGGGTGGCGAGGGGGGACGGAGACATCGAACCGGCTGCTGGTGGTCTTCACTTAACGCCGTGAGGAGGCGCCACGCTGAGATTACGCTGCAGCTACGCAGGTGTGTGTGTGTGTGTGTGTGTGTGTGTGGATAGTATTATTATATTAGTATATCATTATATTAGTATAGATAACGCTCTGAAAGGACCTGGACGCCCCCCCTCGTGGAACGATGGACCCTACTCACACTAAACGGGCTCCATCTGGACTACGAAGCAGAAAGGGGAGGGGCCAGGCAGCTGATTGGACAAACACGTCACATGGGTCTGGCTGATGGAGAATCTCCACCCGAGCATGACGGCTAAAACAGATCCCTGGAGCGTGTTCCTGGAGAAACAGGTCCGACTGAAAGACTCCTCAGACCCTGAGGATGGTAGTACTGTCAGTATTAGCAGGTACTGACAGTACTACCATCCTGGTTGGATGGTAGTACTGTCAGTATTAGCAGGTACTGACAGTACTGCCATCCTGGTTGGATGGTAGTACTGTCAGTATTAGCAGGTACTGACAGTACTACCATCCGACCAGGATGGCAGTACTGTCAGTATTAGCAGGTACTGGTCGGATGGTAGTACTGTCAGTATTAGCAGGTACTGACAGTACTACCATCCTGGTCGGCTGGCTGACCAGCTCACCTGGATCACCTGAGACACTAAAGAACCTCAAATCTCAGAAATAGTATTAATTATTATTATTTTTTTTTATTATTATTATTATTATTATTATTATTATTATATAATGTGGGCCCTTTAACTACTGCATTACAACAGGAAACACTTCTAAAGGTGGAGCCTCCACCTCAACAGCACCAACACACAATGAACACAAGTCTACACACACACACACACACACACACACACACACACACACACACACACTTACCTGGAGGAGCTGTGACTGGAGGAGTTGTGATTGGTGGAGCTGTGACTGGAGGAGCTGTGACTGGAGGAGCTGTGACTGGAGGAGCTGTGATTGGTGGAGCTGTGATTGGTGGAGCTGTGATTGGTGGAGGAGTCCTGGGGGGCGGAGTCTTGGAGTCTGAAAGAGGAGATGAGGAATCGTCCGCTGGAGGAACAGAGAGACAGAGTGTGATTGGTTGGGATCAACAGGCGGACATGTTGTGTGTACACGTGTGTATGTATATATATATATATATATATATATATATATATATATATATATATATATATATATATATATATATATATATATATATATATATATATGTGTGTGTACCTGTCTCCCCGTAGCTGTCCATAAACTCCATCTCATCTTCCTCCACCCTGTCGTCCACTTGTTGCCATGGCTCCAGCTCCTCTTCCTCACACTCCATAAACAAATCTGTCTCCATGTTGCTACGGAAACCAGAAAAATTAATGTTAACCTCTGACCCTCCACCCATCCCCCATCAGGCCGGGTGCTCTGACCCTCCACCCATCCCCATCAGACCTCTGACCCTCCACTCCACTGGGCACCAGCCCCCCTTCTTCCTCTGCACTACCTACACAGTATAGTTTGTAGTCTTCTGTTGAGGCGCGTCTGTTATTCGTATTATTTTAAATAAAGTTATAAACTGAGCCAGTGTGTAGTGTCACACAGCGGCCGCGGGGGGCGCTGCGCTGCGGCCGCGGGGGGCGCTGCGCGGCGCTCCTCCTCCTCCTCCTCTCCTCCTCCTCTCCTCCTCCTCCTCCTCCTCCTCCTCCTCTCCTCCTCCTCCTCCTCCTCCTCCTCCTCCTCTCCTCTCCTCCTCCTCTCCTCCTCCTCTCCTCCTCCTCCCCCTCCTCCTCCTCTCCGGGCTTTTTGTTTTCTCTCGCCGCAGAAAGAGCTCCATGTCCCGGCTGCGGCGGGAGGAAACGGTTACACAACCACAACAGGGTCCAGTTAGACTTTAACCCAGGTAACCCGGGTAGATGTGTGCCAAAACAGAGCTCCGACCCGGGAGGAGCACTCACCGGTTCGGGGCTCTGTCCGCCGCCACGCGCAGCGGTTGCGTGTGCACCGCCCCTCCGGCCGCAGCGAGCCGCTACACACAATAAGCGCTTCCTAACTGTGGCTGTCCAGACAACGGGTTAACCCGGGTAGAACCGGGCAGAGCCGTGCGGGTCTGACGCTTACCTGCTACTGGAGCACGGACGGGTTCGCACGGGTCTTCTTCACGCGCTCCGGGACGGTTTTGGGACTCGGAGGCGGAGGGAGGTACTTCCGTGTTTTCTGTCCGTATCAGAAGCGCAGATTGGCGCGCAGCTGTGTTACGTCACTTCCCGCCTAGACAGCGCGGGCTCTGATTGGTCGGTGGGAAGTCTCCAGCAGGAAGTGAAGCAGCAGAGACCTGCGGGGTTTTCAGACTGGGGGGTCAAAGCTCCGCGTGAAACACAACAACACCACAACAACACCACAACAACACCACACCCCCACACTACCCCAACCAACACAACCAGACAACAACACAGGCGCCAAAAAAGCGACAGGACGCCATCTTTTGTTCGTTTTTTTCGTTTTTTTCAAAACTTTATTGAAAAATTCCTTCAAGTCAAATATTCAGCATTTCTGAAATGAACTCAAATAATAATCAGAGAAACTTTAATATATCAGCATTTATAATGTAAAATGAAAAAATTATTAACAATAGTACGACTAAATAATAAATTAATAAAAATAGTGTTTCTTCTTTAAATGAACGGCGTCGTTTGAAGGAGTTTCACTAAAAGTACATTTAGTTATATTTGAGGTACTTATATCACTATTATTATTATTATTATTATTATTATTATTATGCTCAGGTCCTATACCTGCACTAATGGAGAGATGTCAGTATTATGATCTCTCTAATACTGACATCGCTCTATACACGCTAAAAGTAGTGATTATTTACATGGAGTCTGGTGGAGATATGCTGCTCTATACACACTAAAAGTAGTGATTATTTACATGGAGTCTGGTGGAGATATGCTGCTCTATACACACTAAAAGTAGTGATTATTTACATGGAGTCTGGTGGAGATATGCTGCTCTATACACGCTAAAAGTAGTGATTATTTACATGGAGTCTGGTGGAGATATGCTGCTCTATACACGCTAAAAGTAATGATTATTTACATGGAGTCTGGTGGAGATATGCTGCTCTAAACACGCTAAAAGTAGTGATTATTTACATGGAGTCTGGTGGAGATATGCTGCTCTATACACGCTAAAAGTAGTGATTATTTACATGGAGTCTGGTGGAGATATGCTGCTCTATAAACGCTAAAAGTAGTAATTATTTACATGGAGTCTGGTGGAGATATGCTGCTCTATACACGCTAAAAGTAGTAATTATTTACATGGAGTCTGGTGGAGATATGCTGCTCTATACACGCTAAAAGTAGTGATTATTTACATGGAGTCTGGTGGAGATATGCTGCTCTATACACACTAAAAGTAGTGATTATTTACATGGAGTCTGGTGGAGATATGCTGCTCTATACACGCTAAAAGTAGTAATTATTTACATGGAGTCTGGTGGAGATATGCTGCTCTATACACGCTAAAAGTAGTGATTATTTACATGGAGTCTGGTGGAGATATGCTGCTCTATACACACTAAAGTAGTGATTATTTACATGGAGTCTGGTGGAGATATGCTGCTCTATACACGCTAAAAGTAGTGATTATTTACATGGAGTCTGGTGGAGATATGCTGCTCTATACACGCTAAAAGTAGTGATTATTTACATGGAGTCTGGTGGAGATATGCTGCTCTATACACGCTAAAAGTAGTGATTATTTACATGGAGTCTGGTGGAGATATGCTGCTCTATACACACTAAAAGTAGTGATTATTTACATGGAGTCTGGTGGAGATATGCTGTTCTATACACACTAAAAGTAGTGATTATTTACATGGAGTCTGGTGGAGATATGCTGCTCTATACACGCTAAAAGTAGTGATTATTTACATGGAGTCTGGTGGAGATATGCTGACTGTCAGTTTATACATATTTAATGTGTGAAAGTTTTTTTTACAAACAAAGTTATTATTGTAATAATTCTTATATTTATGTAGTTTTATCTTCTTTATGAATGAATGAGCATGACGGCAAAAAACAGACCCAAGTTAAACTGTCACATGTGTTTTATTCATCAGGTAGTAATAGATTACTCTGGTACATCAGATAGTAATAGATTACTCTGGTACATCAGGTAGTAATAGATTACTCTGGTACATCACATAGTAATAGATTACTCTGGTACATCAGGTAGTAATAGATTACTCTGGGTCATCAGATGGTTAATGATTACAGAAATCTATCAAACTGAGTAGGATTGCCGGCGGCATCACATCTGATTATAATCCTCCGGTTCAGAGGTTCACCTCTGTACTTACAGGGAGGTTTGGCTTTTGGAGGATTCACTCTGCACACAATGATATGGAAAGGGTCTTTGCTTGCTCTCAGACCCCCTTCATGTGGCACTCCTGCATCAGCACAGACGGCTCTGACCATGGGCAAAGGGTCTCCGATGAACATATTGCTCTCTCTACAGGTGGCGCCATTCTGTGCGAGTCCTCTGGCAGTCATCGCATTGGTACAAAAGTCAGGAAGCATATCCTCATTGATATGATCATTAGCAAAATCAGCCTCTGCAGGTTCTGGTCCCAGGAACATCAGAGCAGCAGAGATCAGCAGAACACCGGCAGAGATAGAGCTCTTCATATTGATCTGGGGAACAGAGTTATAAAAGCTGTTAGAGCCTTTACTCTGACACCTCTAACATCTCTTATATTATGGTATAAAGCTGTTAGAGCCTTTACTCTGACACCTCTAACATCTCTTATATTATCATATAAAGCTGTTAGAGCCTTTATTCTGACACCTCTAACATCTCCTATATTATGGTATAAAGCTGTTAGAGCCTTTACTCTGACACCTCTAACATCTCTTATATTATCATATAAAGCTGTTAGAGCCTTTACTCTGACACCTCTAACATCTCTTATATTATCATATAAAGCTGTTAGAGCCTTTACTCTGACACCTCTAACATCTCTTATATTATCATATAAAGCTGTTAGAGCCTTTACTCTGACACCTCTAACATCTCTTATATTATCATATAAAGATGTTAGAGCCTTTACTCTGACACCTCTAACATCTCTTATATTATTATATAAAGCTGTTAGAGCCTTTATTCTGACACCTCTAACATCTCTTATATTATGGTATAAAGCTGTTAGAGCCTTTACTCTGACACCTCTAACATCTCTTATATTATGGTATAAAGCCGTTAGAGCCTTTACTCTGACACCTCTAACATCTCTTATATTATCATATAAAGCTGTTAGAGCCTTTACTCTGACACCTCTAACATCTCTTATATTATGGTATAAAGCTGTTAGAGCCTTTACTCTGACACCTCTAACATCTCTTATATTATCATATAAAGCTGTTAGAGCCTTTACTCTGACACCTCTAACATCTCTTATATTATCATATAAAGCTGTTAGAGCCTTTACTCTGACACCTCTAACATCTCTTATATTATCATATAAAGCTGTTAGAGCCTTTACTCTGACACCTCTAACATCTCTTATATTAACATATAAAGCTGTTAGAGCCTTTACTCTGACACCTCTAACATCTCTTATATTATCATATAAAGCCGTTAGAGCCTTTACTCTGACACCTCTAACATCTCTTATATTAACATAACATGTGCTGGTCTTATGGATCATAACAGACAGGTTACATCACAGGTAACTTCTTCAGAAAGAGACGACAGATGCTACAACTACACAATAAAAGAGACAAAACAGGCTGAAAACTCTTAAAAACAGGATGAAAATGCACCTAATGGTTCTAAAGCACATTTACCTTTAAGGTTCTTCAGAATAAAACTCCAAGACCTGGGAAAGAGAGAGAGAACCACCAGATAAAGACACAGAACCAGTGGAGGAAGCAGCGAGGACGCTGAAAAGCATCAAAATGAAAAGAGAAACATGTTGAACATGAAACATCTTCAGGAAAAGGTTTGTTCTGCAGCTGAAACAGAACCAGCCAATCAGAGAAGGATAATAATAACAGGACATTTCAGAACCACCCAATCAGAGAAGGGTAATAATAACAGGACATTTCAGAACCAACCAATCAGAGAAGGGTAATAATAACAGGACATTTCAGAACCAACCAATCAGAGAAGGGTAATAATAACAGGACATTTCAGAACCAACCAATCAGAGAAGGGTAATAACAGGAGACTTACCTGGATGACAGGAGAGAGAGGTGGAGAAGGCTGAGTTCTCCTCCACCTTTATACTGGAAAATATTATAATATACAGCAGATAAAGTTATAATACACGCCCACTTTATCTTGTAGGGTCAGCAGCAGGTAACATTATAATATATTATAATATTATAATATACAGCAGATAACATTATATTATATTATATTATAACTGCTAACAGCAGATAACATTATATTATATTATATTATATTATAATATTATAACTGCTAACAGCAGATAACATTATATTATATTATATTATATTATAACTGCTAGCAGCAGGTAAGATATTATATTATAATATGGTGACATCATCCCTACAGCAGATTACAGGTTCATCTCTCTGAGCTTTTATTCTAGTTCAGACATTACTCACCTTTAGTTAGAGTTACTCTTCAGACATTTAGTGTCTTCTATGGGACATAGTTTCCACTTTAAGACATTTAGTGTCTACTTTAAGACATTTAGTGTCTACTATAAGACATTTAGTGTCTTCTATAGGACATTTAGTGTCTACTATAAGACATTTAGTGTCTTCTATGGGACATAGTTTCCACTTTAAGACATTTAGTGTCTACTTTAAGACATTTAGTGTCTACTATAAGACATTTAGTGTCTTCTATAGGACATTTAGTGTCTACTATAAGACATTTAGTGTCTTCTATGGGACATTTAGTGTCTTCTTTAAGACATTTAGTGTCTACTTTAAGACATTTAGTGTCTACTATGGGACATTTAGTGTCTACTATGGGACATTTAGTGTCTACTATAAGACATTTAGTGTCTTCTATAGGACATTTAGTGTCTACTATAAGACATTTAGTGTCTTCTATGGGACATTTAGTGTCTTCTTTAAGACATTTAGTGTCTACTTTAAGACATTTAGTGTCTACTTTAAGACATTTAGTGACTACTATAGGACATTTAGTGTCTTCTATAAGACATTATTGTCTTCTATAAGACATTTAGTGTCTTCTATTAGACATTTAATGTCTTCTATAGGACATTTATTGTCTTCTATAAGACATTAGTGTCTACTTTAGGACATTTAGTGTCTTCTATAGGATATTTAGTGTCTTCTATAAGACATTTAGTGTCTACAATAAGACATTTAGTGTCTACAATAGGACATTTAGTGTCTTCTATAGGACATTTAGTGTCTACAATAGGACATTTAGTGTCTTCTATGGGACATTTAGTGTCTCCTATGGGACATTTAGTGTCTTCTATAGGACATTTAGTGTCTTCTATAGGACATTTAGTGTCTTCTATGGGACATTTAGTGTCTTCTATAGGACATTTAGTGTCTACTTTAAGACATTTAGTGTCTACTTTAAGACATTTAGTGTCTTCTATGGGACATTTAGTGTCTTCTATGGGACATTTAGTGTCTTCTATGGGACATTAAGTGTCTACTTTAAGACATTAAGTGTCTACTTTAAGACATTTAGTGTCTACTTTAAGACATTTAGTGTCTACTTTAAGACATTTAGTTTTCAATTCAATTTCAATTCAATTTTATTTATAGTATCAATTCATAACAAACTTCATCTCGAGACACTTATTAAGACAATATTACGTAGGTGAAAAAAAGCGATCCTTGAAATTTGCTTTATGTGGGAATTAAAGGACATGTCCTTATGAAAGATAATGCCAAGATTCTTCACAGTGGTGCTGGAGGCCAGGGTGGTGCTGGAGGCCAGGGTGGTGCTGGAGGTCAGGGTGGTGCTGGAGGCCAGGGTGATGCTGGAGGTCAGGGTGGTGCTGGAGGCCAGGGTGGTGCTGGAGAACAAGTTGGTGCTGGAGGCCAGGGTAGTGCTGGAGGCCAGGGTGATGCTGGAGGCCAGGGTGGTGCTGGAGAACAGGGTGGTGCTGGAGGCCAGGGTGGTGCTGGAGGTCAGGGTGATGCTGGAGGCCAGGGTGGTGCTGGAGAACAGGGTGATGCTGGAGGCCAGGGTGATGCTGGAGAACAGGATGGTGCTGGAGGCCAGGGTGGTGCTGGAGGCCAGGGTGGTGCTGGAGGCCAGGGTGATGCTGGAGGCCAGGGTGGTGCTGGAGGCCAGGGTGGTGCCATCCAGAGTAACTATCTCTTTGGATAATGCGTCACGGAGGTGCTTGGGTCCCAGAGCAATAACTTCAGTTTTATCTGAGTTTAACATTAGAAAATTACAGCTGATCCAGGTTTTAATATCCTGAAAGCACATTTGAAGTTTAGCTAACTGATTAGTTTCATCCGGCTTGATCGATAGATATAATTGAGTATCATCTGCATAACAATGAAAGTTTATGGAGTGCTTCCTGATAATATTGCGTAAAGGAAGCATATATAAAGTGAACAGGATTGGACCGAGCACAGATCCTTGTGGGACTCCATGACTAACTCTGGCGTGCACGGAGGATTCATCGTTAACATGAACAAACTGAGATCGAACTGATAAATAAGACTTAAACCAGCTTAGAGCTGTCCCTTTAATGCCAATAAAATGTTCCAGTCTCTGTAATAAGACATGGTGGTCAATGGTATCAAATGCAGCACTAAGATCTATTAACACCAGTACAGAGATAAGTCCTTTGTCTGATGCAATTAGGAGGTCATTAGTAATCTTCACAGTGCTGTCTCTGTGCTATGATGAACTCTAAATCCTGACTGAAAATCCTCATATAAACTGTTGCTATGCAGGAAGTCACATAACTGTTTGGCGACTGCTTTCTCAAGAATCTTAGAGAGAAATGTAAGATTGGATAAAGGTCTATAGTTGGCTAAAACATCTGGATCAAGGTTGGATATAGGTCTACAGTTGGCTAAAACATCTGGATCAAGGTTGGATAAAGGTCTATAGTTGGCTAAAACATCTGGATCAAGGTTGGATAAAGGTCTATAGTTGGCTAAAACATCTGGATCAAGGTTGGATATAGGTCTATAGTTGGCTAAAACATCTGGATCAAGGTTGGATATAGGTCTATAGTTGGCTAAAACATCTGGATCAAGGTTGGATATAGGTCTACAGTTGGCTAAAACATCTGGATCAAGGTTGGATATAGGTCTATAGTTGGCTAAAACATCTGGATCAAGGTTGGATATAGGTCTATAGTTGGCTAAAACATCTGGATCAAGGTTGGGTATAGGTCTATAGTTGGCTAAAACATCTGGATCAAGGATGGATATAGGTCTACAGTTGGCTAAAACATCTGGATCAAGGTTGGATATAGGTCTATAGTTTGCTAAAACATCTGGATCAAGGTTGGATATAGGTCTATAGTTGGCTAAAACATCTGGATCAAGGTTGGGTATAGGTCTATAGTTGGCTAAAACATCTGGATCAAGGATGGATATAGGTCTACAGTTGGCTAAAACATCTGGATCAAGGTTGGATATAGGTCTATAGTTGGCTAAAACATCTGGATCAAGGTTGGATATAGGTCTATAGTTGGCTAAAACATCTGGATCAAGGTTGGGTATAGGTCTATAGTTGGCTAAAACATCTGGATCAAGGATGGATATAGGTCTACAGTTGGCTAAAACATCTGGATCAAGGTTGGATATAGGTCTATAGTTTGCTAAAACATCTGGATCAAGGTTGGATATAGGTCTATAGTTGGCTAAAACATCTGGATCAAGGTTGGGTATAGGTCTATAGTTGGCTAAAACATCTGGATCAAGGATGGATATAGGTCTACAGTTGGCTAAAACATCTGGATCAAGGTTGGATATAGGTCTATAGTTGGCTAAAACATCTGGATCAAGGTTGGATATAGGTCTATAGTTGGCTAAAACATCTGGATCAAGGTTGGGTATAGGTCTATAGTTGGCTAAAACATCTGGATCAAGGATGGATATAGGTCTATAGTTGGCTAAAACATCTGGATCAAGGTTGGATATAGGTCTATAGTTGGCTAAAACATCTGGATCAAGGTTGGATACAGGTCTATAGTTGGCTAAAACATCTGGATCAAGGATGGATATAGGTCTACAGTTGGCTAAAACATCTGGATCAAGGTTGGATATAGGTCTATAGTTGGCTAAAACATCTGGATCAAGGTTGGGTATAGGTCTATAGTTGGCTAAAACATCTGGATCAAGGATGGATATAGGTCTATAGTTGGCTAAAACATCTGGATCAAGGATGGATATAGGTCTACAGTTGGCTAAAACATCTGGATCAAGGTTGGGTATAGGTCTATAGTTGGCTAAAACATCTGGATCAAGGTTGGATACAGGTCTATAGTTGGCTAAAACATCTGGATCAAGGATGAATATAGGTCTACAGTTGGCTAAAACATCTGGATCAAGGTTGGATATAGGTCTATAGTTGGCTAAAACATCTGGATCAAGGTTGGGTATAGGTCTATAGTTGGCTAAAACATCTGGATCAAGGTTGGATATAGGTCTATAGTTGGCTAAAACATCTGGATCAAGGTTGGATACAGGTCTATAGTTGGCTAAAACATGTTGTTGTAATGTTGTGTATACTATGTTGTGTTGTAATGTTGTGTATACTATGTTGTGTTGTAATGTTGCGTTGCGTATACTATGTTGTGTTGTAATGTTGTGTATACTATGTTGTGTTGTAATGTTGCGTATACTATGTTGTGTTGTAATGTTGTGTATTCTATGTTGTGTTGTAATGTTGCGTATACTATGTTGTGTTGTAATGTTGTGTATACTATGTTGTGTTGTAATGTTGCGTTGCGTATACTATGTTGTGTTGTAATGTTGTGTATACTATGTTGTGTTGTAATGTTGCGTATACTATGTTGTGTTGTAATGTTGTGTATACTATGTTGTGTTGTAATGTTGCGTATACTATGTTGTGTTGTAATGTTGTGTATACTATGTTGTGATGTAATGTTGCGCATACTATGTTGTGTTGTAATGTTGCGTATACTATGTTGTGTTGTAATGTTGCGTATACTATGTTGTGTATTCTATGTTGTGTTGTAATGTTGTGTATACTATGTTGTGATGTAATGTTGTGTATACTATGTTGTGTTGTAATGTTGTGTATACTATGTTGTGTTGTAATGTTGTGTTGTAATGTTGTGTATACTATGTTGTGATGTAATGTTGTGTATACTATGTTGTGTTGTAATGTTGTGTATACAATGTTGTGTTGTAATGTTGTGTATATTATGTTGTGTGGTGCTGTTCCATAGCTCCGCCCGGAAGCTCCAACCTAAGTCAAATTCCTCGTATGTGTCCTCATACCTGGTGAATAAAGCTGATTCTGGTTCTGATTCTCTCTGTCCTCCCCCCGGTATCCAGACCCTGAGAGCTGGTCTGCATGGATCCCTCTGGGAGACACTTCCATACTATTTTTGTGTAAAGAGAGATTAGAGCTTTGGTTATCTCTCTGGGTCTATTACCACATTATTATCACATTACTACCACACTATGTGGTACAATCTTCCAGCTCCAGACACTAAATGTCTTATAGAAGACACTAAATGTCTTAAAGTAGACACTAAATGTCTTAAAGTAGACACTAAATGTCTTAAATTAGACACTAAATGTCTTAAAGTAGAAACTAAATGTCTTATAGAAGACACTAAATGTCTTAAATTAGACACTAAATGTCTTAAAGTAGAAACTAAATGTCTTAAATTAGACACTAAATGTCTTATAGAAGACACTAAATGTCTGAAAGTGGACATTAAATGTCTTATAGTAGACACTAAATGTCTGAAAGTAGACACTAAATGTCCCATAGTAGACACTAAATGTCCCATAGAAGACACTAAATGTCCCATAGTAGACACTAAATGTCCCATAGTAGACACTAAATGTCCCATAGAAGACACTAAATGTCCCATAGTAGACACTAAATGTCCCATAGAAGACACTAAATGTCTGAAGAGTAACTCTAACTAAAGGTGAGTAATGTCTGAACTAGAATAAAAGCTCAGAGAGATGAACCTGTAATCTGCTGTAGGGATGATGTCACCATATTATAATATAATATCTTACCTGCTGCTAGCAGTTATAATATAATATAATATAATATAATGTTATCTGCTGTTAGCAGTTATAATATTATAATATAATATAATATAATATAATGTTATCTGCTGTTAGCAGTTATAATATAATATAATATAATGTTATCTGCTGTATATTATAATATTATATTATATTATAATGTTACCTGCTGCTGACCCTACAAGATAAAGTGGGCGTGTATTATAACTTTATCTGCTGTATATTATAATATTTTCCAGTATAAAGGTGGAGGAGAACTCAGCCTTCTCCACCTCTCTCTCCTGTCATCCAGGTAAGTCTCCTGTTATTACCCTTCTCTGATTGGTTGGTTCTGAAATGTCCTGTTATTATTACCCTTCTCTGATTGGTTGGTTCTGAAATGTCCTGTTATTATTACCCTTCTCTGATTGGTTGGTTCTGAAACGTCCTGTTATTATTACCCTTCTCTGATTGGCTGGTTCTGTTTCAGCTGCAGAACAAACCTTTTCCTGAAGATGTTTCATGTTCAACATGTTTCTCTTTTCATTTTGATGCTTTCAGCGTCCTCGCTGCTTCCTCCACTGGTTCTGTGTCTTTATCTGGTGGTTCTCTCTCTCTTTCCCAGGTCTTGGAGCTTTATTCTGAAGAACCTTAAAGGTCTTGGAGCTTTATTCTGAAGAACCTTAAAGGTAAATGTGCTTTAGAACCATTAGGTGCATTTTCATCCTGTTTTTAAGAGTTTTCAGCCTGTTTTGTCTCTTTTATTGTGTAGTTGTAGCATCTGTCGTCTCTTTCTGAAGAAGTTACCTGTGATGTAACCTGTCTGTTATGATCCATAAGACCAGCACATGTTATGTTAATATAAGAGATGTTAGAGGTGTCAGAGTAAAGGCTCTAACGGCTTTATATGATAATATAAGAGATGTTAGAGGTGTCAGAGTAAAGGCTCTAACAGCTTTATATGATAATATTAGAGAAGTTAGAGGTGTCAGAGTAAAGGCTCTAACAGCTTTATACGATAATATAAGAGATGTTAGAGATGTCAGAGTAAAGGCTCTAACAGCTTTATACGATAATATAAGAGATGTTAGAGGTGTCAGAGTAAAGGCTCTAACAGCTTTAAATGATAATATAAGAGATGTTAGAGGTGTCAGAGTAAAGGCTCTAACAGCTTTAAATGATAATATAAGAGATGTTAGAGGTGTCAGAGTCAAGGCTCTAACAGCTTTATATGATAATATAAGAGATGTTAGAGGTGTCAGAGTAAAGGCTCTAACAGCTTTATACCATAATATAGGAGATGTTAGAGGTGTCAGAGTAAAGGCTCTAACAGCTTTTATAACTCTGTTCCCCAGATCAATATGAAGAGCTCTATCTCTGCCGGTGTTCTACTGATCTCTGCTGCTCTGATGTTCCTGGGACCAGAACCTGCAGAGGCTGATTTTGCTAATGATCATATCAATGAGGATATGCTTCCTGACTTTTGTACCAATGCGATGACTGCCAGAGGACTCGCACAGAATGGCGCCACCTGTAGAGAGAGCAATATGTTCATCGGAGACCCTTTGCCCATGGTCAGAGCCGTCTGTGCTGATGCAGGAGTGCCACATGAAGGGGGTCTGAGAGCAAGCAAAGACCCTTTCCATATCATTGTGTGCAGAGTGAATCCTCCAAAAGCCAAACCTCCCTGTAAGTACAGAGGTGAACCTCTGAACCGGAGGATTATAATCAGATGTGATGCCGCCGGCAATCCTACTCAGTTTGATAGATTTCTGTAATCATTAACCATCTGATGACCCAGAGTAATCTATTACTACCTGATGTACCAGAGTAATCTATTACTATGTGATGTACCAGAGTAATCTATTACTACCTGATGTACCAGAGTAATCTATTACTATCTGATGTACCAGAGTAATCTATTACTACCTGATGAATAAAACACATGTGACAGTTTAACTTGGGTCTGTTTTTTGCCGTCATGCTCATTCATTCATAAAGAAGATAAAACTACATAAATATAAGAATTATTACAATAATAACTTTGTTTGTAAAAAAAACTTTCACACATTAAATATGTATAAACTGACAGTCAGCATATCTCCACCAGACTCCATGTAAATAATCACTACTTTTAGCGTGTATAGAGCAGCATATCTCCACCAGACTCCATGTAAATAATCACTACTTCTAGCCTGTATAGAGCAGCATATCTCCACCAGACTCCATGTAAATAATCACTACTTCTAGCCTGTATAGAGCAACATATCTCCACCAGACTCCATGTAAATAATCACTACTTTTAGTGTGTATAGAGCAGCATATCTCCACCAGACTCCATGTAAATAATCACTACTTTTAGCGTGTATAGAACAGCATATCTCCACCAGACTCCATGTAAATAATCACTACTTTTAGAGTGTATAGAGCAGCATATCTCCACCAGACTCCATGTAAATAATCACTACTTCTAGCCTGTATAGAGCAACATATCTCCACCAGACTCCATGTAAATAATCACTACTTTTAGTGTGTATAGAGCAGCATATCTCCACCAGACTCCATGTAAATAATCACTACTTCTAGCCTGTATAGAGCAGCATATCTCCACCAGACTCCATGTAAATAATCACTACTTTTAGCGTGTATAGAGCAGCATATCTCCACCAGACTCCATGTAAATAATCACTACTTTTAGCGTGTATAGAGCAGCATATCTCCACCAGACTCCATGTAAATACTCACTACTTTTAGCGTGTATAGAGCAGCATATCTCCACCAGACTCCATGTAAATAATCACTACTTTTAGCGTGTATAGAGCAGCATATCTCCACCAGACTCCATGTAAATAATCACTACTTTTAGCGTGTATAGAGCAGCATATCTCCACCAGACTCCATGTAAATAATCACTACTTTTAGCGTGTATAGAGCAGCATATCTCCACCAGACTCCATGTAAATACTCACTACTTTTAGCGTGTATAGAGCAGCATATCTCCACCAGACTCCATGTAAATAATCACTACTTTTAGCGTGTATAGAGCAGCATATCTCCACCAGACTCCATGTAAATAATCACTACTTTTAGTGTGTACAGAGCAGCATATCTCCACCAGACTCCATGTAAATAATCACTACTTTTAGTGTGTACAGAGCAGCATATCTCCACCAGACTCCATGTAAATAATCACTACTTTTAGCGTGTATAGAGCAGCATATCTCCACCAGACTCCATGTTAATCATCACTACTTTTAGCGTGTATAGAGCAACATATCTCCACCAGACTCCATGTAAATAATCACTACATTTAGCATGTATAGAGCAGCATATCTCCACCAGACTCCATGTAAATAATCACTACTTTAGATTAGATTAGATAATACTTTATTCATCCCACAGCGGGGAAATTTACTTGTCACAGCAGCAGCATTTTCTACAATAAAAACAATAAAAGCAAAAAACAACAAACAAACACACAAGTAAACATACAAAAGCAAACAGCAGACAGTGAGCAGACAGTAAATGTAGTGACATCAAGTAAGGGTTGCGTAAAGTGCGGTAGAACAATATTGCAGAGTGAGTGACATTAAATTAAATTGAATATGTAATTAAAATAGTATAGCAAAAATAGGTAACCATAAATAATATTGAAAAAGTAAGTACTTGTAACTGGAAAAATATAAATACAGAAGATATCCAGAGTGTGTGAAGTAAAAGAAACAGTAACAGAAACTACAACAATATCAGGTAGTGCAGGTGTTGTAGAGCCTGACAGAGGCCAGGATGAAGGACCTGCGGTACCTCTCCTTCCTACACCGTGGGTGTATCAGTCTGCTGCTGAAGGAGCTGCTCAGGGACCCCCCAGTGTCATGTAGGGGGTATCAGTCTGCTGCTGAAGGAGCTGCTCAGGGACCCCCCAGTGTCATGTAGGGGGTATCAGTCTGCTGCTGAAGGAGTTGCTCAGGGACCCCCCAGTGTCATGTAGGGGGTATCAGTCTGCTGCTGAAGGAGCTGCTCAGGGACCCCCCCAGTGTCATGTAGGGGGGGGTATCAGTCTGCTGCTGAAGGAGCTGCTCAGGGACCCCACAGTGTCATGTAGGGGGTGAGAGGTGTTGTCCATGATGGATGTCAGCTTGGCTAACATCCTTCTCTCCCCTACTTTCTCTACGGGGTCCAGAGGACAGTCCAGGACAGAGCTCGCTCTCCTGATCAGTCTCTGTCATAAAGTGGACACTAAATGTCTTAAAGTAGACACTAAATGTCTTAAAGTAGACACTAAATCTCTTAAAGTAGACACTAAATGTCTTAAAGTAGAAACTAAATGTCTTAAAGTAGACACTAAATATCTTAAAGTGGACACTAAATGTCTTATAGAAGACACTAAATGTCTTAAAGTGGACACTAAATGTCTTATAGAAGACACTAAATGTCTTAAAGTAGACACTAAATGTCTTATAGAAGACACTAAATGTCTTAAAGTAGAAACTAAATGTCTTATAGAAGACACTAAATGTCTTAAAGTAGAAACTAAATATCTTAAAGTAGACACTAAATGTCTTATAGAAGACACTAAATGTCTTAAAGTGGACACTAAATGTCTTAAAGTAGAAACTAAATGTCTTCAAGTAGACACTAAATGTCTTAAAGTAGACACTAAATGTCTTATAGAAGACACTAAATGTCTTAAAGTTGACACTAAATGTCTTAAAGTGGACACTAAATGTCTGAAAGTGGACAGTAAATGCCTGAAAGTAGACACTAAATGTCTTAAAGTAGACACTAAATGTCTTAAAGTGGACACTAAATGTCTGAAAGTGGACAGTAAATGTCTGAAAGTAGACACTAAATGTCTTAAAGTGGACACTAAATGTCTTAAAGTAGACACTAAATGTCTTATAGAAGACACTAAATGTCTTAAAGTAGACACTAAATGTCTTAAAGTGGACACTAAATGTCTGAAAGTGGACAGTAAATGTCTGAAAGTAGACACTAAATGTCTTAAAGTGGACACTAAATGTCTTAAAGTGGACAGTAAATGTCTGAAAGTAGACACTAAATGTCTTAAAGTAGACACTAAATGTCTTAAAGTGGACACTAAATGTCTGAAAGTGGACAGTAAATGTCTGAAAGTAGACACTAAATGTCTTAAAGTGGACACTAAATGTCTTAAAGTAGACACTAAATGTCTTATAGAAGACACTAAATGTCTTAAAGTAGACACTAAATGTCTTAAAGTGGACACTAAATGTCTGAAAGTAGACACTAAATGTCTTAAAGTGGACACTAAATGTCTTAAAGTGGACACTAAATGTCTGAAAGTGGACAGTAAATGTCTGAAAGTAGACACTAAATGTCTTAAAGTGGACACTAAATGTCTTAAAGTGGACACTAAATGTCCTATAGAAGACACTAAATGAATGAACCTGTAATCTGCTGTAAGGATGATGTCACCATATTATAATATATAATTATAATTAGTAGTAGGTAGTCTCTGTGAGGGGTGGTAGTCTCTGTGAGGGGTGGTAGTCTCTGTGAGGAGTGGTAGTCTCTGTGAGGGGTGGTAGTCTCTGTGAGGGGTGGTAGTCTCTGTGAGGGGTAGTAGTCTCTGTGAGGAGTGGTAGTCTCTGTGAGGGGTGGTAGTCTCTGTGAGGGGTAGTAGTCTCTGTGAGGAGTGGTAGTCTCTGTGAGGAGTGGTAGTCTCTGTGAGGGGTGGTAGTCTCTGTGAGGGGTGGTAGTCTCTGTGAGGAGTGGTAGTCTCTGTGAGGGGTGGTAGTCTCTGTGAGGAGTGGTAGTCTCTGTGAGGGGTGGTAGTCTCTGTGAGGGGTGGTAGTCTCTGTGAGGAGTGGTAGTCTCTGTGAGGGGTGGTAGTCTCTGTGAGGGGTAGTAGTCTCTGTGAGGAGTGGTAGTCTCTGTGAGGGGTGGTAGTCTCTGTGAGGGGTGGTAGTCTCTGTGAGGGGTAGTAGTCTCTGTGAGGAGTGGTAGTCTCTGTGAGGAGTGGTAGTCTCTGTGAGGGGTGGTAGTCTCTGTGAGGAGTGGTAGTCTCTGTGAGGGGTGGTAGTCTCTGTGAGGAGTGGTAGTCTCTGTGAGGGGTGGTAGTCTCTGTGAGGGGTGGTAGTCTCTGTGAGGAGTGGTAGTCTCTGTGAGGGGTGGTAGTCTCTGTGAGGAGTGGTTGTCTCTGTGAGGAGTGGTAGTCTCTGTGAGGGGTGGTAGTCTCTGTGAGGAGTGGTAGTCTCTGTGAGGGGTGGTAGTCTCTGTGAGGGGTGGTAGTCTCTGTGAGGAGTGGTAGTCTCTGTGAGGGGTGGTAGTCTCTGTGAGGGGTGGTAGTCTCTGTGAGTAGTGGTAGTCTCTGTGAGGGGTGGTAGTCTCTGTGAGGGGTGGTAGTCTCTGTGAGGGGTGGTAGTCTCTGTGAGGAGTGGTAGTCTCTGTGAGGGGTGGTAGTCTCTGTGAGGGGTGGTAGTCTCTGTGAGGGGCAAAGGCGAGAACAAGTCTTTTTAAAGCAGTTCTCGTTTTACCGCCTAACGGTAAAAACCTGCGGGAAGGTGAGAGGTTTTTCCGGGGACTCTTGCCCTGAGAGCTTGGGAACTCTTCTGAGGGCAGGAGCAGAGCGCTGTTTTGCTGTTTCTGTAGCTGAGTTTAGTAAGACCTGCACGGAGGGCATAAGCTTACAGGACAATGGACGCGGTTTTGTTTTTGTGCACCTTAGTCTAAAAGTCCTGCATGGAAGGCAAAAAACCTGCAACAGAGGGTTCGGTTCTGAGCCTGTATGATGGCGAATCGAGGTCACAAGAGTGGACCTAGTCGACAAAAATAGGAACAATTAAAACGAGGAGTGTGAATACTGTCAATAATGAATTGTGTAAGGTTGGTTGTGTTACACTGGAAGTGTCGATTGTGAATGTAAAGAACTCGTATGAATATTTGTGCAGTGTGGGTTTAAACAGGAAACAGCGTTCATTGACGCCTGTCCTGTAGTGACCGGGGAACGTTGGGAGGATTTTTATCTTTTAACTGAAAAAACTTAACAAAAAGTTCTGGTTGACAGAAAACATTCACCACTCGTGACTGAAGCTCGGCTCCTTAAGAGGTGAATTAAGTTGGAAACAAACAGAACTTTGAGTTTTACTCTGCGGCAAAGGGGGGGGGAGACTTTATCAATCACGTTTTGATATTGCATAGTGGAGAAGGAAAGGGCCTCATCTCTTTTAGACCTCTACATTTTTAATACGAATTATTTGGTGAATAAGATGAAAGTGAACTGTGAGAGTTGAGTTTCTGCTGAGATTGCGGGAGGACTGTGAGATGTTGAAATGCTCCACAGAACGGCTGGCTCGATGTTTTGTGAGGAACTGCTGAAGAAGTGTGAATGGTTGATGTGGAAGGTTGTAAAGAGTGATTGGAGTTCCACAAAAAATGCATAAATGAGCAGCTAGCAGTTGAAAATGTATGAAAATTTGTCAAACAAATACTGGACATTTAAAAATAATTATTTTCATTTGATTACATCTTCTATTTCATGTGTGGTGTTGTCCTATAGGGACAAATGTTGGAACACATTAGTCTGGTTTAACTTTAAAATCCTTTTTCCTGTTCCCTGATTGTCAATTAATTCTTCAAAACCTCCCTGTTGTTGTCTCGTGTGTTAATGAAGGACTGCCAAGGAGGCACTGGGAGGGGGTTCACACCTCCATTAACACTATAGATACAGACACATTCAATGCATATCTACTCAGACAGTCTTAATAGTGAATGCTCATGGTCATCAAAGAATCATGGGGACATTCAGCATTGTGTGATGTTCTCTGTTTGTAATTGATAAGTGCATTTTAATTTTGGATTCATCTGTTTTTCTCTTACTGTTTTCTTCTATTCTTTTGGGTGTTTTGAGTAACATTGTGTCTGAGTGATTTGAGAGCTCATTACAAGTCAAATGAAGCATTCCAGTAAAGTCAACTGAGAAGTGGTGGGAATAGTTTGAGCTCCTTAAGCAACTTGACATTAGAAGAAAAGTTCCAGAAAGGAATTATAGCTTATTGGTTTGTTTTTAACTTGAAATGATAAATAAGGTTTTCCACATTTTTGAGTTCATTGCATTTATATTCATTCTGAATTCTTTGTTTTCCATGATTTTTGTTTGTGTTTATTCTTTTCTTTCACTCAAACGTTTGATTTTCTGTTGAAAGAATCAATCAGCAGCCCAACCCCTTGAGAGATATTGGGAACTTTATAGTGAAGAATTGCGGTGGGTTTTATTCTCTGAATATATGTATTTGTGATTGGTATGTACGTATACAGTGAGGAAAATAAGTATTTAACACGCTGCTATTCAGCAAGTTGTCCCCCTTAGAGATCCTGGAGGGTCTGATGTCATCGTAGGTGCATGTCCACTGTGAGAGACAATAATAATATATATATATATATATATATATATATATATATATATATATATATATATATATATATATATATATCTGATGTCCTCGTAGGTGCATGTCCACTGTGAGAGACAATAATATATATATATAAAAAAAAAATCCCCTTCTCACCCCTTGTGGGGGGGTCTGTGTCATCCTCAACCTCGGGTCCTCTACCAGAGGCCTGGGAGTTTGAGGGTTCTGCACAGTATCTTAGCTGTTCCTAGGACTGCACTCTTCTGGACAGAGACCTCTGATGTTGTACCTGGAATCTGCTGGAGCCACTCTCCCAGTTTGGGGGTCACAGCCCCCAGTGCTCCGATTACCACCGGCACCACTGTTGCTCTTACTTTCCACATCTTTTCTAGCTCCTCTTTCAGCCCTTGGTATTTCTCAAGCTTCTCGTGTTCCTTCTTCTTGATGCTCATTCTATATTTTTCATGGCATGTTGGACTGATTAATTAAAACTAATAATAAAAATCTCTCCTCCAGGTTTCCATCCCTCAGCTGTGCCCCCCGCCCCCCCCCTCCTAAGCCCCGCCCCCCCCCTCCCTCTCTCAGGTCCTCTCAGTTTGAGTCAGATCTTCAGTCCGCCTGCAGCAGAGTTCTCTCTCCACCCCTCTGGATTATTACTGTTATTATTATTAATATTAATAGAGTTATTATTATAAGTTTTTATCTGATGTTTGATCTGTGAGGAGCAGCTGATGTTCTGATGATTGGGATCTAAAGATGCTGAAGATGAAGAAGATGAAGATGATGATGGTGCTGCTGGGACTCTGCTGCTCAGGTCTGAACCTTATCATCTCAAATATTATTATTCATTATCTTTATTCTCAGAGGTTTATTTGTTTCTTTGAAAGAACAGAAAGTCTCAGCTTTAAAGTAATGTATTATTATTATTATTATTGTTATTATTATTGTTGTTTTTATTAATTATTATTTGTGTTTCTGTGAGTTTTTGTCTTGAAAACAAGTAAAAAAGGTCTCTGAAGATTCTTTCTCACTTTCATGCACCCTCTGTGTGTGTGTCTGTGTGTCTGTGTGTGTGTGTCTGTGTGTGTGTGTGTGTGTGTGTGTGTGTGTGTGTGTGTGTGTGTGTGTGTGTGTGTGTGTGTGTGTGTGTGTGAAGTTCACGGTCAGATTGCGGCGTGCGACAAAGAGCCGCTGAGAGAGACACTCCCATGACCTTTAGGGGCTGAGGTCACCGTCTGCAGGGTTTTTAGGGATTTAAAGGTCGGGGGGGGGGGTTTCTTCCCCCCTCTGTATAATGAAAACACAGATGTCAGGCGGAGGTTCTAATCCTGGACGTGATGTCACAGACAGACTTCAGCTGATCTGGGATCCATGGATTAATCACAGAGACACAGGCTTTTATTTTGAAATCCCTTCCTAAAGCTAGGACCCTGCACAGGCTTTTATTTTGAAATCCCTTCCTAAAGCTAGGACCTGCAGGTGGAGAGACGACAGTCTGACGTTCATCATATACTCTGATTCTGTTGTGTTATGGGGTCTGAGGGGGGTCTGTTGTGTTTTGGGGTCTGATGGGGGGTCTGTTGTGTTTTGGGGTCTGAGGGGGTCTGTTGTGTTTTGGGGGTCTGAGGGGGGTCTGAGGGGGGGTCTGTTGTGTCTGGCTTCACACTTTAACCGGGATGATTGTTGCCATTCAGACTCTAGAGAGAGAGACGGAGGAGGAGGATTCTGGGGGGACAGAAGGTCCAGACGTCACGGACCAGCTGGGGAGGGGGGGTCCTGGGAAAATGACCTAAACCAAGTTCAAGTGTGAAAGAGATCTAGAGGAGGGGGGGCCGAGGATGATGAGTTCATTATGAAGAGACCGGTCAGGGTTCAGGAGAAAGGGACAAAAACGTTAAAAATAAGTGAAATAGTAATAATAAGTGTATGAATCGTCTCTATAATATACTATCTATAATATACTATCTATAATATACTATCTATAATATACTATCTATAATAATATATCTATAATATACTATCTATAATATACTATCTATAATATACTATCTATAATAACTAGTGTCTATAATATACTATCTATAATAATATATCTATAATATACTATCTATAATAACTAGTCTCTATAATATACTATCTATAATATACTATCTATAATAACTAGTCTCTATAATATACTATCTATAATAATATATCTATAATATACTATCTATAATATACTATCTATAATAACTAGTCTCTATAATATACTATCTATAATAATATATCTATAATATACTATCTATAATAACTAGTCTCTATAATATACTATCTATAATATACTATCTATAATAACTAGTCTCTATAATATACTATCTATAATAATATATCTATAATAACTATCTATAATATACTATCTATAATATACTATCTATAATAACTAGTCTCTATAACATCTTCCCATCAACTTCTGATTTTTTTAGGCTTTTACTGTTTTTTTTTACGCTTTTTTTAAATTCATAACCAATAAAACTCATTTTTATGATTTTATACAAAAACAATTCATTTCTTGCTTTTTGTCTCTTTTTTGTCATTTCGCAAGGTTTTGGTCACTTTTTTAAAATGTCATGAATTCAATAAAACAACCAAAATTCAGTGAAAATAATTATTAATTTTACCTGAAGAACATTATATGACATCTGTTATTTTGTTATTTTTAGGCAGTTTGGTTAAAAGTAAGCCAAGTTCCTGATATTAAAAATAATAAAAACCAGAGGAAAACCGGAGGGATAACTGGAACATTTGTTCTTATTTTCTGTTTCCAACAGTGAATAGATAATGCATTTGTGTTATTGATCATCAACAGCTTCATCTTTATCATCATCATCATCACCTTCATCATCACCTTCATCACCCTCTGACTGTCTGTGAGTATTTTTAATGAAGTTTATCAGAAACTGTAAAACTCTAAGCTAGATCAGAAAATATAATAATAAGTAATTATTTTAAAAAGCTTCTTTATGGTTTAATTTCAACCTGGACTCTGTGTTTTCATGTTTCTGTGTCTAGTGGGAGCAACAAAACTGGTCCAGTTAAATCCTTTTAGTTTGAAACAGCCCCAAAATCACCATCACCAAACCCACTAGACTCCCTGTAAATAATCACTACTTTTAGCGTGTATAGAGCAGCATATCTCCACCAGACTCCATGTAAATAATCACTACTTTTAGCATGTATAGAGCAGCATATCTCCACCAGACTCCATGTAAATAATCACTACTTTTAGCGTGTATAGAGCAGCATATCTCCACCAGACTCCATGTAAATAATCACTACTTTTAGCGTGTATAGAGCAGCATATCTCCACCAGACTCCATGTAAATAATCACTACTTTTAGCGTGTATAGAGCAGCATATCTCCACCAGACTCCATGTAAATAATCACTATTTTTAGCGTGTATAGAGCAGCATATCTCCACCAGACTCCATGTAAATAATCACTACTTTTAGCGTGTATAGAGCAGCATATCTCCACCAGACTCCATGTAAATAATCACTACTTTTAGCGTGTATAGAGCAGCATATCTCCACCAGACTCCATGTAAATAATCACTACTTTTAGCGTGTATAGAGCAGCATATCTCCACCAGACTCCATGTAAATAATCACTATTTTTAGCGTGTATAGAGCAGCATATCTCCACCAGACTCCATGTAAATAATCACTACTTTTAGCGTGTATAGAGCAGCATATCTCCACCAGACTCCATGTAAATAATCACTACTTTTAGCGTGTATAGAGCAGCATATCTCCACCAGACTCCATGTAAATAATCACTACTTTCAGCGTGTATAGAGCAGCATATCTCCACCAGACTCCATGTAAATAATCACTACTTACTCTAAAAGTAGTGATTATTTACATGGAGTCTGGTGGGTTTTGTGATTTTGTGGCTGTTTCATGTTGAACTAAAATGATTTTACTCTTTAACTAATTGTTTAAATAGTTTCCTTTAAAAGATCAGATATTATCTTTGTTGCTGTTGAAGATTCTTTAGATGACACGTTGGCGTTTTAGTTGCATTTAAAATGGGGCTCCATGCAGGATCTCACCTCAGGGGGGTCTCAATGATCCTAAGAAAGGTGAGAAATCAGCCCAGAACTACACGGGAGGAGCTGGTCCAGGACCTGAAAAGAGCTGGGACCACCGTTTCCAAGTTTACTGTTGGTAATACACTAAGACGTCATGGTTTGAAATCATGCATGGCCCGGAAGGTTCCCCTGCTTAAACCAGACCATGTCAGGGCCTGTCTTAAGTGGGCCAACGACCATCTGGAGGATCCAGAGGAGTCATGGGGGGAAGTCATGTGGTCTGATGAGACCAGAATAGAACTTTTTGGTCATAATTCCACTAACCGTGTTTGGAGGAGGAAGAATGATGAGGACCATCCCAAGACCACCATCCCTACTGTGAAGCATGGGGGGGTAGCATCATGCTTTGGGGGTGTTTTTCTGCACATGGGACAGGGGACTGCACTGTATTAAGGAGAGGAGGACCAGGACCTTGTATTGGGAGATTTTGGGGAACAACCTCCTTCCCTCAGTTAGAGCATTGAAGATGGGTCGAGGCTGGGTCTTCCAACATGACAATGACCCGAAGCACACAGCCAGGAGAACCTAGGAGGGGCTCTGGAAGAAGCAGATCAAGGTTCTGGTTCTGGTCTAGCCGGTCTCCAGACCTAAACCCAATAGAGAATCTTTGGAGGGAGCTCAAACTCCGTGTTTCTCAGCGACAGCCCAGAAACCTGACTGATCTAGAGAAGATCTGTGTGGAGGGGTGGGCCAAAATCCCTTCTGCAGTGTGTGTGTGTGTGTGTGTGTGTACCAAATATTAACATTGATTTTCTCATATATATATTTACTACCACTCCTCACAATGCATGGAGGGTTTCACCCTCCATGCATTGTCCAGGATGAAACAACGAAGATCCAGGAGTACATCGGAAAGATGGCCCCCAAAGATGAAGGGCTTAGTGAATACCTCAGGCAGCAGAAACCCGAAGGTGAGGACACGGAAGATGAAGAACCATCATGGAGGGACAAGCCGCTGCACGGCCTGTACCACAGACAAATAGAAGAAGTGGCTGATATCAAGAAGTCCTACCAGTGGCTGGAAAAGGCTGGACTGAAGGACAGCACAGAAGCTCTAATCATGGCAGCACAAGAGCAGGCACTCAGTACAAGATCAATAGAGGCTGGGATCTACCACACCAGGCAGGACCCCAGGTGCAGACTGTGCAAGGATGCCCCTGAGACAGTACAGCACATAACAGCAGGGTGTAAGATGCAGGCAGGAAGAGCGTACATGGAACGCCATAACCAGGTAGCTGTCATAGTGTACAGGAACATCTGCCACGAGTATGGGCTGGAAGTCCCAAGGTCAAAATGGAAGACACCTCCTAAGGTAGTCGAGAACGACCGAGCTAAGATCCTGTGGGACTTCAAGATCCAGACTGACAAACTGGTGATGGCTAACCAACCAGACATCGTGTTGATGGACAAACAGCAGAAGAAGGCAGTAGTGATAGATGTGGCGATCCAAAGCGACAGCAACATCAAGAAGAAGGAACACGAGAAGCTTGAGAAATACCAAGGGCTGAAAGAGGAGCTAGAAAAGATGTGGAAAGTAAGAGCAACAGTGGTGCCGGTGGTAATCGGAGCACTGGGGGCTGTGACCCCCAAGCTGGGAGAGTGGCTCCAGCAGATTCCAGGTAAAACATCAGAGGTCTCTGTCCAGAAGAGTGCAGTCCTAGGAACAGCTAAGATACTGCGCAGAACCCTCAAACTCCCAGGCCTCTGGTAGAGGACCCGAGGTTGAGGATGACACATACCACCCCACAAGGGGTGAGAAGGGGATTTTTTTTTTTTTTTTTTATATATATATATATTATTGTCTCTCACAGTGGACATGCACCTACGAGGACATCAGATATATATATATATATATATATATATATATATATATTATTATTGTCTCTCACAGTGGACATGCACCTACGATGACATCAGACCCTCCAGGATCTCTAAGGGGGACAACTTGCTGAATAGCAGCGTGTTAAATACTTATTTTCCTCACTGTATACGTACATACCAATCACAAATACATATATTCAGAGAATAAAACCCACCGCAATTCTTCACTATAAAGTTCCCAATATCTCTCAAGGGGGTTGGGCTGCTGATTGATTCTTTCAACAGAAAATCAAACGTTTGAGTGAAAGAAAAGAATAAACACAAACAAAAATCATGGAAAACAAAGAATTCAGAATGAATATAAATGCAATGAACTCAAAAATGTGGAAAACCTTATTTATCATTTCAAGTTAAAAACAAACCAATAAGCTATAATTCCTTTCTGGAACTTTTCTTCTAATGTCAAGTTGCTTAAGGAGCTCAAACTATTCCCACCACTTCTCAGTTGACTTTACTGGAATGCTTCATTTGACTTGTAATGAGCTCTCAAATCACTCAGACACAATGTTACTCAAAACACCCAAAAGAATAGAAGAAAACAGTAAGAGAAAAACAGATGAATCCAAAATTAAAATGCACTTATCAATTACAAACAGAGAACATCACACAATGCTGAATGTCCCCATGATTCTTTGATGACCATGAGCATTCACTATTAAGACTGTCTGAGTAGATATGCATTGAATGTGTCTGTATCTATAGTGTTAATGGAGGTGTGAACCCCCTCCCAGTGCCTCCTTGGCAGTCCTTCATTAACACACGAGACAACAACAGGGAGGTTTTGAAGAATTAATTGACAATCAGGGAACAGGAAAAAGGATTTTAAAGTTAAACCAGACTAATGTGTTCCAACATTTGTCCCTATAGGACAACACCACACATGAAATAGAAGATGTAATCAAATGAAAATAATTATTTTTAAATGTCCAGTATTTGTTTGACAAATTTTCATACATTTTCAACTGCTAGCTGCTCATTTATGCATTTTTTGTGGAACTCCAATCACTCTTTACAACCTTCCACATCAACCATTCACACTTCTTCAGCAGTTCCTCACAAAACATCGAGCCAGCCGTTCTGTGGAGCATTTCAACATCTCACAGTCCTCCCGCAATCTCAGCAGAAACTCAACTCTCACAGTTCACTTTCATCTTATTCACCAAATAATTCGTATTAAAAATGTAGAGGTCTAAAAGAGATGAGGCCCTTTCCTTCTCCACTATGCAATATCAAAACGTGATTGATAAAGTCTCCCCCCCCCTTTGCCGCAGAGTAAAACTCAAAGTTCTGTTTGTTTCCAACTTAATTCACCTCTTAAGGAGCCGAGCTTCAGTCACGAGTGGTGAATGTTTTCTGTCAACCAGAACTTTTTGTTAAGTTTTTTCAGTTAAAAGATAAAAATCCTCCCAACGTTCCCCGGTCACTACAGGACAGGCGTCAATGAACGCTGTTTCCTGTTTAAACCCACACTGCACAAATATTCATACGAGTTCTTTACATTCACAATCGACACTTCCAGTGTAACACAACCAACCTTACACAATTCATTATTGACAGTATTCACACTCCTCGTTTTAATTGTTCCTATTTTTGTCGACTAGGTCCACTCTTGTGACCTCGATTCGCCATCATACAGGCTCAGAACCGAACCCTCTGTTGCAGGTTTTTTGCCTTCCATGCAGGACTTTTAGACTAAGGTGCACAAAAACAAAACCGCGTCCATTGTCCTGTAAGCTTATGCCCTCCGTGCAGGTCTTACTAAACTCAGCTACAGAAACAGCAAAACAGCGCTCTGCTCCTGCCCTCAGAAGAGTTCCCAAGCTCTCAGGGCAAGAGTCCCCGGAAAAACCTCTCACCTTCCCCGCAGGTTTTTTTACCGTTAGGCGGTAAAACGAGAACTGCTTTAAAAAGACTTGTTCTCGCCTTTGCCCCTCACAGAGACTACCACCCCTCACAGAGACTACCACCCCTCACAGAGACTACCACCCCTCACAGAGACTACCACTCCTCACAGAGACTACCACCCCTCACAGAGACTACCACCCCTCACAGAGACTACCACCCTCACAGAGACTACCACCCCTCACAGAGACTACCACCCCTCACAGAGACTACCACCCCTCACAGAGACTACCACCCCTCACAGAGACTACCACCCCTCACAGAGACTACCACTCCTCACAGAGACTACCACCCCTCACAGAGACTACCACCCCTCACAGAGACTACCACTCCTCACAGAGACTACCACCCCTCACAGAGACTACCACCCCTCACAGAGACTACCACTCCTCACAGAGACTACCACCCCTCACAGAGACTACCACCCCTCACAGAGACTACCACTCCTCACAGAGACTACCACCCCTCACAGAGACTACCACTCCTCACAGAGACTACCACTCCTCACAGAGACTACCACCCCTCACAGAGACTACCACCCTCACAGAGACTACCACCCTCACAGAGACTACCACCCCTCACAGAGACTACCACCCCTCACAGAGACTACCACCCTCACAGAGACTACCACCCCTCACAGAGACTACCACTCCTCACAGAGACTACCACCCCTCACAGAGACTACCACCCCTCACAGAGACTACCACCCCTCACAGAGACTACCACCCCTCACAGAGACTACCACTCCTCACAGAGACTACCACTCCTCACAGAGACTACCACCCCTCACAGAGACTACCACTCCTCACAGAGACTACCACCCCTCACAGAGACTACCACCCCTCACAGAGACTACCACCCCTCACAGAGACTACCACTCCTCACAGAGACTACCACTCCTCACAGAGACTACCACCCCTCACAGAGACTACCACCCCTCACAGAGACTACCACTCCTCACAGAGACTACTACCCCTCACAGAGACTACCACCCCTCACAGAGACTACCACCCCTCACAGAGACTACCTACTACTAATTATAATTATATATTATAATATGGTGACATCATCCTTACAGCAGATTACAGGTTCATTCATTTAGTGTCTTCTATAGGACATTTAGTGTCTACTTTAAGACATTTAGTGTCCACTTTAAGACATTTAGTGTCTACTTTCAGACATTTACTGTCCACTTTCAGACATTTAGTGTCCACTTTAAGA
This sequence comes from Percina caprodes, assembly GCA_013375575.1. NCBI lineage: Eukaryota > Metazoa > Chordata > Actinopteri > Perciformes > Percidae > Percina > Percina caprodes. Next base: position 145,614 of record JABXJD010000593.1, read on the forward strand.
CATTTAGTGTCCACTTTAAGACATTTAGTGTCTACTTTCAGACATTTACTGTCCACTTTCAGACATTTAGTGTCCACTTTAAGACATTTAGTGTCTACTTTAAGACATTTAGTGTCTTCTATAAGACATTTAGTGTCTACTTTAAGACATTTAGTGTCCACTTTAAGACATTTAGTGTCTACTTTCAGACATTTACTGTCCACTTTCAGACATTTAGTGTCCACTTTAAGACATTTAGTGTCTACTTTAAGACATTTAGTGTCTACTTTCAGACATTTACTGTCCACTTTCAGACATTTAGTGTCCACTTTAAGACATTTAGTGTCCACTTTAAGACATTTAGTGTCTACTTTCAGACATTTACTGTCCACTTTCAGACATTTAGTGTCCACTTTAAGACATTTAGTGTCTACTTTAAGACATTTAGTGTCTTCTATAAGACATTTAGTGTCTACTTTAAGACATTTAGTGTCCACTTTAAGACATTTAGTGTCTACTTTCAGACATTTACTGTCCACTTTCAGACATTTAGTGTCCACTTTAAGACATTTAGTGTCTACTTTAAGACATTTAGTGTCTACTTTCAGACATTTACTGTCCACTTTCAGACATTTAGTGTCCACTTTAAGACATTTAGTGTCTACTTTAAGACATTTAGTGTCTTCTATAAGACATTTAGTGTCTACTTTAAGACATTTAGTGTCTACTTGAAGACATTTAGTTTCTACTTTAAGACATTTAGTGTCCACTTTAAGACATTTAGTGTCTTCTATAAGACATTTAGTGTCTACTTTAAGATATTTAGTGTCTACTTTAAGACATTTAGTGTCTTCTATAAGACATTTAGTTTCTACTTTAAGACATTTAGTGTCTACTTTAAGACATTTAGTGTCTTCTATAAGACATTTAGTGTCTACTTTAAGACATTTAGTGTCTTCTATAAGACATTTAGTGTCCACTTTAAGACATTTAGTGTCTTCTATAAGACATTTAGTTTCTACTTTAAGACATTTAGTGTCTACTTTAAGACATTTAGTGTCTTCTATAAGACATTTAGTGTCTACTTTAAGACATTTAGTGTCTTCTATAAGACATTTAGTGTCCACTTTAAGACATTTAGTGTCTTCTATAAGACATTTAGTGTCCACTTTAAGATATTTAGTGTCTACTTTAAGACATTTAGTTTCTACTTTAAGACATTTAGTGTCTACTTTAAGAGATTTAGTGTCTACTTTAAGACATTTAGTGTCTACTTTAAGACATTTAGTGTCCACTTTATGACAGAGACTGATCAGGAGAGCGAGCTCTGTCCTGGACTGTCCTCTGGACCCCGTAGAGAAAGTAGGGGAGAGAAGGATGTTAGCCAAGCTGACATCCATCATGGACAACACCTCTCACCCCCCACATGACACTGGGGGGTCCCTGAGCAGCTCCTTCAGCAGCAGACTGATACCCCCCCCCCCCTACATGACACTGGGGGGTCCCTGAGCAACTCCTTCAGCAGCAGACTGATACCCCCTACATGACACTGGGGGGTCCCTGAGCAGCTCCTTCAGCAGCAGACTGATACCCCCTACATGACACTGGGGGGTCCCTGAGCAGCTCCTTCAGCAGCAGACTGATACACCCACGGTGTAGGAAGGAGAGGTACCGCAGGTCCTTCATCCTGGCCTCTGTCAGGCTCTACAACACCTGCACTACCTGATATTGTTGTAGTTTCTGTTACTGTTTCTTTTACTTCACACACTCTGGATATCTTCTGTATTTATATTTTTCCAGTTACAAGTACTTACTTTTTCAATATTATTTATGGTTACCTATTTTTGCTATACTATTTTAATTACATATTCAATTTAATTTAATGTCACTCACTCTGCAATATTGTTCTACCGCACTTTACGCAACCCTTACTTGATGTCACTACATTTACTGTCTGCTCACTGTCTGCTGTTTGCTTTTGTATGTTTACTTGTGTGTTTGTTTGTTGTTTTTTTGCTTTTATTGTTTTTATTGTAGAAAATGCTGCTGCTGTGACAAGTAAATTTCCCCGCTGTGGGATGAATAAAGTATTATCTAATCTAATCTAAAGTAGTGATTATTTACATGGAGTCTGGTGGAGATATGCTGCTCTATACATGCTAAATGTAGTGATTATTTACATGGAGTCTGGTGGAGATATGTTGCTCTATACACGCTAAAAGTAGTGATGATTAACATGGAGTCTGGTGGAGATATGCTGCTCTATACACGCTAAAAGTAGTGATTATTTACATGGAGTCTGGTGGAGATATGCTGCTCTGTACACACTAAAAGTAGTGATTATTTACATGGAGTCTGGTGGAGATATGCTGCTCTATACACGCTAAAAGTAGTGATTATTTACATGGAGTCTGGTGGAGATATGCTGCTCTGTACACACTAAAAGTAGTGATTATTTACATGGAGTCTGGTGGAGATATGCTGCTCTATACACGCTAAAAGTAGTGATTATTTACATGGAGTCTGGTGGAGATATGCTGCTCTATACACGCTAAAAGTAGTGATTATTTACATGGAGTCTGGTGGAGATATGCTGCTCTATACACGCTAAAAGTAGTGATTATTTACATGGAGTCTGGTGGAGATATGCTGCTCTATACACGCTAAAAGTAGTGATTATTTACATGGAGTCTGGTGGAGATATGCTGCTCTATACACGCTAAAAGTAGTGATTATTTACATGGAGTCTGGTGGAGATATGCTGCTCTATACACGCTAAAAGTAGTGATTATTTACATGGAGTCTGGTGGAGATATGCTGCTCTATACACGCTAAAAGTAGTGATTATTTACATGGAGTCTGGTGGAGATATGCTGCTCTATACACGCTAAAAGTAGTGATTATTTACATGGAGTCTGGTGGAGATATGCTGCTCTATACAGGCTAGAAGTAGTGATTATTTACATGGAGTCTGGTGGAGATATGCTGTTCTATACACGCTAAAAGTAGTGATTATTTACATGGTGTCTGGTGGAGATATGCTGCTCTATACACACTAAAAGTAGTGATTATTTACATGGAGTCTGGTGGAGATATGTTGCTCTATACAGGCTAGAAGTAGTGATTATTTACATGGAGTCTGGTGGAGATATGCTGCTCTATACACTCTAAAAGTAGTGATTATTTACATGGAGTCTGGTGGAGATATGCTGTTCTATACACGCTAAAAGTAGTGATTATTTACATGGAGTCTGGTGGAGATATGCTGCTCTATACACACTAAAAGTAGTGATTATTTACATGGAGTCTGGTGGAGATATGTTGCTCTATACAGGCTAGAAGTAGTGATTATTTACATGGAGTCTGGTGGAGATATGCTGCTCTATACAGGCTAGAAGTAGTGATTATTTACATGGAGTCTGGTGGAGATATGCTGTTCTATACACGCTAAAAGTAGTGATTATTTACATGGAGTCTGGTGGAGATATGCTGCTCTATACACACTAAAAGTAGTGATTATTTACATGGAGTCTGGTGGAGATATGCTGACTGTCAGTTTATACATATTTAATGTGTGAAAGTTTTTTTTACAAACAAAGTTATTATTGTAATAATTCTTATATTTATGTAGTTTTATCTTCTTTATGAATGAATGAGCATGACGGCAAAAAACAGACCCAAGTTAAACTGTCACATGTGTTTTATTCATCAGGTAGTAATAGATTACTCTGGTACATCAGATAGTAATAGATTACTCTGGTACATCAGGTAGTAATAGATTACTCTGGTACATCACATAGTAATAGATTACTCTGGTACATCAGGTAGTAATAGATTACTCTGGGTCATCAGATGGTTAATGATTACAGAAATCTATCAAACTGAGTAGGATTGCCGCGGCATCACATCTGATTATAATCCTCCGGTTCAGAGGTTCACCTCTGTACTTACAGGGAGGTTTGGCTTTTGGAGGATTCACTCTGCACACAATGATATGGAAAGGGTCTTTGCTTGCTCTCAGACCCCCTTCATGTGGCACTCCTGCATCAGCACAGACGGCTCTGACCATGGGCAAAGGGTCTCCGATGAACATATTGCTCTCTCTACAGGTGGCGCCATTCTGTGCGAGTCCTCTGGCAGTCATCGCATTGGTACAAAAGTCAGGAAGCATATCCTCATTGATATGATCATTAGCAAAATCAGCCTCTGCAGGTTCTGGTCCCAGGAACATCAGAGCAGCAGAGATCAGCAGAACACCGGCAGAGATAGAGCTCTTCATATTGATCTGGGGAACAGAGTTATAAAAGCTGTTAGAGCCTTTACTCTGACACCTCTAACATCTCTTATATTATGGTATAAAGCTGTTAGAGCCTTTACTCTGACACCTCTAACATCTCTTATATTATCATATAAAGCTGTTAGAGCCTTTACTCTGACACCTCTAACATCTCTTATATTATCATATAAAGCTGTTAGAGCCTTTACTCTGACACCTCTAACATCTCTTATATTATCATATAAAGCTGTTAGAGCCTTTACTCTGACACCTCTAACATCTCTTATATTATCATATAAAGCTGTTAGAGCCTTTACTCTGACACCTCTAACATCTCTTATATTATCATATAAAGCTGTTAGAGCCTTTACTCTGACACCTCTAACATCTCTTATATTATCATATAAAGCTGTTAGAGCCTTTACTCTGACACCTCTAACATCTCTTATATTATCATATAAAGCTGTTAGAGCCTTTACTCTGACACCTCTAACATCTCTTATATTATGGTATAAAGCTGTTAGAGCCTTTACTCTGACACCTCTAACATCTCTTATATTATCATATAAAGCTGTTAGAGCCTTTACTCTGACACCTCTAACATCTCTTATATTATCACATAAAGCTGTTAGAGCCTTTACTCTAACACCTCTAACATCTCTTATATTATCATATAAAGCTGTTAGAGCCTTTACTCTGACACCTCTAACATCTCTTATATTATCATATAAAGCCGTTAGAGCCTTTACTCTGACACCTCTAACATCTCTTATATTATCATATAAAGCTGTTAGAGCCTTGACTCTGACACCTCTAACATCTCTTATATTATCATTTAAAGCTGTTAGAGCCTTTACTCTGACACCTCTAACATCTCTTATATTATCATTTAAAGCTGTTAGAGCCTTTACTCTGACACCTCTAACATCTCTTATATTATCGTATAAAGCTGTTAGAGCCTTTACTCTGACATCTCTAACATCTCTTATATTATCGTATAAAGCTGTTAGAGCCTTTACTCTGACACCTCTAACTTCTCTAATATTATCATATAAAGCTGTTAGAGCCTTTACTCTGACACCTCTAACATCTCTTATATTATCATATAAAGCCGTTAGAGCCTTTACTCTGACACCTCTAACATCTCTTATATTAACATATGAAGCTGTTAGAGCCTTTACTCTGACACCTCTAACATCTCTTATATTAACATAACATGTGCTGGTCTTATGGATCATAACAGACAGGTTACATCACAGGTAACTTCTTCAGAAAGAGACGACAGATGCTACAACTACACAATAAAAGAGACAAAACAGGCTGAAAACTCTTAAAAACAGGATGAAAATGCACCTAATGGTTCTAAAGCACATTTACCTTTAAGGTTCTTCAGAATAAAGCTCCAAGACCTTTAAGGTTCTTCAGAATAAAGCTCCAAGACCTGGGAAAGAGAGAGAGAACCACCAGATAAAGACACAGAACCAGTGGAGGAAGCAGCGAGGACGCTGAAAGCATCAAAATGAAAAGAGAAACATGTTGAACATGAAACATCTTCAGGAAAAGGTTTGTTCTGCAGCTGAAACAGAACCAGCCAATCAGAGAAGGGTAATAATAACAGGACGTTTCAGAACCAACCAATCAGAGAAGGGTAATAATAACAGGACATTTCAGAACCAACCAATCAGAGAAGGGTAATAATAACAGGACATTTCAGAACCAACCAATCAGAGAAGGGTAATAACAGGAGACTTACCTGGATGACAGGAGAGAGAGGTGGAGAAGGCTGAGTTCTCCTCCACCTTTATACTGGAAAATATTATAATATACAGCAGATAAAGTTATAATACACGCCCACTTTATCTTGTAGGGTCAGCAGCAGGTAACATTATAATATAATATAATATTATAATATACAGCAGATAACATTATATTATATTATATTATAACTGCTAACAGCAGATAACATTATATTATATTATATTATATTATAATATTATAACTGCTAACAGCAGATAACATTATATTATATTATATTATATTATAACTGCTAGCAGCAGGTAAGATATTATATTATAATATGGTGACATCATCCCTACAGCAGATTACAGGTTCATCTCTCTGAGCTTTTATTCTAGTTCAGACATTACTCACCTTTAGTTAGAGTTACTCTTCAGACATTTAGTGTCTTCTATAGGACATTTAGTGTCTACTATGGGACATTTAGTGTCTTCTATGGGACATTTAGTGTCTTCTATAGGACATTTAGTGTCTACTATGGGACATTTAGTGTCTTCTATGGGACATTTAGTGTCTACTATGGGACATTTAGTGTCTTCTATGGGACATTTAGTGTCTACTATGGGACATTTAGTGTCTACTATGGGACATTTAGTGTCTTCTATGGGACATTTAGTGTCTACTATGGGACATTTAGTGTCTACTTTCAGACATTTAGTGTCTACTATAAGACATTTAATGTCCACTTTCAGACATTTAGTGTCTTCTATAAGACATTTAGTGTCTAATTTAAGACATTTAGTTTCTACTTTAAGACATTTAGTGTCTAATTTAAGACATTTAGTGTCTTCTATAAGACATTTAGTTTCTACTTTAAGACATTTAGTGTCTAATTTAAGACATTTAGTGTCTACTTTAAGACATTTAGTGTCTACTTTAAGACATTTAGTGTCTTCTATAAGACATTTAGTGTCTGGAGCTGGAAGATTGTAGCACATAGTGTGGTAGTAATGTGATAATAATGTGGTAATAGACCCAGAGAGATAACCAAAGCTCTAATCTCTCTTTACACAAACATAGTATGGAAGTGTCTCCCAGAGGGATCCATGCAGACCAGCTCTCAGGGTCTGGATACCGGGGGGAGGACAGAGAGAATCAGAACCAGAATCAGCTTTATTCACCAGGTATGAGGACACATACGAGGAATTTGACTTAGGTTGGAGCTTCCGGGCGGAGCTATGGAACAGCACCACACAACATAATATACACAACATTACAACACAACATAGTATACACAACATTACAACACAACATAGTATACGCAACATTACAACACAACATAGTATACGCAACATTACAACACAACATAGTATACACAACATTACAACACAACATAGAATACACAACATTACAACACAACATAGAATACACAACATTACAACACAACATAGTATACGCAACATTACAACACAACATAGTATACACAACATTACAACACAACATAGTATACGCAACATTACAACACAACATAGTATACACAACATTACAACACAACATAGTATACGCAACGCAACATTACAACACAACATAGTATACACAACATTACAACACAACATAGTATACACAACATTACAACAACATGTTTTAGCCAACTATAGACCTGTATCCAACCTTGATCCAGATGTTTTAGCCAACTATAGACCTATATCCAACCTTGATCCAGATGTTTTAGCCAACTATAGACCTATACCCAACCTTGATCCAGATGTTTTAGCCAACTATAGACCTATATCCAACCTTGATCCAGATGTTTTAGCCAACTGTAGACCTATATCCATCCTTGATCCAGATGTTTTAGCCAACTATAGACCTGTATCCAACCTTGATCCAGATGTTTTAGCCAACTATAGACCTATACCCAACCTTGATCCAGATGTTTTAGCCAACTGTAGACCTATATCCATCCTTGATCCAGATGTTTTAGCCAACTATAGACCTATATCCATCCTTGATCCAGATGTTTTAGCCAACTATAGACCTATACCCAACCTTGATCCAGATGTTTTAGCCAACTGTAGACCTATATCCATCCTTGATCCAGATGTTTTAGCCAACTATAGACCTATATCCATCCTTGATCCAGATGTTTTAGCCAACTATAGACCTATACCCAACCTTGATCCAGATGTTTTAGCCAACTATAGACCTATATCCATCCTTGATCCAGATGTTTTAGCCAACTATAGACCTATACCCAACCTTGATCCAGATGTTTTAGCCAACTGTAGACCTATATCCATCCTTGATCCATATGTTTTAGCCAACTATAGACCTGTATCCAACCTTGATCCAGATGTTTTAGCCAACTATAGACCTATATCCAACCTTGATCCAGATGTTTTAGCCAACTATACACCTATATCCATCCTTGATCCAGATGTTTTAGCCAACTATAGACCTATACCCAACCTTGATCCAGATGTTTTAGCCAACTATAGACCTATATCCAACCTTGATCCAGATGTTTTAGCCAACTATAGACCTATATCCAACCTTGATCCAGATGTTTTAGCCAACTGTAGACCTATATCCATCCTTGATCCAGATGTTTTAGCCAACTATAGACCTATACCCAACCTTGATCCAGATGTTTTAGCCAACTATAGACCTATATCCAACCTTGATCCAGATGTTTTAGCAAACTATAGACCTATATCCAACCTTGATCCAGATGTTTTAGCCAACTGTAGACCTATATCCATCCTTGATCCAGATGTTTTAGCCAACTATAGACCTATACCCAACCTTGATCCAGATGTTTTAGCCAACTATAGACCTATATCCAACCTTGATCCAGATGTTTTAGCCAACTATAGACCTATATCCAACCTTGATCCAGATGTTTTAGCCAACTGTAGACCTATATCCAACCTTGATCCAGATGTTTTAGCCAACTATAGACCTATATCCAACCTTGATCCAGATGTTTTAGCCAACTATAGACCTATATCCAACCTTGATCCAGATGTTTTAGCCAACTATAGACCTTTATCCAACCTTGATCCAGATGTTTTAGCCAACTATAGACCTTTATCCAACCTTGATCCAGATGTTTTAGCCAACTGTAGACCTATATCCAACCTTGATCCAGATGTTTTAGCCAACTATAGACCTTTATCCAATCTTCCATTTCTCTCTAAGATTCTTGAGAAAGCAGTCGCCAAACAGCTGTGTGACTTCCTGCATAGCAACAGCTTATTTGAAGATTTTCAGTCAGGATTTAGAGTTCATCATAGCACAGAGACAGCACTGTGAAGATGACTAATGACCTCCTAATTGCATCAGACAAAGGACTTATCTCTGTACTGGTGTTATTAGATCTTAGTGCTGCATTTGATACCATTGACCATCATATCTTATTACAGAGACTGGAACATTTTATTGGCATTAAAGGGACAGCTCTAAGCTGGTTTAAGTCTTATTTATCAGATCGATCTCAGTTTGTTCATGTTAACGATGAATCCTCCGTGCACGCCAGAGTTAGTCATGGAGTCCCACAAGGATCTGTGCTCGGTCCAATCCTGTTCACTTTATATATGCTTCCTTTACGCAATATTATCAGGAAGCACTCCATAAACTTTCATTGTTATGCAGATGATACTCAATTATATCTATCGATCAAGCCGGATGAAACTAATCAGTTAGCTAAACTTCAAATGTGCCTTCAGGATATTAAAACCTGGATCAGCTGTAATTTTCTAATGTTAAACTCAGATAAAACTGAAGTTATTGCTCTGGGACCCAAGCACCTCCGTGACGCATTATCCAAAGAGATAGTTACTCTGGATGGCACCACCCTGGCCTCCAGCACCACCCTGGCCTCCAGCATCACCCTGGCCTCCAGCACCACCCTGGCCTCCAGCACCACCCTGGCCTCCAGCACCACCCTGTTCTCCAGCATCACCCTGGCCTCCAGCATCACCCTGTTCTCCAGCACCACCCTGGCCTCCAGCATCACCCTGACCTCCAGCACCACCCTGGCCTCCAGCACCACCCTGTTCTCCAGCACCACCCTGGCCTCCAGCATCACCCTGGCCTCCAGCACTACCCTGGCCTCCAGCACCACCCTGTTCTCCAGCACCACCCTGGCCTCCAGCACCACCCTGACCTCCAGCATCACCCTGGCCTCCAGCACCACCCTGACCTCCAGCACCACCCTGGCCTCCAGCACCACCCTGGCCTCCAGCACCACTGTGAAGAATCTTGGCATTATCTTTCATAAGGACATGTCCTTTAATTCCCACATAAAGCAAATTTCAAGGATCGCTTTTTTTCACCTACGTAATATTGTCTTAATAAGTGTCTCGAGATGAAGTTTGTTATGAATTGATACTATAAATAAAATTGAAGTGAAATTGAATTGAAAACTAAATGTCTTAAAGTAGACACTAAATGTCTTAAAGTAGACTCTAAATGTCTTAAAGTAGACACTTAATGTCCCATAGAAGACACTAAATGTCCCATAGAAGACACTAAATGTCCCATAGAAGACACTAAATGTCTTAAAGTAGACACTAAATGTCTTAAAGTAGACACTAAATGTCCTATAGAAGACACTAAATGTCCCATAGAAGACACTAAATGTCCTATAGAAGACACTAAATGTCCTATAGAAGACACTAAATGTCCCATAGGAGACACTAAATGTCCCATAGAAGACACTAAATGTCCTATAGAAGACACTAAATGTCTGAAAGTAGACACTAAATGTCATATAGAAGACACTAAATGTCCCATAGAAGACACTAAATGTCCTATAGAAGACACTAAATGTCCCATAGAAGACACTAAATGTCCCATAGAAGACACTAAATGTCCTATTGTAGACACTAAATGTCCTATAGAAGACACTAAATGTCCTATTGTAGACACTAAATGTCTTATTGTAGACACTAAATGTCTTATAGAAGACACTAAATGTCCTATAGAAGACACTAAATGTCCTAAAGTAGACACTAATGTCTTATAGAAGACAATAAATGTCCTATAGAAGACATTAAATGTCTAATAGAAGACACTAAATGTCTTATAGAAGACAATAATGTCTTATAGAAGACACTAAATGTCCTATAGTAGTCACTAAATGTCTTAAAGTAGACACTAAATGTCTTAAAGAAGACACTAAATGTCCCATAGAAGACACTAAATGTCTTATAGTAGACACTAAATGTCCTATAGAAGACACTAAATGTCTTATAGTAGACACTAAATGTCCCATAGTAGACACTAAATGTCCCATAGTAGACACTAAATGTCTTAAAGTAGACACTAAATGTCTTAAAGAAGACACTAAATGTCCCATAGAAGACACTAAATGTCTTATAGTAGACACTAAATGTCTTAAAGTAGACACTAAATGTCTTAAAGTGGAAACTATGTCCCATAGAAGACACTAAATGTCTTATAGTAGACACTAAATGTCCTATAGAAGACACTAAATGTCTTATAGTAGACACTAAATGTCTTAAAGTAGACACTAAATGTCTTAAAGTGGAAACTATGTCCCATAGTAGACACTAAATGTCCTATAGAAGACACTAAATGTCTGAAGAGTAACTCTAACTAAAGGTGAGTAATGTCTGAACTAGAATAAAAGCTCAGAGAGATGAACCTGTAATCTGCTGTAGGGATGATGTCACCATATTATAATATAATATCTTACCTGCTGCTAGCAGTTATAATATAATATAATATATTATAATGTTATCTGCTGTTAGCAGTTATAATATTATAATATAATATAATATAATGTTATCTGCTGTTAGCAGTTATAATATAATATAATATAATGTTATCTGCTGTATATTATAATATTATATTATATTATAATGTTACCTGCTGCTGACCCTACAAGATAAAGTGGGCGTGTATTATAACTTTATCTGCTGTATATTATAATATTTTCCAGTATAAAGGTGGAGGAGAACTCAGCCTTCTCCACCTCTCTCTCCTGTCATCCAGGTAAGTCTCCTGTTATTACCCTTCTCTGATTGGTTGGTTCTGAAATGTCCTGTTATTATTACCCTTCTCTGATTGGTTGGTTCTGAAACGTCCTGTTATTATTACCCTTCTCTGATTGGCTGGTTCTGTTTCAGCTGCAGAACAAACCTTTTCCTGAAGATGTTTCATGTTCAACATGTTTCTCTTTTCATTTTGATGCTTTCAGCGTCCTCGCTGCTTCCTCCACTGGTTCTGTGTCTTTATCTGGTGGTTCTCTCTCTCTTTCCCAGGTCTTGGAGTTTTATTCTGAAGAACCTTAAAGGTCTTGGAGCTTTATTCTGAAGAACCTTAAAGGTAAATGTGCTTTAGAACCATTAGGTGCATTTTCATCCTGTTTTTAAGAGTTTTCAGCCTGTTTTGTCTCTTTTATTGTGTAGTTGTAGCATCTGTCGTCTCTTTCTGAAGAAGTTACCTGTGATGTAACCTGTCTGTTATGATCCATAAGACCAGCACATGTTATGTTAATATAAGAGATGTTAGAGGTGTCAGAGTAAAGGCTCTAACAGCTTTATATGATAATATAAGAGATGTTAGAGGTGTCAGAGTAAAGGCTCTAACATCTTTATATGATAATATAAGAGATGTTAGAGGTGTCAGAGTAAAGGCTCTAACAGCTTTATATGATAATATAAGAGATGTTAGAGGTGTCAGAGTAAAGGCTCTAACAGCTTTATATGATAATATAAGAGATGTTAGAGGTGTCAGAGTAAAGGCTCTAACGGCTTTATACCATAATATAAGAGATGTTAGAGGTGTCAGAGTAAAGGCTCTAACAGCTTTATACCATAATATAAGAGATGTTAGAGGTGTCAGAATAAAGGCTCTAACAGCTTTATATAATAATATAAGAGATGTTAGAGGTGTCAGAGTAAAGGCTCTAACAGCTTTATATGATAATATAAGAGATGTTAGAGGTGTCAGAGTAAAGGCTCTAACGGCTTTATATGATAATATAAGAGATGTTAGAGGTGTCAGAGTAAAGGCTCTAACGGCTTTATATGATAATATAAGAGATGTTAGAGGTGTCAGAGTAAAGGCTCTAACGGCTTTATATGATAATATAAGAGATGTTAGAGGTGTCAGAGTAAAGGCTCTAACGGCTTTATATGATAATATAAGAGATGTTAGAGGTGTCAGAGTAAAGGCTCTAACAGCTTTATATGATAATATAAGAGATGTTAGAGGTGTCAGAGTAAAGGCTCTAACAGCTTTATATGATAATATAAGAGATGTTAGAGGTGTCAGAGTAAAGGCTCTAACAGCTTTATACGATAATATAAGAGATGTTAGAGGTGTCAGATAAAGGCTCTAACAGCTTTATATGATAATATAAGAGATGTTAGAGGTGTCAGAGTAAAGGCTCTAACAGCTTTATACGATAATATAAGAGATGTTAGAGGTGTCAGAGTAAAGGCTCTAACAGCTTTATACGATAATATAAGAGATGTTAGAGGTGTCAGAGTAAAGGCTCTAACAGCTTTATACGATAATATAAGAGATGTTAGAGGTGTCAGAGTAAAGGCTCTAACATCTTTATATGATAATATAAGAGATGTTAGAGGTGTCAGAGTAAAGGCTCTAACTGCTTTATATGATAATATAAGAGATGTTAGAGGTGTCAGAGTAAAGGCTCTAACAGCTTTATACCATAATATAAGAGATGTTAGAGGTGTCAGAGTAAAGGCTCTAACAGCTTTATACGATAACATAAGAGATGTTAGAGGTGTCAGAGTAAAGGCTCTAACGGCTTTATATGATAATATGAGAGATGTTAGAGGTGTCAGAGTAAAGGCTCTAACAGCTTTATACCATAATATAAGAGATGTTAGAGGTGTCAGAGTAAAGGCTCTAACAGCTTTATACCATAATATAAGAGATGTTAGAGGTGTCAGAGTAAAGGCTCTAACATCTTTATATGATAATATAAGAGATGTTAGAGGTGTCAGAGTAAAGGCTCTAACAGCTTTATACCATAATATAGGAGATGTTAGAGGTGTCAGAGTAAAGGCTCTAACAGCTTTTATAACTCTGTTCCCCAGATCAATATGAAGAGCTCTATCTCTGCCGGTGTTCTACTGATCTCTGCTGCTCTGATGTTCCTGGGACCAGAACCTGCAGAGGCTGATTTTGCTAATGATCATATCAATGAGGATATGCTTCCTGACTTTTGTACCAATGCGATGACTGCCAGAGGACTCGCACAGAATGGCGCCACCTGTAGAGAGAGCAATATGTTCATCGGAGACCCTTTGCCCATGGTCAGAGCCGTCTGTGCTGATGCAGGAGTGCCACATGAAGGGGGTCTGAGAGCAAGCAAAGACCCTTTCCATATCATTGTGTGCAGAGTGAATCCTCCAAAAGCCAAACCTCCCTGTAAGTACAGAGGTGAACCTCTGAACCGGAGGATTATAATCAGATGTGATGCCGCCGGCAATCCTACTCAGTTTGATAGATTTCTGTAATCATTAACCATCTGATGACCCAGAGTAATCTATTACTACCTGATGTACCAGAGTAATCTATTACTATGTGATGTACCAGAGTAATCTATTACTACCTGATGTACCAGAGTAATCTATTACTATCTGATGTACCAGAGTAATCTATTACTACCTGATGAATAAAACACATGTGACAGTTTAACTTGGGTCTGTTTTTTGCCGTCATGCTCATTCATTCATAAAGAAGATAAAACTACATAAATATAAGAATTATTACAATAATAACTTTGTTTGTAAAAAAAACTTTCGCACATTAAATATGTATAAACTGACAGTCAGCATATCTCCACCAGACTCCATGTAAATAATCACTACTTTTAGTGTGTATAGAGCAGCATATCTCCACCAGACTCCATGTTAATAATCACTACTTTTAGCGTGTATAGAGCAGCATATCTCCACCAGACTCTATGTAAATAATCACTACTTTTAGCGTGTATAGAGCAGCATATCTCCACCAGACTCCATGTAAATAATCACTACTTTTAGCGTGTATAGAGCAGCATATCTCCACCAGACTCCATGTAAATAATCACTACTTCTAGCCTGTATAGAGCAACATATCTCCACCAGACTCCATGTAAATAATCACTACTTTTAGTGTGTATAGAGCAGCATATCTCCACCAGACACCATGTAAATAATCACTACTTTTAGCGTGTATAGAACAGCATATCTCCACCAGACTCCATGTAAATAATCACTACTTCTAGCCTGTATAGAGCAGCATATCTCCACCAGACTCCATGTAAATAATCACTACTTTTAGCGTGTATAGAGCAGCATATCTCCACCAGACTCCATGTAAATAATCACTACTTTTAGCGTGTATAGAGCAGCATATCTCCACCAGACTCCATGTAAATACTCACTACTTTTAGCGTGTATAGAGCAGCATATCTCCACCAGACTCCATGTAAATAATCACTACTTTTAGTGTGTATAGAGCAGCATATCTCCACCAGACTCCATGTAAATAATCACTACTTTTAGTGTGTATAGAGCAGCATATCTCCACCAGACTCCATGTAAATAATCACTACTTTTAGTGTGTATAGAGCAGCATATCTCCACCAGACTCCATGTAAATAATCACTACTTTTAGCGTGTATAGAGCAGCATATCTCCACCAGACTCCATGTTAATCATCACTACTTTTAGCGTGTATAGAGCAACATATCTCCACCAGACTCCATGTAAATAATCACTACATTTAGCGTGTATAGAGCAGCATATCTCCACCAGACTCCATGTAAATAATCACTACTTTAGATTAGATTAGATAATACTTTATTCATCCCACAGCGGGGAAATTTACTTGTCACAGCAGCAGCATTTTCTACAATAAAAACAATAAAAGCAAAAACAACAAACAAACACACAAGTAAACATACAAAAGCAAACAGCAGACAGTGAGCAGACAGTAAATGTAGTGACATCAAGTAAGGGTTGCGTAAAGTGCGGTAGAACAATATTGCAGAGTGAGTGACATTAAATTAAATTGAATATGTAATTAAAATAGTATAGCAAAAATAGGTAACCATAAATAATATTGAAAAAGTAAGTACTTGTAACTGGAAAAATATAAATACAGAAGATATCCAGAGTGTGTGAAGTAAAAGAAACAGTAACAGAAACTACAACATTATCAGGTAGTGCAGGTGTTGTAGAGCCTGACAGAGGCCAGGATGAAGGACCTGCGGTACCTCTCCTTCCTACACCGTGGGTGTATCAGTCTGCTGCTGAAGGAGCTGCTCAGGGACCCCCCAGTGTCATGTAGGGGGTATCAGTCTGCTGCTGAAGGAGCTGCTCAGGGACCCCCAGTGTCATGTAGGGGGTATCAGTCTGCTGCTGAAGGAGTTGCTCAGGGACCCCCAGTGTCATGTAGGGGGTATCAGTCTGCTGCTGAAGGAGTTGCTCAGGCACCCCCCAGTGTCATGTAGGGGGGGGGGGTATCAGTCTGCTGCTGAAGGAGCTGCTCAGGGACCCCCCCAGTGTCATGTAGGGGGGGGGTATCAGTCTGCTGCTGAAGGAGTTGCTCAGGGACCCCACAGTGTCATGTAGGGGGTGAGAGGTGTTGTCCATGATGGATGTCAGCTTGGCTAACATCCTTCTCTCCCCTACTTTCTCTACGGGGTCCAGAGGACAGTCCAGGACAGAGCTCGCTCTCCTGATCAGTCTCTGTCATAAAGTGGACACTAAATGTCTTAAAGTAGACACTAAATGTCTTAAAGTAGACACTAAATCTCTTAAAGTAGACACTAAATGTCTTAAAGTAGAAACTAAATGTCTTAAAGTAGACACTAAATATCTTAAAGTGGACACTAAATGTCTTATAGAAGACACTAAATGTCTTAAAGTAGACACTAAATGTCTTATAGAAGACACTAAATGTCTTAAAGTAGAAACTAAATGTCTTATAGAAGACACTAAATGTCTTAAAGTAGAAACTAAATATCTTAAAGTAGACACTAAATGTCTTATAGAAGACACTAAATGTCTTAAAGTGGACACTAAATGTCTTAAAGTAGAAACTAAATGTCTTCAAGTAGACACTAAATGTCTTAAAGTAGACACTAAATGTCTTAGAGAAGACACTAAATGTCTTAAAGTAGACACTAAATGTCTTAAAGTGGACACTAAATGTCTGAAAGTGGACAGTAAATGTCTGAAAGTAGACACTAAATGTCTTAAAGTAGACACTAAATGTCTTAAAGTAGACACTAAATGTCTTAAAGTGGACACTAAATGTCTGAAAGTGGACAGTAAATGTCTGAAAGTAGACACTAAATGTCTTAAAGTGGACACTAAATGTCTTAAAGTAGACACTAAATGTCTTATAGAAGACACTAAATGTCTTAAAGTAGACACTAAATGTCTTAAAGTGGACACTAAATGTCTGAAAGTGGACAGTAAATGTCTGAAAGTAGACACTAAATGTCTTAAAGTGGACACTAAATGTCTTAAAGTGGACACTAAATGTCTGAAAGTGGACAGTAAATGTCTGAAAGTAGACACTAAATGTCTTAAAGTGGACACTAAATGTCTTAATGTGGACACTAAATGTCCTATAGAAGACACTAAATGAATGAACCTGTAATCTGCTGTAAGGATGATGTCACCATATTATAATATATAATTATAATTAGTAGTAGGTAGTCTCTGTGAGGAGTGGTAGTCTCTGTGAGGGGTGGTAGTCTCTGTGAGGGGTGGTAGTCTCTGTGAGGAGTGGTAGTCTCTGTGAGGAGTGGTAGTCTCTGTGAGGGGTGGTAGTCTCTGTGAGGAGTGGTAGTCTCTGTGAGGAGTGGTAGTCTCTGTGAGGGGTGGTAGTCTCTGTGAGGAGTGGTAGTCTCTGTGAGGGGTGGTAGTCTCTGTGAGGGGTGGTAGTCTCTGTGAGGAGTGGTAGTCTCTGTGAGGGGTGGTAGTCTCTGTGAGGGGTGGTAGTCTCTGTGAGGGGTGGTAGTCTCTGTGAGGAGTGGTAGTCTCTGTGAGGGGTGGTAGTCTCTGTGAGGGGTGGTAGTCTCTGTGAGGGGTGGTAGTCTCTGTGAGGAGTGGTAGTCTCTGTGAGGAGTGGTAGTCTCTGTGAGGGGTGGTAGTCTCTGTGAGGGGTGGTAGTCTCTGTGAGGGGTGGTAGTCTCTGTGAGGAGTGGTAGTCTCTGTGAGGGGTGGTAGTCTCTGTGAGGGGTGGTAGTCTCTGTGAGGGGTGGTAGTCTCTGTGAGGAGTGGTAGTCTCTGTGAGGGGTGGTAGTCTCTGTGAGGAGTGGTAGTCTCTGTGAGGGGTGGTAGTCTCTGTGAGGAGTGGTAGTCTCTGTGAGGGGTGGTAGTCTCTGTGAGGGGTGGTAGTCTCTGTGAGTAGTGGTAGTCTCTGTGAGGGGTGGTAGTCTCTGTGAGGGGTGGTAGTCTCTGTGAGGGGTGGTAGTCTCTGTGAGGAGTGGTAGTCTCTGTGAGGGGTGGTAGTCTCTGTGAGGGGTGGTAGTCTCTGTGAGGGGCAAAGGCGAGAACAAGTCTTTTTAAAGCAGTTCTCGTTTTACCGCCTAACGGTAAAAAAACCTGCGGGGAAGGTGAGAGGTTTTTCCGGGGACTCTTGCCCTGAGAGCTTGGGAACTCTTCTGAGGGCAGGAGCAGAGCGCTGTTTTGCTGTTTCTGTAGCTGAGTTTAGTAAGACCTGCACGGAGGGCATAAGCTTACAGGACAATGGACGCGGTTTTGTTTTTGTGCACCTTAGTCTAAAAGTCCTGCATGGAAGGCAAAAAACCTGCAACAGAGGGTTCGGTTCTGAGCCTGTATGATGGCGAATCGAGGTCACAAGAGTGGACCTAGTCGACAAAAATAGGAACAATTAAAACGAGGAGTGTGAATACTGTCAATAATGAATTGTGTAAGGTTGGTTGTGTTACACTGGAAGTGTCGATTGTGAATGTAAAGAACTCGTATGAATATTTGTGCAGTGTGGGTTTAAACAGGAAACAGCGTTCATTGACGCCTGTCCTGTAGTGACCGGGGAACGTTGGGAGGATTTTATCTTTTAACTGAAAAAACTTAACAAAAAGTTCTGGTTGACAGAAAACATTCACCACTCGTGACTGAAGCTCGGCTCCTTAAGAGGTGAATTAAGTTGGAAACAAACAGAACTTTGAGTTTTACTCTGCGGCAAAGGGGGGGGGAGACTTTATCAATCACGTTTTGATATTGCATAGTGGAGAAGGAAAGGGCCTCATCTCTTTTAGACCTCTACATTTTTAATACGAATTATTTGGTGAATAAGATGAAAGTGAACTGTGAGAGTTGAGTTTCTGCTGAGATTGCGGGAGGACTGTGAGATGTTGAAATGCTCCACAGAACGGCTGGCTCGATGTTTTGTGAGGAACTGCTGAAGAAGTGTGAATGGTTGATGTGGAAGGTTGTAAAGAGTGATTGGAGTTCCACAAAAAATGCATAAATGAGCAGCTAGCAGTTGAAAATGTATGAAAATTTGTCAAACAAATACTGGACATTTAAAAATAATTATTTTCATTTGATTACATCTTCTATTTCATGTGTGGTGTTGTCCTATAGGGACAAATGTTGGAACACATTAGTCTGGTTTAACTTTAAAATCCTTTTTCCTGTTCCCTGATTGTCAATTAATTCTTCAAAACCTCCCTGTTGTTGTCTCGTGTGTTAATGAAGGACTGCCAAGGAGGCACTGGGAGGGGGTTCACACCTCCATTAACACTATAGATACAGACACATTCAATGCATATCTACTCAGACAGTCTTAATAGTGAATGCTCATGGTCATCAAAGAATCATGGGGACATTCAGCATTGTGTGATGTTCTCTGTTTGTAATTGATAAGTGCATTTTAATTTTGGATTCATCTGTTTTTCTCTTACTGTTTTCTTCTATTCTTTTGGGTGTTTTGAGTAACATTGTGTCTGAGTGATTTGAGAGCTCATTACAAGTCAAATGAAGCATTCCAGTAAAGTCAACTGAGAAGTGGTGGGAATAGTTTGAGCTCCTTAAGCAACTTGACATTAGAAGAAAAGTTCCAGAAAGGAATTATAGCTTATTGGTTTGTTTTTAACTTGAAATGATAAATAAGGTTTTCCACATTTTTGAGTTCATTGCATTTATATTCATTCTGAATTCTTTGTTTTCCATGATTTTTGTTTGTGTTTATTCTTTTCTTTCACTCAAACGTTTGATTTTCTGTTGAAAGAATCAATCAGCAGCCCAACCCCTTGAGAGATATTGGGAACTTTATAGTGAAGAATTGCGGTGGGTTTTATTCTCTGAATATATGTATTTGTGATTGGTATGTACGTATACAGTGAGGAAAATAAGTATTTAACACGCTGCTATTCAGCAAGTTGTCCCCCTTAGAGATCCTGGAGGGTCTGATGTCATCGTAGGTGCATGTCCACTGTGAGAGACAATAATAATATATATATATATATATATATATATATATATATATATCTGATGTCATCGTAGGTGCATGTCCACTGTGAGAGACAATAATATATATATATATATATATATATATATATATATATATATATATATATATATATATCTGATGTCCTCGTAGGTGCATGTCCACTGTGAGAGACAATAATATATATATATATATATATATATATATATATCTGATGTCCTCGTAGGTGCATGTCCACTGTGAGAGACAATAATATATATATATAAAAAAAAATAAAAAAAAATCCCCTTCTCACCCCTTGTGGGGTGGTATGTGTCATCCTCAACCTCGGGTCCTCTACCAGAGGCCTGGGAGTTTGAGGGTTCTGCACAGTATCTTAGCTGTTCCTAGGACTGCACTCTTCTGGACAGAGACCTCTGATGTTGTACCTGGAATCTGCTGTAGCCACTCTCCCAGTTTGGGGGTCACAGCCCCCCCCCAGTGCTCCGATTACCACCAGCACCACTGTTGCTCTTACTTTCCACATCTTTTCTAGCTCCTCTTTCAGCCCTTGGTATTTCTCAAGCTTCTCGTGTTCCTTCTTCTTGATGCTCATTCTATATTTTTCATGGCATGTTGGACTGATTAATTAAAACTAATAATAAAAATCTCTCCTCCAGGTTTCCATCCCTCAGCTGTGCCCCCCCCGCCCCCCCCTCCCCCCTCCTAAGCCCCGCCCCCCCCTCCCTCTCTCAGGTCCTCTCAGTTTGAGTCAGATCTTCAGTCCGCCTGCAGCAGAGTTCTCTCTCCACCCCTCTGGATTATTACTGTTATTATTATTAATATTAATAGAGTTATTATTATAAGCTTTTATCTGATGTTTGATCTGTGAGGAGCAGCTGATGTTCTAAAGATTGGGATCTAAAGATGCTGAAGATGAAGAAGATGAAGATGATGATGGTGCTGCTGGGACTCTGCTGCTCAGGTCTGAACCTTATCATCTCAAATATTATTATTCATTATCTTTATTCTCAGAGGTTTATTTGTTTCTTTGAAAGAACAGAAAGTCTCAGCTTTAAAGTAATGTATTATTATTATTATTATTGTTATTATTATTGTTGTTTTTATTAATTATTATTTGTGTTTCTGTGAGTTTTTGTCTTGAAAACAAGTAAAAAAGGTCTCTGAAGATTCTTTCTCACTTTCATGCACCCTCTGTGTGTGTGTCTGTGTGTCTGTGTGTGTGTGTCTTTGTGTGTGTGTGTGTGTGTGTGTGTGTGTGTGTGTGTGTGTGTGTGTGAAGTTCACGGTCAGATTGCGGCGTGCGACAAAGCGCCGCTGAGAGAGACACTCCCATGACCTTTAGGGGCTGAGGTCACCGTCTGCAGGGTTTTTAGGGGATTTAAAGGTCGGGGGGAGGGGGGGGGGTTTCTTCCCCCCTCTGTATAATGAAAACACAGATGTCAGGCGGAGGTTCTAATCCTGGACGTGATGTCACAGACAGACTTCAGCTGATCTGGGATCCATGGATTAATCACAGAGACACAGGCTTTTATTTTGAAATCCCTTCCTAAAGCTAGGACCCTGCACAGGCTTTTATTTTGAAATCCCTTCCTAAAGCTAGGACCTGCAGGTGGAGAGACGACAGTCTGACGTTCATCATATACTCTGATTCTGTTGTGTTATGGGGTCTGAGGGGGGTCTGTTGTGTTTTGGGGGTCTGATGGGGGGTCTGTTGTGTTTTGGGGGTCTGAGGGGGGGTCTGTTGTGTTTTGGGGGTCTGAGGGGGGTCTGAGGGGGTCTGTTGTGTCTGGCTTCACACTTTAACCGGGATGATTGTTGCCATTCAGACTCTAGAGAGAGAGACGGAGGAGGAGGATTCTGGGGGGACAGAAGGTCCAGACGTCACGGACCAGCTGGGGAGGGGGGGTCCTGGGAAAATGACCTAAACCAAGTTCAAGTGTGAAAGAGATCTAGAGGAGGGGGGGCCGAGGATGATGAGTTCATTATGAAGAGACCGGTCAGGGTTCAGGAGAAAGGGACAAAAACGTTAAAAATAAGTGAAATAGTAATAATAAGTGTATGAATCGTCTCTATAATATACTATCTATAATAATATATCTATAATATACTATCTATAATATACTATCTATAATATACTATCTATAATAACTAGTGTCTATAATATACTATCTATAATAATATATCTATAATATACTATCTATAATAACTAGTCTCTATAATATACTATCTATAATATACTATCTATAATATACTATCTATAATAACTAGTCTCTATAATATACTATCTATAATAATATATCTATAATATACTATCTATAATATACTATCTATAATAACTAGTCTCTATAATATACTATCTATAATAATATATCTATAATATACTATCTATAATATACTATCTATAATAACTAGTCTCTATAATATACTATCTATAATATACTATCTATAATAACTAGTCTCTATAATATACTATCTATAATAATATATCTATAATAACTATCTATAATATACTATCTATAATATACTATCTATAATAACTAGTCTCTATAACATCTTCCCATCAACTTCTGATTTTTTTAGGCTTTTACTGTTTTTTTTTACGCTTTTTTTAAATTCATAACCAATAAACCTCATTTTTATGATTTTATACAAAAACAATTCATTTCTTGCTTTTTGTCTCTTTTTTGTCATTTCGCAAGGTTTTGGTCACTTTTTTAAAATGTCATGAATTCAATAAAACAACCAAAATTCAGTGAAAATAATTATTAATTTTACCTGAAGAACATTATATGACATCTGTTATTTTGTTATTTTTAGGCAGTTTGGTTAAAAGTAAGCCAAGTTCCTGATATTAAAAATAATAAAAACCAGAGGAAAACCGGAGGGATAACTGGAACATTTGTTCTTATTTTCTGTTTCCAACAGTGAATAGATAATGCATTTGTGTTATTGATCATCAACAGCTTCATCTTTATCATCATCATCATCACCTTCATCATCACCTTCATCACCCTCTGACTGTCTGTGAGTATTTTTAATGAAGTTTATCAGAAACTGTAAAACTCTAAGCTAGATCAGAAAATATAATAATAAGTAATTATTTTAAAAAGCTTCTTTATGGTTTAATTTCAACCTGGACTCTGTGTTTTCATGTTTCTGTGTCTAGTGGGATCAACAAAACTGGTCCTTTTAGTTTGAAGCAGCCCCAAAATCACCATCACCAAACCCACTAGACTCCCTGTAAATAATCACTACTTTTAGCGTGTATAGAGCAGCATATCTCCACCAGACTCCATGTAAATAATCACTACTTTTAGCATGTATAGAGCAGCATATCTCCACCAGACTCCATGTAAATAATCACTACTTTTAGCGTGTATAGAGCAGCATATCTCCACCAGACTCCATGTAAATAATCACTACTTTTAGCGTGTATAGAGCAGCATATCTCCACCAGACTCCATGTAAATAATCACTACTTTTAGCGTGTATAGAGCAGCATATCTCCACCAGACTCCATGTAAATAATCACTATTTTTAGCGTGTATAGAGCAGCATATCTCCACCAGACTCCATGTAAATAATCACTACTTTTAGCGTGTATAGAGCAGCATATCTCCACCAGACTCCATGTAAATAATCACTACTTTTAGCGTGTATAGAGCAGCATATCTCCACCAGACTCCATGTAAATAATCACTACTTTTAGCGTGTATAGAGCAGCATATCTCCACCAGACTCCATGTAAATAATCACTATTTTTAGCGTGTATAGAGCAGCATATCTCCACCAGACTCCATGTAAATAATCACTACTTTTAGCGTGTATAGAGCAGCATATCTCCACCAGACTCCATGTAAATAATCACTACTTTTAGCGTGTATAGAGCAGCATATCTCCACCAGACTCCATGTAAATAATCACTACTTTCAGCGTGTATAGAGCAGCATATCTCCACCAGACTCCATGTAAATAATCACTACTTACTCTAAAAGTAGTGATTATTTACATGGAGTCTGGTGGGTTTTGTGATTTTGTGGCTGTTTCATGTTGAACTAAAATGATTTTACTCTTTAACTAATTGTTTAAATAGTTTCCTTTAAAAGATCAGATATTATCTTTGTTGCTGTTGAAGATTCTTTAGATGACACGTTGGCGTTTTAGTTGCATTTAAAAAGATCTTTGTCTCATTTTTGGTCATTTTGATATTTTTATCCCTTTTCTTCAACACATATTTTTAAGTTTTGTCACTTTTGTAAAAACATTTTTGTTGCTTTTTAAACGGTAACTTAATTTCCAGCGTTCCTGGTCAGATGCATAATATAAGTTAATCTTTGTTTTGTTTTTCCCAATATTAGTGTCCCCTTTTCAGAATAAAAGACAGTTTAAGAGGAAAGTAAGTTAAAGGCAACAATAGGTCAAAAAAGCCCCAAAAACAGAGAAAGTGACTAAAACCTGTTTTAAAGGTAAAACCGTGTACAGGTGGACACGCGCTGCATTCAAGGTCTCTGTACTTTTTTGTCCTTTCTACTTCAACATTTGCTGCTTTTTTAAGTTATTGTCACTTTTTTATTGTCAAAGTTTTTGTTGCTTAAGTCAAAACAAGAGGACTTTTAGAGACGTAGGGCACACCTGTTATAAATGATATAATAATGTATAATTAAACGTAAAACCATGTCCAGGTGGAAACCATGTCC
Source organism: Percina caprodes (assembly GCA_013375575.1). Taxonomy (NCBI): domain Eukaryota; kingdom Metazoa; phylum Chordata; class Actinopteri; order Perciformes; family Percidae; genus Percina; species Percina caprodes. Next base: position 170,787 of record JABXJD010000593.1, read on the forward strand.
CCCGTTTTTTTGCACTTTTTCAATGTTTATTTTGCTTTTTTCGTCAACATTTTTGCCGTTTTTAAGACATTTTTGTCACTTTTCTAAAAATTGTTGAAGCTGTTTCACCTTTTCCAACATTTTTGATGTTTTTAGGACATATTTTGTCACTTTATCAATGAAAACAGGACTCTTAGAGGACGGGAATGTAATTTAATTAGTCGGTCACAGCATGCTTGTTAAAGTGACAGTTATAAAATGTGAAACCCTGATGTGCCCCCCCCCCCTTCACCCCCCCTTCACCCCCTCCACCCCTCCCTGCCCTCCAGGTGTGGGCGGAGCCTCGGAGCTTGCCTTCGTCCAAGAGCCCAGTGATGTCATCGCGGCAAGGGACCGCCCCCTGCTGCTGGACTGCCTGGTGGAAGGGGAGGGGCCAATCTCCATCACCTGGAGACGTAACGGCATCCCCGTGGCGACGGGCACCATGGCGATGGTGCTAGCCAATGGGACGCTTCTCATCAGGAACTTCTCCAAGAGACGCGACAGCAACGAGACGGACGCCGGCGAGTACGACTGTGCCGCCCAGAACCGCTACGGACGCCTCGTCAGCCGCAAGGCCCGAGTACAGATCGCTTGTGAGTCACATTTACATGCTAACGACATGCTAACAACATGCTTACAACATGCTAACAACACGCTAACAACATGAAGAGATTTGAAAGTTGTAATACAGCATTTCTTTCTGGACCCGTATAAAGAGACTGTCCAGACTAAATGTAAAACAGTAGTGAGCCGATCTCACCCCGCGTTACTCATCACTCTGCCCCCCCCCCAGCCCTCCCTAAGTTCCTGACCCACCCAGAGTCCGTCACAGTGGATGAAGGGGGCGTGGCCAGGCTCACCTGTCAGGTAAACGGGATCCCAGAAGCAAACATCACCTGGCAGAGAGACCGACTCCCGCTGAGCACCGAAGACCCCCGGTAAGTTAACGGGTACTGCAGGATCAATACCGGGTACTTTAAGTGTAGAAGACCCCCGGTACGTTAACGGGTACTGCAGGATCAATACCGGGTACTTTAAGTGTAGAAGACCCCCGGTACATTAACGGGTACTACAGGATCAATACGTGTATTGTTGACGTGTGTACTTTGTTACGGTGTACATGTTACGGTGTACTTGTTGACGTGTACTGTGTGTCCTTGTTGACGTGTACTGTGTGTCCTTGTTGACGTGTACTGTGTGTCCTTGTTGACGTGTACTGTGTGTACTTGTTGCAGGTACACGCTGCTGCCTCAGGGCGTGCTGCAGGTGACCGCCGTGCGGAGGACAGATGGAGGATTGTTCCGCTGCGTCGCCGCCAACATCGCCAACACACGCTATAGCCGCGAGGCGGCGCTCGCCGTCACCGGTGAGACACTCGGGGACCGGGGGGAACTAGTTACTGCAAGAACTAGTTACTGCAGGAACTAGTTACCGCAGGAACTATACTACTACAGTAGTTTTTACTGTAGTAACCATTAACTAGAGTAATTAGGACTTGAAGTAACTAGTTACTGTAGTAACTATTACTACGTGTTACTGTAGTAACTACTTACTGTAGTAACTAGTAACTAGAGTAACTAGTACCTGAAGTAAGAGTAACTAGAGTAACTAGTAACTGTAAGTTACTTACTAAAGTAAGTTCCTGTTCTTGTGGTCTGACTTCCTGTTCTTGTGGTCTGACTTCCTGTTCTTG
>JABXJD010000593.1:177500-195000 GCA_013375575.1 Percina caprodes
CCCCCGGGGCCCCCGCTGGCCTGCGGGCCACGGCCCTCAGCGCCAGCAGCCTGCAGCTGACCTGGGACCAGCCCACAGACGGGGACAGCCAGGAGATCATCGGATACGTGGTGCACGTCAGACGCCTGGGGGGTAAGGGTCCAGTTACGCCTTGGGGGTGAGGGTCCAGAGACGCCTGGGAGGTAAGGGTGCAGAGACACCTGGGGGGTGAGGGTCCAGAGACGCCTGGGGGGTGAGGGTCCATAGATGCCTGGGGGGTGAGGGTCAAGAGACGCCTGGGGGTGAGGGTCCAGAGACGCCTGGGCGGTGAGGGTCAAGAGACGCCTGGCAGATAAGGGTCCAGAGACGCCTGGGGGGTGAGGGTCCATAGATGCCTGGGGGGTGAGGGTCAAGAGACGCCTGGCAGGTAAGGGTCCGGAGACGCCTGGGGGGTGAGGGACCAGAGACATAGATACAGTATATACATGTAGATATACAGAGAGACACCTGGGGGGTAAGGGTCCAGACACATATACAGATACACAGATACAGTATATACATGTAAAGATACTAGTGATCCTAATAACTGGAGACCCTCTCTGACCCCTGACCTCTGACCCCTGCAGAGCCAGACAGCGCCGAGCTGCAGGAAGCCGTCAGTAAGACCACCTTCACCCACGAGGTAACCAACCTGGAGGCTGCCACCACCTACTCCATCTACCTGAAGGCCTACTCCGCTCTGGGGGGTAGCCAGCAGTCCTCCACCATCACAGCCACCACGCAGGGGGGCGGTACGTAAAACCCAGTTCTCCTGAACCCAGTCCAACTTGCACACAGTCCAGCCAGTCCACCTTAAACACAGTCCACCTTGAACACAGTCCACCCAGTCCACCTTAAACTCAGTCCACCTTAAAACCAGTCCACCCAGTTCACCTTAAACCCAGTCCACCCAGTCCACCTGACACCCAGTCCACCTTAAACCCAGTCCAACTGAAACATAGTCCACATTAAACCCAGTCTACCTTATACCCAGTCCACCTTAAAAACAGTCCACCTTAAACCCAGTCCAGCTTAAATCCAGTCCACCTTGAACACAGTCCAACTTGAACACAGTCCACCTTAAACACAGTCCACCCAGTCCACCTTGAACACAGTCCACCTTGAACCCAGGCCACCCAGTCCATCTCAAACCCAGTCCCCCCAGTCCACCTTAAACCCTCTCCACCTTAAACCCTTTCCACCTTAAATCTGTATGTGACGCTGTCCGTCTCTGTCCCTCAGTTCCCAGTCCTCCCAGTTTCTTCACTAAGGTCCTGAACCAGACGGCCCTGCAGGTGTACTGGGACCTGCCCAGTAAGCCGGGGAAGATGGAAGGCTTCAGACTGGAGTACCACGGGGTTTCCAACCCAGACATCCAGGGGCAGGAGGCCTTCCCCGCCCACATCAACACCCACACCATCTCTCACCTGGGTCAGTTAAAGACACCGTACACATGGTTATATCTCACCTGGGTCAGTTAAAGAGACAGTACACATGGTTATATCTCACCTGGGTCAGTTAAAAAGACAGTACACATGGTTATATCTCACCTGGGTCAGTTAAAGAGACAGTACACATGGTTATATCTCACCTGGGTCAGTTAAAGAGACAGTACACATGGTTATATCTCACCTGGGTCAGTTAAAGACACAGTACACCTGGTTATATCTCACCTGGGTCAGTTAAAGACACAGTACACCTGGTTATATCTCACCTGGGCCAGTTAAAGAGACAGTACACCTGGTTATATTTCACCTGGGCCAGTTAAAGAGACAGTACACCTGGTTATATTTCACCTGGGCCAGTTAAAGAGACAGTACACCTGGTTATATTTCACCTGGGTCAGTTAAAGAGAGAGTACACCTGGTTATCTCTCACCTGGGCCAGTTAAAGAGACAATACACCTGGTTATATCTCACCTGGGTCAGTTAAAGACACCGTACACATGGTTATATCTCACCTGGGTCAGTTAAAGAGACAGTACACATGGTTATATCTCACCTGGATCAGTTAAAGAGACAGTACACATGGTTATATCTCACCTGGGTCAGTTAAAGAGACAGTACACATGGTTATATCTCACCTGGGTCAGTTAAAGACACAGTACACCTGGTTATATCTCACCTGGGTCAGTTAAACACACAGTACACCTGGTTATATTTCACCTGGGCCAGTTAAAGAGACAGTACACCTGGTTATATTTCACCTGGGCCAGTTAAAGAGACAGTACACCTGGTTATATTTCACCTGGGCCAGTTAAAGAGAGAGTACACATGGTTATATTTCACCTGGGCCAGTTAAAGAGACAGTACACCTGGTTATATTTCACCTGGGCCAGTTAAAGAGACAGTACACCTGGTTATATTTCACCTGGGTCAGTTAAAGAGACAGTACACCTGGTTATGTCTCACCTGGGCCAGTTAAAGAGACAGTACACCTGGTTATCTCTCACCTGGGCCAGTTAAAGAGACAGTACACCTGGTTATCTCTCACCTGGGCCAGTTAAAGAGACAGTACACCTGTTTACACCTGCAGAGCCGGGAGCAGTTTACGAGATCAGGCTGTTGGCGTTTAACGGAAACGGAGACGGACCAATCACGCGCCGCCTTGTGTCTCTATCTGAGGGAGGAACCGCCGCCGCAGGTACGAGCCTCAACATCTCTTCCTACCTTCCTTCCTTCCTTCCTTCCTTCCTTCCTTCCTTCCTTCCTTCCTTCCTTCCTTCCTTCCTTCCTTCCTTCCTAACCTTCTCCCCCCCTCCCTTCCTAACCCTCTCCCCCCCAGGCTGTAAGTGTGACCAGTCCCATGGGTCCGTCTCCACTCTGCTGGTCGGGGTCCACAGCGGTCTGGCCTGCATCCTCTGCTGCCTGCTCTTCATCCTGCTGGGCTACAGACGCAGGTACTCTTCATCATCATCATCATCATCATCATCATCATCATCATCATCATCATCTTCGTCATCCTCTGCTGCCTGCTTATCATCCTGCTGGGCTACAGACGCAGGTACTCTTCATCATCATCATCATCATCATCATCATCATCATCTTCGTCATCCTCTGCTGCCTGCTTATCATCCTGCTGGGCTACAGACGCAGGTACTCTTCATCATCATCATCATCATCATCATCATCATCATCTTCTTCCTCCTCTGCTGCCTGCTCATCATCCTGCTGGGCTACAGACGCAGGTACTCTTCATCATCATCATCATCATCTTCTTCATCCTCTGCTGCCTGCTCTTCATCCTGCTGGGCTACAGACGCAGGTACTCTTCATCATCATCATCATCATCATCTTCTTCCTCCTCTGCTGCCTGCTCTTCATCCAGCTGGGCTACAGACGCAGTTACTCTTCATCATCATCATCATCATCATCATCATCATCATCATCATCATATCTATATATATATAGATATGATGATGATGATGAAGAGTCTGTTCTGGTCCTCTGGTCTGGCCTGGTCTGATCCTCTGGTCTGGTTCAGCTTCTTCTGCAGGAAGTCGGCGAGCTGGGAGACTCCGCCCACTCTGAATGATGTCACAGGTCCTAAAGGTCGCACACCTGAGAGCATCGAGCTGAGCCAGGTAACACACACACACACACACACACACACACACACACACACACACACACACACACACACACACACACACATCATCACTGTGATAAAATGGATCCTCTAACCGTGTTCCTGTCTGCTCCGCCCACAGAGATGTGACTCCGCCCCTCCTCCAGTGATGGTGATGGTTGAACCGACTCTACCCGTCCAGCCCGGCACCGGATAACACATTACATCCCCCCCAAACCCCCCAGCCTGAGTGTCCTCCTCTCTCTCCTCCCTCCCCCCCCAGCCTGAGTGTCCTCCTCTCCTCGTCCTCCCCCCCCAGCCTGAGTGTCCTCCTCTCCTCGTCCTCCCCCCCCAGCCTGAGTGTCCTCCTCTCCTCCCGACAGCCTTACAGCCTCCTCAGCCTTTATGAATAACCGAGATTTTCTCTTTGAGATGATTGAGGAACATCCAGAGAGCATCTGACGCCACACGGGGACTCAGACTGAACCAAAGCTGAACCAAGGGGGGGGGGGGGGGTGCCTGGCTTAAGAAAGCAGTTCTAAGGGGGAACTATGAGCCAGATTGTGTGTTTTAGGCCAGATTAGTGTGTGTGTGTGTGGCGGTGTTATTGCTGCTTAAAGAAAGTTAACATGGGCACCCGGGTAGCTCAGCTGGTAGAGCGGGTGCACATATATATAGAGGTGTACTCCTCGACGCAGGGGGTCCGGGTTCGACTCTGACCTGTGGCCCTTTGCTGCAAGTCACCCCCCCCACCCCCGTCACTTCCTGTCATTAAAGGCCTTAAATGCCCCAAACCAAGTGAACTTAGAGCCGTGATCACATGACTGCGGCCGGTTCCCGTGTGATTTCAGATGCTCACGTTACCGTGGTGACGTGGTCTGGATGTTTCCTGTTGAAACCAAAAGCTTTTGCCTTTGTTTGAGTTTTCTAAGCCGCCGAGGCCTTCGACCAGCCGACCAGAGCCAGAGGAGACTTTACTGGTCTCTACTGGTCTCTGCTGGTCTCTACTGGTTTTACTGCTTTAGCCTGTTAGTGTTTGTCTGTCTCACCGAGATCGCCTCAGCTCAGGATGGAGAGGTCCGGGACACTCAGCTGGTCCCTCCTTCCCTCCTTCCTTCCTTCCCTCCTTCCTTCCTTCCTTCCTTCCTTCCTTCCCTCCTTCCTTCCTTCCTTCCTTCCTTCCTTCCTTCCTACACCAAACTCTTCACCTCCAAAGAGAACTACCTCGGGCTCAACGCCCAGTGCCTGAGCTACAGGCAGCTGTTAGCCGTTAGCCTCCTGTTACGGGTCAAGCTAACCGTTAGCTGTTAGCCATTAGCCTCTTGCTATCAGTCAAGTTAACCTACCTCAAACCAAAACCCTCCTACGGGGGCCACTTTGCCATTTTCTACCTTTTTTGTACCAATGCCAATGTCCGGTGCCAGACTGCACCCCTGAACCCCTTCAGGCTCTCACCGGTCTGACCCCCCAACAATGGACCGGCCCATTGTAGTCCTCCTCAAAGACAAGACGGTGGAGGAACGATACAGATGCTGTCTTTGATTTTGTGCTTTTGTCACTTCCTGTCTAACTCCATCAGCTTCGCGAGGCTGCTTCCAGGACCCAAAACCCCAAAACCCCAAAACCCTAAAATCCCTAAACCCAAATAACCCAAAACCCCAAAAACCAAAACCCCCAGTTCCAGACCTTAGTTTGAACCACTACAAGCACCTGCCAGAAAGCAGGGTTGCCTGATTAGTTTAGATCCCGCCCCAACGGTCCTGATTGGTTTAGAGCCTGCCCCAATGGTCCTGATTGGTGTAGATCCCGCCCCAACGGTCCTGATTGGTTTAGAGCCTGCCCCAATGGTCCTGATTGGTCTAGAGCCCGGTTCTGATTGGTGCCTGGATTTGAAGAAAATGGAAACGGGCTCTCGGCTCTTGAGGACTTGAGCGTCCGTTTACACCAACGGGACATTTTGGACAGCGTGAACGTCTCAAAGCGGGACGTTTCTGAGTTTTAATTGATGTTTTATTTTGGCGGGAGCAGCCACTTCCTGCCTGGCCGCCATGTCTTTCATGTTGAGTCATTTCTGTAGATTTCAGCCAAACTTCCAAATATTCTTTAAAACGAGCTGAACAACGTCCAAAGATAATAATAATAATAATAATAATAATAATAATAATAATAATAATAATAATAATAATAATAATAGTTTCTCTGTTTAGAGTTTCCGGAGTCAAAGAATTAACAAAACCAAAAGAAATTTTCACGTTTTATACTTATATACTTGTATACTTGTATACTTATGTACTTATACTTGTATACTAATACTTCAGACGAACTCTGAATATGAATTTATATTTTGATATATTAACACGAGGAGCATCGTAACAGGATGAATTTAAAATAACCAAATAACTGAGATAAAAAACACTGAGACCGACACTCCATATACATATATATATATATATATATATATATATATATATATATATATATATATATATATATATATATATATATATATATATATATATATATATATATATATATATATATATATATATATACATACATATACATTTATATACATACATATATACATATATATACATATATATATATATACATACATATACATTTATATACATACATATATACATATATATACAGTATATATACATATACAGTATATATAAATTTACAGTATATACTGTATATATACTGTATATGTATGTATACAGTATATATACATTTACAGTATATATATATATGTATAAACACATGTATAACTTGCCCTGTTTAAGCCTGTTGGGTGCTAACAGCAGGAGGATGACTTGGTGTAGACACCACCGATTGGTTGGTTTCTCTCTACTGACAGACCTGATTGGTCGGTTTCTCTGACAGACCTCCTAATGTACACACAACAGAGACATGACTTGGATTTGTCCTTTATTCTCGAGTCATTGAGTCCCGCCCAGCGTCATGGAGCGTCCCCTCGGGGTCAAAGGTCACTGTCGGGTGTTATGTATGAAATAGTGCTGGCTGTTCTTTTTCTAGAACTTTCTTCTTTCCGTTTGTATTTTCCGTCGTCGCCGTTGGTTCGGTGGTGAAGAGGAAATTCTGCCAAAATGAAACCATTTAAAATGTTATTGCTAATAATGTTATGATTATTACCATTTACCTCTTTTATATTGTTTGACTTTTTATGATTCTTTTAGTTAGTTAAATGATGTGAAAATGTTTTTATAGGATTTGAGAAATGTCGTGTTTGGAGGAGGAGAAGTCACAGATCTAACTTTAAAGCCATATTTCTAGGGTAACTTTGGATTTTTCAACCTGGACTCCAAGTCCCATCATGCATTAGTGTCTGAGTGTCTGATGGAACAACATACACAGCGTGTATATGTTTTATGATGCTCTAAGTAGTGATTATTTACATGGAGTCTGGTGGAGATATGCTGCTCTATACACGCTAAAAGTAGTGATTATTTACATGGAGTCTGGTGGAGATATGCTGCTCTATACACGCTAAAAGTAGTGATTATTTACATGGAGTCTGGTGGAGATATGCTGCTCTATACACGCTAAAAGTAGTGATTATTTACATGGAGTCTGGTGGAGATATGCTGCTCTATACACGCTAAAAGTAGTGATTATTTACATGGAGTCTGGTGGAGATATGCTGCTCTATACACACTAAAAGTAGTGATTATTTACATGGAGTCTGGTGTGTTTGGGTTATCATTATATTTTAGCTTGGTTCTAATACTGGACCAGTTTCAGAGATTGTTGCTCCATCAGACACTCAGACACCAATGCATGATGGGACATGGAGTCCAAGGTGAACTAAGTTACCCTTAAATAAAAAGCCATACATGTGAAGCCATATTGTACACAAGTTCAGAGTCATTTTATATGAAAACGTGATTATTGGTTTGATCTGACTTGGTCCGCCTGTGGACCGGCTGTAGGAGCTCTCAGACGTAGAGATCGTAGCGACTGAAGGACCAATGAGAAGAGAGATGCTTTAATGTTTCAGATTTCTTTCATCTCAAAACTTTGAGATTTTTAATAATGTGTAATTAAAGCTTTAAACTGCTTTTTAAACTCAACACAGGACCCAGAAACATGAGGAACACACACATACACACACACACACACACACACACACACACACACACACACACACACACACACACACAGGTCTGGTTGTTGTCTTTATGTTTATAATATTTTTTCAGTTTCAACATGAAAACCAAATAAACTGAATTAGAAACAAGCGTCTAGTTTTTATTTTATTGATCTCTATAGTATCTATTATACTCTTTATACACTATAGTATTTATATCTATATAATCTATATATCTATACTCTATACTATATATTCATATATATATATATATATATATATATATATATACATATATATGTATTTTATCTCTATAATAAGCGAACCAACTAGGGGGCCTTCAGATAGGAGGGGGGGGGGGCTTCAGATAGGAGGGGGGGCTTTAGTAGGAGGGGGGCTTCAGATAGGAGGGGGCTTAGATAGGAGGGGGGGCTTCAGATAGGAGGGGGGGCTTTAGTAGGAGGGGGGCTTCAGATAGGAGGGGGGGCTTTAGATAGGAGGGGGGGCTTCAGATAGGAGGGGGGGCTTTAGTAGGAGGGGGGCTTCAGATAGGAGGGGGGCTTTAGATAGGAGGGGGGCTTCAGATAGGAGGGGGGGCGTTAGATAGGGAGGGGGGCTTCAGATAGGAGAGGGGGCTTTAGATAGGAGGGGGGCTTCAGATAGGAGGGGGGCTTTAGATAGGGATGGGGGCTTCAGATAGGAGAAGGTTTTCAGATAGGGAGGGGGGCTTCAGATAGGAGAGGGGGCCGTTAGCATATACAGTGAACCCTCGTTTTTCACGGGGGTTACGTTCCAAGAAGAACCCGTGATAAGTGAAATCCGTGAAGTAGTAACCTTTTTTTTTTACCATTATTATACGATGAAATACTCCATTATACACTGAAACCAAAGAACAAAACCTTTTTACAGGCCCAAGCATTTGTTTAACAAATAAAAGTACTGTATAAACGATTTTTTACAAATAACTACTGTACTGTAAAATAATAATTTTAATCATTAATACGAACTGAAGGCTTCATATTGCGGAGATCAGCAAGTCATTTGAACGGGAGAAAATGAAAAATGATTATGAAAACAAATACAAAGTAAAGTACAGTAGGAAAAACCGTGACTCAGGTGTATTTCCTGCTCTTCTGACGGAGCCGCTGCATCCCGACTCTGCTCTGTAGCGGGTTTTTCTTCTAAAGCCCGCGGTGCAGGTGTGTTTCTCCTTCTAAAGCCCGAGGTGGAGGTGTGTTTCTTCTTCTAAAGCCCGCGGTGCAGGTGTGTTTCTTCTTCTAAAGCCCGCGGTGCAGGTGTGTTTCTTCTTCTAAAGCCTGCGGTGCAGGTGTGTTTCTTCTTCTAAAGCCCGCGGTGCAGGTGTGTTTCTTCTAAAGCCCGCGGTGCAGGTGTGTTTCTTCTTCTAAAGCCTGCGGTGCAGGTGTGTTTCTTCTTCTAAAGCCCGCGGTGCAGGTGTGTTTTTTCGAGAGAAGACCATAGTTATCGGTAGTGGTTGTCGCTCTTTTTTCTTCTGGGCAAAAAGATTCTTATAAACCGACATGCACCATTGATTATGTTTGCAGAAGCAGAACACAACGCACGATGCAAATCAGTGAAGTAGCGAAACCGTGAAAGGTGAACCGTGATATAGCGACGGTTCACTGTATAACAGCTGCTTAGTTTGAGTTCATGTTATTTTACACTGAATCAAGATGTCTGCTAGCAGTTAGCCAACAGCCCCCCCGACAGCCCCCCTGACAGACCCCGCCATGATTCTTATTGTGCTCACTGACCGACAGCCCCCCGACAGCCCCCCGACAGCCCCCCGACAGCCCCCCCGACAGACCCCCCATGATTTTTTTCCTTATACTGTGATTGTCAATAAAGAAACCCACTGTGGGCTGTTGAGCTCTATTGTGATAAATGTAAGTGATTCGTCAGCATCAGTCTCCTCCCTGTGATTGGCTGGAGTCCGTCTCCTCCCTGTGATTGGCTGGAGTTAGTCTGCATCTTGATTGTGGGTGGGGGGCTCGGCATCATGGTCTCCGCTGTGAGGACGCGGTCTGTCCGGAGACGGCGTGGCTACATGTCCCGCCCCGCCGCGGCGGCAGCAGGCGGCGAGGTCGGCGAGGTCGGCCCTGAAGGACGGCGTGTAGAAGCCGTAGATGACGGGGTCGCAGCACGTGTTCAGGTTCCCGAACACAAACAGGAAGTGGTGCAGGTACTCGGGCGTGGCGTTCAGCACGGCGGGCTGGAACCAGTACCACACGCCCAGCACGTAGTACGGCGTCCAGCACGCCACGAAGGACAGCACGATGACCAACGCCATCTTCAGGGTCTTCATCCGCGCCTTCGGGATGATGTCGGTGCGCTGCGCAGGTAGGACTCCCCTGGGGGGTAGTTATTATATATTATACAACTATCATAGGGATATACAACTATCATATATCATATATATATATATATATATATATATATATATATATATATATATATATATATATATATATATATATATATATATATATATATATACTATCTAATGTCTACAGCAGGCAGGACCATTGCTGCAGGTGTGTGTGTTACCTGTGCAGGTGCGTTACCTGTGTTGCGGCGATGCTGCAGGTGTGTGTGTTACCTGTGCAGGTGTGTTACCTGTGTTGCGGCGGTGCTGCAGGTGTGTGTGTTACCTGTGCAGGTGTGTTACCTGTGTTGCGGCGGTGCTGCAGGTGGATGTGCAGCAGGATGCGGCTGTAGCAGCAGCTCATCACCAGCAGCGGGACCACGTACAGCGTCAGGAAGTGGAACATGTTGTACAGCGTCTCCTGCCAGCGGCGGCTGAAGCTGCCGTGAGTCGCACACTGGACGAAGTCGGCGGCCTCGGCCCGGATCGCCCGGAAGATGAAGAGCTGCAGGAGACAGGTGAGACTGATCAGCTGCTCCGAGAACAACAGAAAACACCTGGAAGATGAAGAGATGAAGTATCAGTAGCTCTGTTCCACATGTTTTAACTGAATTAAGTCCAGTGTGACCCTAAAACAGCGAGTGACGTCATCACCACAGGTTTTTATTTCATGTTGCCCTCATGTTGTCCTCATGTTGTCCTCATGTTGCCCTCATGTTGTCCTCATGTTGTCTTCATGTTGCCCTCATGTTGTCCTCATGTTGCCCTCATGTTGTCCTCATGTTGCCCTCATGTTGCCCTCATGTTGCCCCCATGTTGCCCTCATGTTGCCCTCATGTTATCCTCATGTTGCCCTCATGTTGTCCTCATGTTGCCCTCATGTTGTCCTCATGTTGTCCTCATGTTGCCCTCATGTTGTCCTCATGTTGTCTTCATGTTGCCCTCATGTTGTCCTCATGTTGCCCTCATGTTGTCCTCATGTTGCCCTCATGTTGTCTTCATGTTGTCCTCATGTTGTCCTCATGTTGCCCTCATGTTGTCCTCATGTTGCCCTCATGTTGCCCTCATGTTGCCCTCATGTTGCCCTCATGTTGTCCTCATGTTGCCCTCATGTTGTCCTCATGTTGTCCTCATGTTGCCCCCATGCTGCCCTCATGTTGTCTTCATGTTGTCTTCATGTTGTCCTCATGTTGTCCTCATGTTGCCCTCATGTTGTCCTCATATTGTCCTCATGTTGCCCTCATGTTGTCTTCATGTTGTCCTCATGTTGTCCTCATGTTGTCTTCATGTTGCCCTCATGTTGTCCTCATGTTGTCCTCATGTTGTCCTCATGTTGACCTCATGTTGTCCTCATGTTGCCCTCATGTTGCCCTCATGTTGTCTTCATGTTGTCCTCATGTTGTCCTCATGTTGCCCTCATGTTGTTCTCATGTTGTCCTCATGTTGCCCTCATGTTGCCCTCATGTTGTCCTCATGTTGCCCTCATGTTGCCCTTATGTTGTCTTCATGTTGTCCTCATGTTGCCCTCATGTTGTCCTCATGTTGTCCTCATGTTGCCCCCATGTTGCCCTCATGTTGTCCTCATGTTGCCCTCATGTTGTCCTCATGTTGCCCTCATGTTGCCCTCATGTTGTCCTCATGTTGCCCTCATGCTGCCCTCATGTTGTCTTCATGTTGTCTTCATGTTGTCCTCATGTTGTCTTCATGTTGCCCTCATGTTGTCCTCATGTTGTCCTCATGTTGCCCTCAAGTTGTCTTCATGTTGTTTTCATGTTGTCCTCATGTTGTCCTCATGTTGCCCTCATGTTGTCCTCATGTTGCCCTCATGTTGTCCTCATGTGGCCCTCATGTTGCCCTCATGTTGCCCTCATGTTGTCCTCATGTTGTCCTCATGTTGTCTTCATGTTGCCCTCATGTTGTCCTCATGTTGCCCTCATGTTGTCCTCATGTTGCCCTCATGTTGCCCTCATGTTGTCTTCATGTTGTCCTCATGTTGCCCTCATGTTGTCCTCATGTTGCCCTCATGTTGCCCTCATGTTGTCCTCATGTTGCCCTCATGTTGCCCTCATGTTGCCCTCATGTTGTCTTCATGTTGTCCTCATGTTGCCCTCATGTTGTCCTCATGTTGCCCTCATGTTGTCCTCATGTTGTCCTCATGTGGCCCTCATGTTGCCCTCGTGTTGCCCTCATGTTGTCCTCATGTTGTCTTCATGTTGCCCTCATGGTGTCCTCATGTTGCCCTCAGGTTGTACACATGTTGTCCTCATGTTGCCCTCATGTTGTCCTCATGTTGTCCTCATGTTGCCCTCATGTTGCCCTCATGTTGTCCTCATGTTGTCCTCATGTTGTCCTCATGTTGCCCCCATGTTGTCCTCATGTTGTCCTCATGTTGTCCTCATGTTGCCCTCATGTTGTCCTCATGTGGCCCTCATGTTGCCCTCATGTTGCCCTCATGTTGTCCTCATGTTGTCTTCATGTTGCCCTCATGGTGTCCTCATGTTGCCCTCAGGTTGTACACATGTTGTCCTCATGTTGTCCTCATGTTGTCTTCATGTTGCCCTCATGGTGTCCTCATGTTGCCCTCAGGTTGTACACATGTTGTCCTCATGTTGTCCTCCTGTTGTCCCCATGTTGCCCCCATGTTGCCCCCATGTTGCCCCCATGTTGTCCTCATGTTGCCCTCATGTTGTCCTCATGTTGTCCTCATGTTGTCCTATATCAATGTTCTTTTTAATTCCCCAAAATAACATGATTGATTCCACACAACGCTCTTTGCCAAGTACAAATCTCTACTTTCATTAATTTTGGGGCGTCTTATTCAATTTTATAGCATTTGAAAACAAATTTTGTGTTTTTGAAATAGTATTATATGTATGTATATATAAAGTAGGCTAGTATTATATGTATGTGTATATATAAAGTAGTATTATATGTATGTATATATAAAGTAGTATTAGTATTATATGTATGTATATATAAAGTAGTATTAGTATTATATGTATGTATATATAAAGTAGTAGTAGTATTATATGTATGTATATATAAAGTATTAGCAGTGTTATATGTATGTATATATAAAGTAGTAGTAGTATTATATGTATGTATATATAAAGTAGTAGTAGTATTATATGTATATATATATAAAGTAGTGTTAGTATTATATGTATGTATATATAAAGTAGTAGTAGTATTACATGTATGTATATATAAAGTAGTATTAGTATTATATGTATGTATATACAGTAGTATTAGTATTATGTGTATGTATATATAAAGTAGCAGTAGTATTATATGTATGTATATATAAAGTAGTAGTAGTATATATGTATGTATATATATATATATATATAAAGTAGTATTAGTATTATATGTATGTATATATAAAGTAGTATTATATATGTATATATAAAGTAGTATTAGTATTATAAGTATGTATATATATAAAGTAGTATTAGTATTATATGTATGTATATATAAAGTAGTAGTAGTATTATATGTATGTATATATAAAGTAGTAGTAGTATTATATGTATGTGTTTATATAAAGTAGTATTAGTATTATATGTATGTATATATAAAGTAGTATTATATATGTATATATAAAGTAGTATTAGTATTATAAGTATGTATATATATAAAGTAGTATTAGTATTATATGTATGTATATATTAAGTAGTAGTAGTATTATATGTATGTATATATAAAGTAGTAGTAGTATTATATGTATGTGTATATATAAAGTAGTATTATATGTATGTATATATAAAGTAGTAGTAGTATTATATGTATGTATATATAAAGTAGTAGTAGTATTATATGTATGTGTATATATAAAGTAGTATTATATGTATGTATATATAAAGTAGTAGTAGTATTATATTTATGTATATAAAGTAGTAGTGAGTAGTAGTAGTTTATTGACCATAAATTCAAACAATAACTCAAACTAAAGTTAATAAGTTAGTGTTACGCCGTGTTGGAAACGTCCAAGTAAGAAAAACATAAAAACATTAATGAAAAGTGATCTCTCGGGTCCTAAATTCTCTGAAAAAACCTTGAAAGAAAGCCGGCGGATATATTCATATTCATACAGAAATCTTTAATAGACGATGATACGACAGTTGTCCCAGCATCTAAAAATGTGTAAAAAGCTTGGCTTGTCCTCCATAAATTATGCTTTATAGCTTATTTTGGTACTGTATATATATATATATATATATATATATATATATATATATATATATATATATATATATATATATCAGCCTATTAATAATTAGTTATAGTGAAAGGACTCAGATCTGCTGAGTACTCAGGGTTTCATCCCACAGCTGCACAATATTTTAAAGGCTGGTGGGAGATTCATATTTAATTTTAGTATGTATGACGCTGCACTGAAGAAGAAGAGTTGTGTTCATATTCATATTCGAGAACAGACTTTCATCTACACATTACATTCTGAGAGTAATCCGCTAATGATTGCCATGCAGGCAGGCTGCTCGCTGATCCGGGGCAACGAACATGAAATCCCTGCAGGAATGTTCTGCTAAAGCCTCCTGCTGTTAGCTCGCGCTAACGGCTCCCCTTGGTTTCTATAAGGAATGCTAACTACGCTAAGAGGCCAGCAGCTGGAAAACAGAGCCGGAGTTTCACTGAGTTTAGCAGCACAAACAGTGGATGTGAAGAAAGGATGGATGGATGGATGGATGGATGGATGGATGGATGGATGGATGGATGGATGGATGGATGGATGGATGGATGGATGGATGGATGGATGGATGGATGGATGGATGGATGGATGGATGGATAGATAGATAGATAGATAGATAGATAGATAGATATATAGAAAGATAGATGGATGGATGAATAGATGGATAGATGGATAGATGGATGGATGGATGGATAGATGCATGGATGGATGGATAGATGGATGGATGGATGGATGGATGGATGGATGGATGGATGGATGGATGGATGGATAGATAGCTGTGTCATGTGTTACCGGTGTCATGTGTTAGGGAGTGAGGAGTCGCAGCGTCCCCCTAACCCGGCCCACCTGCTTCTCGTCATAGTTGTCAGATCTATCTATCATATAATCAATAGGCTAATATAATAAAACTAGAGGGAGGCATACAGCCCGATCAGGTTGGGGAGAGTTCTAGCCCGACCAGGCTCCTCTCTTTACCCCGTCTCTCCTCTCTTTACCCCGTCTCTCCTCTCTTTACCCGTCTCTCCTCTCTTTACCCCGTCTCTCCTCTCTTTACCCCGTCTCTCCTCTCTTTACCCCGTCTCTCTTCTCTTTACCCCGTCTCTCCTCTCTTTACCCCGTCTCTCCTCTCTTTACCCCGTCTCTCCTCTCTTTACCCCGTCTCTCCTCTCTTTACCCCGTCTCTCCTCTCTTTACCCCGTCTCTCCTCTCTTTACCCCGTCTCTCCTAGTTATGCTGTACTAGTTTTAGACAGCTGGGGGACTTCCTTTGACACACCGAGTTCCTCTCTCCTCTATCTTTCTATCTTTCTATCTTTCTATCTTTCTATCTTTCTATCTTTCTATCTTTCCATTTGTGTGCATCCATGTCCCAGAAATGCTTGTTACTAACCTAGTTACTAACCTAGTTACTAATATAGTTACTAACCTAGTTACTAACCTAGTTACTAACCTAGCTCTGGGGAGTCATTCCCCGGAGTCCTTATGTTCTTTTCCCCCCAGCATGTTTCCTCAGATCAGGGAGGCTCCAAAATCATGGTAGCAGCTGTCGCCATGGTCCCGCTACACGTCCTGCGATGCCATGTTCATCCTGCTACGTCCTGCTACGCCCTGCTACATCCTGCTACGTCCTGCGGTGCCCTGCTATGTCCTTCTGTGCCTTGTAATGCCCACAGTGCCCTGCTATGCCATGAACTACTACAAAGAACTACTACAAACTACTATATTTTGTGACTGTTATTGCCACTCTTCATTCTAACCCCAACCTGTGGTCAGACACCGCCTACCAAGAGCCTGGGTCTGGGTCTGGGTCTGGGTTTGTCCCAGGTTTCTGCCTAAAAGGAAGCTTTTCCTCACCACTGTTGCTTGCTCTGGAGGGAACTACTAGAACTGTTGGGTCCTTGTAAATTATAGAGTGTGGTCTTGACCTACTCTATCTGTAAAGGGTCTCGAGATAACACTTGTTATGATACTATAAATAAAATTGAAATTGAAATTGTTTCCTGCGTCACCTGTGTCATGTGTTACCTGTCTCATGTGTTACTGTGTCCTGTGTTACCTGTGTCATGTGTTACTGTGTCATGTGTTACCTGTCATGTGTTACCTGTGTCCTGTATTACCTGTCATGTGTTACCTGTGTCCTGTATTACCTGTCCTGTGTTACCTGTGTCCTGTATTACCTGTCATGTGTTACCTGTGTCCTGTATTACCTGTCATGTGTTACCTGTGTCCTGTAACTACTACAAACTGTTATAACTACTACAAACTGTTATCTTTTCTGTGGCTGTTATTGCCACTCTTCATTCTAACCCCAACCGGTCGTCAGACACCGCCTACCAAGAGCCTGGGTCTGGGTCTGGGTCTGGGTCTGTCCGAGGTTTCTTCCTAAAAGGAAGTTTTTCCTCGCCACTGTCGCACTGTTGCTTGCTCTGGAGGGAACTACTAGAACTGTTGGGTCCTTGTAAATTCTGGAGTGTAGTCTAGACCTACTCTATCTGGTCTAGACCTACTCTATCTGGTCTAGACCTGCTCTATCTGGTCTAGACCTACTCTATCTGTAAAGTGTCTTGAGATAACTCTTGTTATGAATTGATACTATAAATAAAATTGAATTATTACCTGTCATGTGTTATCTGTGTCCTGTATTACCTGTCATGTGTTACCTGTGTCCTGTATTACCTGTGTCCTGTATTACCTGTCATGTGTTACCTGTGTCCTGTATAACCTGTCATGTGTTACCTGTGTCCTGTATTACCTGTGTCCTGTGTTACTGTGTCATGTGTTACCTGTGTCCTGTATTACCTGTGTCATGTGTTACCTGTGTCATGTGTTACTGTGTCATGTGTTACCTGTGTCCTGTGTTACCTGTGTTACTGTGTCCTGTGTTACCTGTGTTACTGTATCCTGTGTTACCTGTGTCCTGTGTTACCTGGGTCATGTGTTACCTGTGTCATGTGTTACTGTGCCATGTGTTACCTGTGTCCTGTGTTACCTGTGTTACTGTGTCCTGTGTTACCTGTGTTACTGTGTCCTGTGTTACCTGTGTCCTGTGTTACCTGGGTCATGTGTTACCTGTGTCCTGTGTTACCTGTGTCCTGTGTTACTGTGTCCTGTGTTACCTGTGTACTGTGTTACTGTGTCCTGTGTTACCTGTGTCCTGTGTTACTGTGTCCTGTGTTACCTGTGTTACTGTGTCCTGTGTTACCTGGGTC
>JABXJD010000593.1:200000-205000 GCA_013375575.1 Percina caprodes
GTTGTAGTTTCTGTCTGGTGTAGTTTCTGTCTGGTCGTAGTTTCTGTCTGGTTTAGTTTCTGTCTGGTGTTGTACTTTCTGTCTGGTTGTAGTTTCTTTCCGGCGTTGTAGTTTCTGTCTTGTTGTAGTTTCTGTCTAGTTGTAGTTTCTGTCTAGTTGTAGTTTCTGTCTGGTTGTAGTTTCTGTCTGGTGTTCATGTTCTATTTACTTTTATTTTGATAGTCCTGTTTTCTGTGCTGTCTTGTCTCTCAAAAGAGGGAAATGTAATGGGAAAATTACATTTAAGCACGATTTCATATGTCCTTCTATAATATTCATGTATTGTTGATGATTCATATAATTATTCACAATGCCTTCTGAATCTCTCTGTGTCCTCCCGGAAGGAGAAGACGACTGTTTGTCTTCGCAGTTTTCCTCCAAGGACAAATGCCACAAAGTCAGAGCTATGATTATTATAGCAGGACCCAGATCCCAGGTCCCAGGAACCCGGTCCAAGGTCTCGGGACCCAGGTCCCAGGACCCAGGTCCAGACCATAGCCTTTCTAAAGACACAGGTTGTTCTTTTCCAGCTAAGATAGAAACGACCAGCAAAGAACTTTGACACACAGAGGACAGATCCAGAAAGACGGAACAGCTCCAACGAGTCTGCCTGGGAAGATTAGTTGTTCTACTGAGATTAGACTGTTTTCAACTAGATCTGGGGGAGGGGGGTATAAGGCAGGAGACTACTGCTGTAAGGTTGCAAGACGTTGTCTCTCTGTAGCTGATGTATACGCTGTGAAAACAGTTCTTGTCACTCGATTATTCTCTGCAGAAAACAATTAAACTTCAGCGAGACCAAACCTTGATTCAGTTTCTTTATTCTCGCTGGACAGAAACCTCCACGACAAGTTGTACTTCCTGTCTCTGTGGTTGTCGTCCCGCCCTGATGTGAGTCACCTGGTGCATCACCTGTTCTCGTTCCCTCCTGTATTTAACCTGTGTGTCCCCGTTGTCTCCTGTCAGACCCAGTCCAGGTGGTGTGTCCTACGTTTCCCTGAGATCCGTCTTCCCCTCGTGAGTCTTACCAGTGTCTGTCTTCCTGTTTTTGCTTTTCTTTTTCTTTGGCCCCTTTTGGATTTTTTGAGATTGTGGATTTTGGATCCCTGTGTTTCTTTGGACTCTTTTGCGTTAATAAATCTTGGACTATTGTCATCTCTGCATTTAATAATAGGAAACCTCAGACTGATCCGAATAGTTGGACATAGTTGACTAATCTGTCCATCATCTTCCTCCTTTAGAGTTTACAAAGTTCTGGTCCAGACTCGTTTCCAACGGGTCTTCTGATTGGTCCAACCAGACCGCTACTCTTTGTCCCGCCCCTCCTCCGCTGTGATTGGACGGCTGCAACTCGCAGCTAGACACCATTAGGCTCGTTGGAGATGAGCCAGGTCTGCGCAGAATCGGCGATCGGCGCCCGTTGCATGCTGGGTAGATTTGTGTCTGACTTGATCCCGACTTGCTCTGACGTCATGCACACGTGGGCAACGGAAATCTCACGAGAGCAAGGCAGCCACAGGTCTGAGACCAGGCGGCCGCAGGTCTGAGACCAGGGGGCCGCAGGTCTGAGACCAGGCGGCGCAGACGCTTTTCACGGACTGCAAGAGCCAGGCGGCCCCAGAGCATGCTGGGAAATGCCAGCTTCTCAGCTGATCTAACAGCTGATTGGTTCACAACATGATGACGTTTTATATAAACTTTTTATTGATTTTGAATCGCAGGGATTTTAATCTATTTGTCTGATTTAAAGACTAATTCTGTCCAGAACACACGTTGTGGCTGATAGTGATGTTAAGAAGTCAGAGAGACTCAATGTGTTCAGATCTCTGATCATCTCCAGATCTCATGTAGAACCTTCTGAGAGCTACTCTGTCATCATTAAACCACTAGAGACTGGACCAGCTGATCTGGGGTCTGGTTATCATCATTAAACCACTAGAGACTGGACCAGCTGATCTGGGGTCTGGTTATCATCACTAAACCACTAGAGACTGGACCAGCTGATCTGGGTTCTGGTTATCATCATTAAACCACTAGAGACTGGACCAGCTGATCTGGGGTCTGATAACATTTTATTAAATTGGAATCGCACCACAGTGTTTTTGTCACTTCCTGTTCAGTCTGAAGACTGCTGGAATCGGATGGAAACTGTCTTCCTTTACTGCAGCTTCCCCCCCCCCCTCGCTGCTGCCACCTGCTCTCGTCTACTTTACAGGCGAGGCGCAGTTCATCTCCAATGAGCCTCATGTCATCTGTTGTTGTTGATGGTTGCTCTTTGTCCCGCCCCTCCTCCGCTGTGATTGGACGGCTCTCTCTACATCAGGGAACAGAACCTAGACCTCCACCCGGCTGCAGGGGGCGGGGCCGCTCTGATGTCACCTGGACTGGTGGGCGGGGCCTCTACCTCCTGAACCAATGAGGTGTCACTGAAAGAAAACAACCAACCAATCAGGATACAGCTCAGTTTGTCCTTTTGTTTCTAAAGGTTTATAAGATAATTCGGGGGAGCTAGCTATCTGCGGGGTTAGCTTATATATATATATATATATATATATATATATATATAGATACATACACAGTATATATGTGTGTGTATATATACTATATGTATATAGAATATACATATATGTGTGTATGTGTATATGTGTATGTGTGTTACCTGTGTAGTCCAGGTACCATACTCAGGTATTCAGGTTCCTCAGTGGCTCTGCCTCCCGCTGACCCAGAATGCTCTGCTGCTTCCTGTCTGCCTGCGGCCTCCAGTTGGGATCCTGGCGGGAAACAGGGACCGGCGATCTGTCCCAGACGCACCTCCCCCCTCTGGTGGTCTGGCTGCTGATTGGACACTGCACCTGGACTCTGAGTGATGTCACCCCCCCTGTGACAAGGACATCTAAAGCTCAGTGTTTGTGGCCCAGCTGAGTCACAGAGATGCTGAGAGCTGATTGGCTGTTACCTGGTCTGCTGTCCGACAGGTGCTCTGAGTGGGCGTGGTCTCTGAGAGGGAAACAACAGCTTTTAGCCGAAAGTCTACCAGTCTACCTGAAAGGTAGACAGAGACCTGTCTCACACCATGCAGCCTTCGGGGGAACGGGTGTGACACCGGCAGTGAGACCGGTGTCACCTGTCAGTGAGACCGGTGTTACCTGGCAGTGAGACTGGTGTTACCTGGCAGTGAGACTGGTGTTACCTGGCAGTGACACGGTTTTTCCCTGGCAGTGAGTAAGTGAGACGGGTGTAACATGAAAGTGAGACCGGTGTTACCTGGCAGTGAGACAGGTGTTACCTGGTAGTGAGACGGATGTTCCCTGGCAGTGAGACCGGTGTTACCTGGCAGTGAGACCGGTGTTACCTGGCAGTGAGACAGGTGTTACCTGGCAGTGAGACCGATGTTCCCTGGCAGTGAGTAAGTGAGACGGGTGTAACATGAAAGTGAGACCGGTGTTACCTGGCAGTGAGACAGGTGTTACCTGGTAGTGAGACTGGTGTTACCTGGCAGTGAGACCGATGTTCCCTGGCAGTGAGTAAGTGAGACAGGAGTAACATGAAAGTGAGACCGGTGTTATCTGGCAGTGAGACCGGTGTTATCTGGCAGTGAGACAGGTGTTACCTGGTATTGAGACCGGTGTTACCTGGCAGTGAGACTGGTGTTACCTGGCAGTGAGTAAGTGAGACGGGTGTAACATGAAAGTGAGACCGGTGTTATCTGGCAGTGAGACCGGTGTTACCTGGCAGTGAGACAGGTGTTACCTGGCAGTGAGACAGGTGTTACCTGGCAGTGAGACAGGTGTTACCTGGCAGTGAGAACGGTGTTACCTGGCAGTGAGACAGGCGTTACCTGGCAGTGAGACAGGTGTTACCTTGCAGTGAGACCGGTGTTACCTGGCAGTGAGACAGGCGTTACCTGGCAGTGAGACAGGTGTTACCTGGCAGTGAGAACGGTGTTACCTGGCAGTGAGACAGGTGTCAGTGAGACAGTTGTTTCCTGGCAGTGAGACAGGTGTCAGTGAGACAGGTGTTACCCGGCAGTGAGACAGGTGTCAGTGAGACAGTTGTTACCTGGCAGTGAGACAGGTGTCAGTGAGAGAGTTGTTACCTGGCAGTGAGACAGGTGTCAGTGAGACAGTTGTTACCTAGCAGTGAGACAGGTGTTACCTGGCAGCGAGACCGGTGTTACCTAGCAGTGAGACAGTTGTTACCTGGCAGTGAGACAGGTCATACCTGGCAGTGAGACAGGTCATACCTGGCAGTGAGACTGGGCCGTCAGAGCCTGTTTGTAGAGCTGAACAGCTTTCTGCTGCTTCCTCTGATTCAGGTAACACTCTGCTAACGACTCACACACCTGGACCTCAGACAGGTGGTCCTCTGCAGACAGGCAGACAGGCAGGCAGGCAGGCAGACAGGCAGACAGGCAGACAGGCAGGCAGGCAGGCAGGCAGGCAGGCAGATAGGCAGGCAGGCAGGCAGACCGTCAGGCAGACGGAGAGACAGACAGGCAGAGAAACAAACAGACCATTTAGTGTGTCCAGAGCTTAGCAACACTCAACATAAAAAACATTAACTCTAACGCCGCCTTCAGACTGGGACAGGAAATCAGCTGAAATCAGCTGAAATCAGCTGAAATCAGCTGCACGTGATACGCAGCGCGCCCCATTGGCTGAAACGTCGGAGAGAACGAGTCATTCTGTCTCTGTGAGCTCTCACCTGAGGGCTGTAGAGATGTGTATATATAGCTAACATCAGCTAGCGAGCTCAGGCTAGCTAAATAGTTAGCATTAGCTAACATCAGCTAACGAACTCAGGCTAGCCAACTAGTTAGCATTAGCTAACATCAGCTAGCAAGCTCAGGCTAGCCAACTGGTTAGCATTAGCTAACATCAGCTAGCGAACTCAGGCTAGCCAACTGGTTAGCATTAGCTAACATCAGCTAGCGAACTCAGGCTAGCCAACTGGTTAGCATT
>JABXJD010000593.1:207500-227500 GCA_013375575.1 Percina caprodes
CATCCTCACCTGGACCAGACACAGCAGTCGCCATGACGACCTGCAGGATGACTCACCTGGACACAGTCTGAAGACACACGAGAACATCTGATGAGCCCGAACTAGGGTTGTGTTAATATCAACTAGCAAGTTAGTTAGCAGTAATTAGCATGTGCCTATGTTAATCTAACATCGATTTAGGAAACATTATTTTAAGGTACAATAGTGTGTATATCTGTGTGTATGTGTGTGTGTGTGTGTGTGTGTGTGTGTGTGTGTGTGTGTGTATATGTATATATGTGTGTGTGTGTGTGTGTGTGTGTCTGCCTCCAGAGTGAGTTAGCATCACTTACAGTTACCAGATGAAGATGAAATTCCTCCATTTGAAGATGCTTCTGATATGTTCTCTGCTCCTGCTGAATGCATGGACGGCTGTTGACTCCGTTGCCATGGCAACACTAACAAATAAAAAGAAAAATGTAATAATAATAAACAATGTGATGGACATAAAGTGTAATATGTGAAGTTAGTGGCTCTTTCAAAAGTAATTGTTAATCTAGCTAAGGTAGGTTTTTAAGTTTTAACTATCGGAAAATACATAGACCACAATGCAACGCGACGACATTCCAGCCAACGGGAGGAGCGGCTGGTTGTTCGACCAATCAGAGAGCGGCGGGAGCTTTCAAACCTTTGACCGGAAGCAGCTTCGAGCAGCCGCGGACAGTTTGAAAGCGACTCGACCGAGTTTTACGCGTTTTAACGGAGAAAATGGAGACCCGGAGAGAGTACGGAGACCCGGAGAGTTAACGGAGACCCAGAGAGAGTACGGAGACCCGGAGAGTTAACGGAGACCCGGAGAGAGTACGGAGACCCGGAGAGTTAACGGAGACCCGGAGAGAGTACGGAGACCCGAAGAGTTAACGGAGACCCAGAGAGAGTACGGAGACCCGGAGAGTTAACGGAGACCCAGAGAGAGTACGGAGACCCGGAGAGTTAACGGAGACCCGAAGAGAGTACGGAGAACCGGAGAGTTAACGGAGACCCGGAGAGTTAACGGAGACCCGGAGAGAGTACGGAGATCCGAAGAGAGTACGGAGACCCGAAGAGTTAACGGAGACCCGGAGAGTTAACGGAGACCCGGAGAGAGTACGGAGATCCGAAGAGAGTACGGAGACCCGGAGAGTTAACGGGTGAGTTAACCCGGAGAGAGTACGGAGACCCGGAGAGATTTCTCCTGAAAGAGACAGTCCCCGAGGAGACAAATACAGAGAGTTTCCCGCCGGAGGACGAAGACACGAAGAGAGCTGCCAACATGGCGGACTCCTCCGGACGCTGTGAGTCCGATAACCTTCTAATATATATCATATATACTATAATATAGTATATAGTATATATACTGTCTGTCTGTCTAACCTGTCTGTCTGTCTAACCTGTCTGTCTGTCTAACCTGTCTGTCTGTCTGTCTACCTGTCTGTTTAACCTGTCTCTCTGTCTAACCTGTCTGTCTGTTTAACCTGTCTAACCTGTCTGTCTGTCTGTCTCTAACCTGTCTCTCTAACCTGTCTGTCTAACCTGTCTGTCTCTCTCTAACCTGTCTGTCTGTCTGTCTGTCTGTCTCCCTGTCTGTCTCTCCAGATGAGCGTCTAACAGCTGACCAGATGGATGAACAGAGGATCCAGAACGTGGCCTATCAGTACCTCTGCAGGCTGGAGGAGGCCAAGAGGTCAGAGGTCACAGCAGGCTCTTCTTCTGCACTCCTGGTTGTAGTCCAGGTTCTTCTTCTGCACTCCTGGTTGTAGTCCAGGCTCTTCTTCTGAACTCCTGGTTTTAGTCCAGACTCAACAGGCTCTTCTTCTTCTTCTTCTTCTTCTTCTTCTTCTTCTTCTTCTTCTTCTTCACTCCTGGTTGTAGTCCAGACTTCATTTGTAGAGCCCCTACACACACACATATACACACACACACAGAATGGGATGGAAGCATGATTCACCCTTTAGACTGTCCAAACCGTGATGACATCATGTGTGGATGTGATGACATCATGTGTGGATGTGATGACATCATGTGTGACCTCACTGCAGGTGGATGGAGGCGTGTCTGGGGGAGGAGCTTCCTGCCCCCGCCCAGCTGGAGGAGGGGCTGAGGAACGGCGTTGTTCTCGCCAAACTGGGTCACCGCTTCGCCCCCAACGCCGTCGCCATGAAGAAGATCTACGACCCCCAGCAGCTCCGCTACCAGGTAGACAGACAGGTTAGAGAGACAGACAGATTAGCGGGACAGGCAGGGAGACAGGTTAGAGAGAGAGACAGGGACAGAGACAGACACGGAGACAGGGAGCGAAACAGACAAGGAGGAAGGGAGACAGGCAGACAGGCTAGAGAGACAGGCAGACAGGTTAGAGAGACAGGCAGACAGGTTAGAGAGAGAGACAGACAGGTTAGAGAGGGAGACAGGTTGGAGAGAGAGACAGGGAGAGAAACAGACAGGGAGCGAAACAGACAAGGAGGAAGAGACAGACAGACAGGCTAGAGAGACAGGCAGACAGGTTAGAGAGAGAGAGAGAGACAGACAGGTTAGAGAGAGAGACAGGGAGACAGGTTGGAGAGAGAGAGAGAGAGACAGACAGGTTAGAGAGAGAGACAGGGAGACAGGTTGGAGAGAGATACAGGCAGACAGGTTAGAGAGAGAGACAGACAGGGAGACAGGAAAAGAAACAGATGGGGAGGAAGGGAGAGAGACAGACAGGTTGGAGAGACAGACAGACAGGCAGGGAGACAGGTGAGAGAGACAGACAGGTTAGAGAGACAGGCTAGAGAGATAGAGGCAGGCAGAGAGAGCCCCCCCCCCCACTAACAGCTGTGTGTGATCATGTGACCAGGCGTCCGGTCTTCAGTTCCGTCACACCGACAACATCAACCACTGGAGGATCGCCATGACGACCATCGGGCTGCCTGGGGTCAGTAATAGTTTATTTTTATTATTATTATTTTATTATATATACTTTATTGGAGTATATTTATTATTTATATTATGTATATTATTATATTTCAGATCTTTTACCCAGAAACTACAGACGTGTACGACAAGAAGAACATGCCCAGAGCAGTCTACTGCATCCATGCTCTCAGGTCACCTGTCTCACTCTCTGCTGCCTGTCTGTCTCTCTCTACTGCATCCATGCTCTCAGGTCACCTGTCTCACTCTCTGCTGCCTGTCTCTCTCTCTACTGCATCCATGCTCTCAGGTCACCTGTCTCACTCTCTGCTGCCTGTCTCTCTCTCTACTGCATCCATGCTCTCAGGTCACCTGTCTCTCTCTCTCTCTGCTGCCTGTCTCTCTCTCTACTGCATCCATGCTCTCAGGTCACCTGTCTCACTCTCTGCTGCCTGTCTCTCTCTCTACTGCATCCATGCTCTCAGGTCACCTGTCTCACTCTCTGCTGCCTGTCTCTCTCTCTACTGCATCCATGCTCTCAGGTCACCTGTCTCACTCTCTCTCTCTCTGCTGCCTGTCTCTCTCTCTACTGCATCCATGCTCTCAGGTCACCTGTCTCACTCTCTGCTGCCTGTCTGTCTCTCTCTACTGCATCCATGCTCTCAGGTCACCTGTCTCACTCTCTGCTGCCTGTCTCTCTCTCTACTGCATCCATGCTCTCAGGTCGCCTGTCTCACTCTCTCTCTCTCTCTGCTGCCTGTCTCTCTCTCTACTGCATCCATGCTCTCAGATCTCCTGTCTCACTCTCTGCTGCCTGTCTCTCTCTCTACTGCATCCATGCTCTCAGGTCACCTGTCTCACTCTCTGCTGCCTGTCTCTCTCTCTACTGCATCCATGCTCTCAGGTCGCCTGTCTCACTCTCTCTCTCTCTGCTACCTGTCTGTCTCTCTACTGCATCCATGCTCTCAGGTCGCCTGTCTCACTCTCTCTCTCTCTGCTGCCTGTCTCTCTCTCTACTGCATCCATGCTCTCAGGTCGCCTGTCTCTCTCTCTGCTACCTGTCTCTCTCTCTACTGCATCCATGCTCTC
The DNA here is from genome assembly GCA_013375575.1 of Percina caprodes. Taxonomy (NCBI): domain Eukaryota; kingdom Metazoa; phylum Chordata; class Actinopteri; order Perciformes; family Percidae; genus Percina; species Percina caprodes. The sequence continues at coordinate 211,500 of JABXJD010000593.1, forward strand.
AGGTCACCTGTCTCTCTCTCTGCTGCCTGTCTCACTCTCTATTGCATCCATGCTCTCAGGCCACTTGTCTCTCTCTCTCTGCTGCCTGTCTCTCTCTCTACTGCATCCATGCTCTCCGGTCACCTGTCTCTCTCTCTCTCTCTGCAGCCTGTCTCTCTCTCTACTGCATCCATGCTCTCCGGTCACCTGTCTCTCTCTCTCTCTCTGCAGCCTGTCTCTCTCTCTGTTACCTGTCTCTCTTTCTACTGCATCCATGCTCTCCGGTCACCTGTCTCTCTCTCTCTCTGCAGCCTGTCTCTCTCTCTGTTACCTGTCTCTCTTTCTACTGCATCCATGCTCTCCGGTCACCTGTCTCTCTCTCTCTCTGCAGCCCGTCTCTCTCTCTGTTACCTGTCTCTCTTTCTACTGCATCCATGCTCTCAGGTCACCTGTCTCTCTCTCCCTGTGTTAACAGCCTGTCTCTCTCTCTGCAGTCTGTACCTGTACAGACTCGGTCTGGCTCCACAGATCCAGGATCTCTGCGGGAAAGTCAAGTTCACAGGTAAATATCAGACAGTTATTACAATTTATTATTATTATTATTATTATTATTATTATTGTTGTTATTATCATTATTATTATTGTTGTTATTATCATTATGTCCAGAGGAGGAGATCAACAACATGAAGTGTGAGTTGGATAAATACGGGATCCAGATGCCGGCGTTCAACAAGATCGGAGGGATTCTGGCCAATGAGCTGTCTGTGGACGAGGCTGCAGGTACAGAGACAGTAGCTGATTGGCTGATGGAGACAGGGAGCACATAGTGACCCAACCTCTCTTTTTTTCCCATCAGCCCATGCGGCGGTGATTGCCATCAACGAGGCGGTGGACAGAGGCCAGGTGGCGGGGACTGCGGCGGCGCTGAGGAACCCCAACGCTCAGCTGGCCGCGCTGCAGGACGCGCTGATGGCCGTCTACCAGGAGGCGCTACAGCAGGACAAGACCAGGAAGAGACATGCAGCCAATGGGGTGAGAGAACCAGTCAGAGGACAGAACGCAGCCAATGGGGTGAGAGAACCAGTCAGAGGACAGAACGCAGCCAATGGGGTGAGAGAACCAGTCAGAGGACAGAACGCAGCCAATGGGGTGAGAGAACCAGTCAGGGGACAGCAAGCAGCACATAGGGTGCCGTGTGTGTGTGTGTGTGTGTGTGTGTGTGTTGTCTTCTAGTAATCACTATGTGTGTGTGTCTCTCAGTGCGGAGGTACAGAGGAGAAAGATATCTATGAAGAGTTTCTGACTCGGAGAGAAATCCAGATCAACATCAACCTGGTTAACGGTGAGTTCATCACACCAGACTCCATCTTAGAAAACTTGATTTGATAAGCGGGGCTCAATATTTTTATGATATATATATATATATATATATATTATATATATATATATATATATATATATATATATATATATATATATATATATATATATATATATATATATATATATATATATATATATATATATATATATATATATATATATATATATATATATATATATATATATATATATATATATATATATATATATATATATATATAGTACCAAAATAAGCTATAAACCATAATTTATGGAGGACAAGCCAAGCTTTTACACATTTTTAGATGCTGGGACTACTGTCGTATCATCGAGTATCATACGTGTTATATTTCAGTGCGGTGGGCGGTGCAGCAGGTGGATGAAGCCCTGGACTCTGCAGATGAAGTCCTTCTGCTCTCTGCTCTGCAGCAGCCATGTTTGGCCCTCAGGGGCCTCCGTACCGAAAACAGCCTCTGGTACCTGGACCAGCTGTCTGCAGACCGGCAGCAGAAAGCCCTGGTACACACACACACACACACACACACGCACACACGCACACACGCACACACGCGCGCGATGGGACGGGGCTTAAACCATTGTGTGTGTAATGACATAAAGACGACCTCTCACCTCAGGATGAAGGTTGTGTTGATCCTCTGGATCCTGACGAGCTGCAAGAAGCCGTAACCCTCGGCAACCAGGACGCTCACAGAGCCAGGACAAGTGAGTCCTCAGCTCACAGCTGACATCATCAGCTCACAGCTGACATCATCAGCTCACAGCTGACATCATCAGCTCACAGCTGACATCATCAGCTCACAGCTGACATCATCAAGACAAAAGTCATCACACCTTTCTGTGTGTGTGTGTGTCTCTCTCTCTCTCTCTCTCTCTCTCTCTCTCTCTCTTTCTCTTTGTGTGTGTGTCTCTCTCTCTCTCTCTTTCTCTTTGTGTGTGTGTCTCTCTCAGTGGATGCAGCTCTCCAGAAGGTGAATGAGTGTCTGCGTCTCCGTGACCCCCGACTCACCGTCAACTGTCTGATGACCTCTGACCTCCAGCTTCCCCAGGTGTTTCCATTCGCTGCCACGCTCTACCACCGGGAGCTGCAGCTGCTGCAGAGACAGAGCTCACAGGTACACCCTCACAGGTACACCTGCAGAACACACACCTGAGAGACAGAGCACACAGGTACACCTGCAGGACACGCATCTGAGAGACATCTGTCCTCAGTCTCCTGGAGACACACCTGTCCTCAGTCTGCTGGGTGACACCTGTCCTCCGTCTGTTGACATTAGTATTTCCTGTCTGTCTCCTCCAGGGGGAGCTGCAGCAAGAGGAGCTTTTTGTTGCCGTGGAGATGCTGTCAGCTGTCGCCCTCATCAATCAGGCGTTGGAGGCGGGACGTGTGCAGCAGTTCAGCGTCTCATTGGTCAGTCCTGCTGCAGGACTGTCTGATGTGGACGAGTCTCTGCTGGACAGGTACGAGCAGCTTTCGCTACATTACAGTCACCACAGATATCCACAGGGTTGGTCTGAGAGCCCTCGGGGGTCCCGGGGGGGCAGACCACACACCTGAGACAGAGCACACAGGTACGCCTGTGTACCTGTATGTATGTATGTATGTATGTAGATGTACCTTTATACTGTACCTGTAGGGCTACAGGTAAGTAGATGTACCTTTATACTGTACCTGTAGGGCTACAGGTAAGTAGATGTACCTTTATACTGTACCTGTAGGGCTACAGGTAAGTAGATGTACCTTTATACTATACCTGTAGGGCTACAGGTAAGTAGATGTACCTGTAGGGCTACAGGTAAGCAGATGTTATTATTAGTCCTTTATTTAACCAGGAAGTCCCATTGAGATTCAGAATCTCTTTTACAAGAGAGACCTGGCCAAGGTAGCAGCCAAATCACAACACATACATAAACATGTACCTTTATACTGTACCTGTAGGGCTACAGGTAAGCAGATGTACCTTTATACTGTACCTGTAGGGCTACAGGTAAGCAGATGTACCTGTAGGGCTACAGGTAAGCAGATGTACCTTTATACTGTACCTGTAGGGCTACAGGTAAGTAGATGTACCTTTATACTGTACCTGTAGGGCTACAGGTAAGCAGATGTACCTTTATACTGTACCTGTAGGGCTACAGGTAAGTATAAATTAACATATAATATAGAGAGAAACTCTGAGCTCCTTCTATATTTCTAAGAAAAATGCCTCTGGATGACCTGCAGCCAGTCACAGTGATGGTGGTGATGATGAAGATGATGGTGGTGATGATGATGTTGTTGTCTCCAGGTACTTTGAGTGTCTGATTGGTTATAAGAGGGAACAGCAGACCAGAGATCAGCTGTTGACCTGGAATCAGCTGCAGGAAGGAATCAACTCTGTCAACCAGTCAGCACATGAGGAGCACCAACGTATGACACACACACAGACACACACACACACGCACCCATACACAAAGACACACACACACAGAGACCCATACACAGACACACACACCCATACACTCAGACACACACACACACACACACATACCCATACACAGAGACACACGCACACGCTCACACATCTGTGACCCTGCATGTGTATTTGTCTCCGTGTGTGTGTGTGTGTGTGTGTGTGTGTGTGTGTGTGTGTCAGAGGTAGTGTGTGTGCGTGAGGTGAACCAGGCCGTTCTGAGAGGAGACTCTGATCAGCTGTTGTCTGCTCTGCTGCGTCTCTATGGAGACAAGGAGGTTTTACCTGGAAACACCTGCAGGTACCTGACACTGCTGCAGAGAGCCCAGGTACACACAGACACACACAAAGACACACACAGATAGAGAGACCTACACACACAGATACACACAGACACACACATATATACAGCGAGAGAGATTCATGTGTGTAGCCTCTAAGTCCTGTGACCCTCTCTCAGGTGAGCAGAGAGCCAGGAGCTGAGCTCTGGTTGGCTGATATCCAGGATGCTGTGAGGACAGCCAATCAGCAGAGCCAGACCGCTCTAAAGAGTGAGTGATTTGTTAAGACTGTGGTCTTTGTTCTGTCCTTTGATCATTTTCATTAGTTCCATCGTTAAGTTTCTAAGCAAATAAATGAACACATTCTCTAATAATTAATAAGTGTGTGTGTCTGTCTTGTGTGTGTGTGTGTGTGTGTGTGTGCGCGCATGTCTCTCTATCTCTCTCTCCCTCTGTCTCTTTCCCTCTGTTTCTGTGTCTCTGTCCCTCTGTGTCCAGTGTGTCTGTCCCTGGCTGCAGTGAACCAGGCTGTGAAGGAGACCAACGTGAGTCAGACTCTTCGTGTCCTGAGTCTTCCTGACATCCAGCTGCAGGACGTCCTTCCTGTCTGCGCCACCGCGTACCAGAGACAGCTGCACAGCGCCATCACCCAGAGGACGCTTGCAGGTACACAGCTCCCATAATGCACTGCTGCCAGGTACACAGCTCCCACAATGCACTGCTGCCAGGATTCAAACTCTAACTGCTCTATGCAACATGTACAGTGGTCTGAGTGTCTGTCTCTGAGTGTCTGTCTCTGAGCATCTGTCTCTGTGTGTCTTTCTCTGAGTGTCTGTCCGTCTTTGTCTGAGTGCCTGTCTCTGAGCATCTGTCTGTCTCTGAGCATCTGTCTCTGAGCATCTGTCTCTGTCTGTCTCTGTATCCAGGAGATAACAGGAGTCCATGGGTTCGGGTCCGGTTGGACGACGGCTCGTTTTTTTTCCTGCACCTGAACCGACTGCAGGGAGTCTGGCAGCAGCCGGACGGCTTCATACACAACAGCGTGTTCCTGGACAGGCACCAGATACAGGTGAGACACACCTGCAGGCACCAGGGACAGGTGAGACACACCTCTAGGGTACAGGAAGTGGCGAGCGGTGATGAATGACAGGTGTCTCCTTACAGGAAGTGGTGAGCGGCGTCTCGGGCTCGTACCGGCGCGGCGTGCTGTGGCGGAGCAGTGAGACCCTGCTCTGCCGCCTGCAGGCTGCCAGTCGAGGCTTCCTGGTCCGACAGAGGCTGCAGGATCGACGCCGCTACCTGGGCGCACACACACCTGCTGTCATCATCATCCAGGTAACCAGACACACACCTGCTGTCCTCAACATCCAGGTAACCAGGCTCCCAGGATTCTAGTTATGGAGAGATAAGCTACGGAGACAGACATGGAGACACTGAGACAGACATGGAGACACTGAGACAGACACAGAGACATACACAGAGATACTGAGATCGACACTGAGGCACTAAGACAGACACTGAGACAGATACACTGAGACACGGCCGTGTGGGGACATCAGGACTAACTGTCCTGACGTGTGTGTGTGTTTGTGTGTGTGTGTGTGTGTGTGTTTGGGTGTCTCCAGTCTCATTGGAGGAGGTTTGTCCAGCAGAGGACGTACAGACGGAGACTGCAGTTCCTCTACAGAAACTGGAGAGCGGTTGTCAAGGTAACGGCCATCCAATCATCACCTAGTTAATGAGTATATTAACAGTTATTAATGAGTATATTAACAGTTATTAATAATTATTTATTAATAACAGATTCAGGCGTTTGTGAAGATGTGGTTAGAGAGGAGAAAGTATCGAGCTCGACTGAGTTTCTTCAAACGTCATGTGAGTCTCTAAGTGTGTGTGTGTGTGGAGAGTGTGTGTGTGTAAAGGTGTAGTAACTGTGTGTGTCCACAGGTTGGCGCTGTGATAAAGATCCAGGCTTTCTTCAGAGCCAACCGAGCTCGAGAGGAATACAGGATGCTGGGTAATGAGAGCTGACCAATCACCACGCAGCATTACATCACTCACCTTTATTATTGGTTCAAATATCAAATATTCATGGAGTGTCACTGTGACTCATCATTAAGCACCGCCCCTCTCCCGTCTCAGTGCACTCGGCCACGCCCCCGCTGTCCGTGGTCAGGAAGTTCGTCCACCTTCTGGACCGCGGCGATGGTGACATCACCGAGGAGGCGGAGCTTCTGCGTCTGAGGGAGGAAGTTGTGCGGAGTATCCGCTGCAACCGCCAGCTGGAGGCAGACCTGCACCTGATGGACCTGAAGATCGGCCTGCTGGTCCGCAACAGAGCCACGCTGCAGGTAACCTCTCACTGTCTCACCTATCCTGCTGCTAACGCACAGGTAACCGCTCACCTGTCTCACCTGTCCTACTGCTAACACACAGGTAACCTCTCACCTGTCTCACCTGTCCTACTGCTAACACACAGGTAACCTCTCACCTGTCTCACCTGTCCTACTGCTAACACACAGGTAACCTCTCACCTGTCTCACCTGTCCTACTGCTAACACACAGGTAACCTCTCACCTGTCTCACCTGTCCTACTGCTAACACACAGGTAACCTCTCACCTGTCTCACCTGTCCTACTGCTAACACACAGGTAACCAGTCACCTGTCTCACCTGTCCTACTGCTAACACACAGGTAACCAGTCACCTGTCTCACCTGTCCTACTGCTAACACACAGGTAACCAGTCACCTGTCTCACCTGTCCTACTGCTAACACACAGGTAACCTCTCACCTGTCTCACCTATCCTACTGCTAACACACAGGTAACCAGTCACCTGTCTCACCTGTCCTACTGCTAACACACAGGTAACCAGTCACCTGTCTCACCTGTCCTACTGCTAACACACAGGTAACCTCTCACCTGTCTCACCTATCCTACTGCTAACACACAGGTAACCAGTCACCTGTCTCACCTGTCCTACTGCTAACACACAGGTAACCAGTCACCTGTCTCACCTGTCCTACTGCTAACACACAGGTAACCAGTCACCTGTCTCACCTGTCCTACTGCTAACACACAGGTAACCAGTCACCTGTCTCACCTGTCCTACTGCTAACACACAGGTAACAACTCATCTGTCCTACAGCTAAACTAAAGCTAACTGACTTGTCTCTCTCTGTCTCTCTCTCTCCCTCTCTGTCTGTCTCTCTGTCTCTCTCTGTCTGTCTGTCTGTCTCTCTGCCTCTCTCTCTCTCTCTGTTCGTCTGTGTCTCACAGGAAGTGGTGTCTCACTGTAAGAAGCTGACGAAGAAGAACAAGGAGCAGCTGTCGGACATGATGGACGTGGAGAGGAGTAAAGGACTGAAAGCTCTGAGCCGAGAGAGGAGAGAGAGACTGGAGGCCTACCAGCACCTGTTCTACCTGCTGCAGGTACACACACACACACACACACACACACACACACACAGAGACTGGAGGCCTACCAGTGCCTGTTCTACCTGCTGCAGGTACACACACACACACACACACACACACAAACACAGAGAGACTGGAGGCCTACCAGTGCCACACAGACACACACCACATTCTTCCTCATGTGTCACCCAGTGTCCAGTCTGTCTGTGCTTGCGTGCGTGTGTGAGTTTTAAGTGTGTGTGTGTGTGTGTGTGTGTGTGTGTGTGTGTGTGTGTAGACTCAGCCTGTATACCTGGCCCAGCTGATCTTCCTGATGCCTCAGAGTCGCTCCACCAGCTTCATGGAGATGTTGGTCTTCAGTCTGTTTAACTACGGCTCGGACAGCAGGGAGGGCTTCCTGCTGCTGCAGCTGTTCACCACCGCACTCACACAGGAGATCAGGTACACACACACACACACACACACACACACGGAGGGCTTCCTGCTGCTGCAGCTGTTCACCACCGCACTCACACAGGAGATCAGGTACACACACACACACACACACACAGAGGAGATAAGGTACACACACAGGAGGGCTTGCTGCTGCTGCAGCTGTTCACCACTGCACTCACATAGGAGATCAGGTGTACACACACACACACACACACAGGGAGAGACACCCACACACAGACACCTTCCTGTTGTTGCAGCTGTTCACACAGGAGATCAGGCACACACATACACACACACACACACACACACACACACAGAGACATACATACGGTGGACATAGGAAGGGGCGGAACTTCCTGTACCCTGTTTGTGACCGTGTAGTAACGTGTCTCTGCTGTTTCAGGGAGAAGGTGGAGCAGCCTCAGGACGTTGTCACGGGAACCCCACCGTCATCAAGATGCTGGTAAACTTCTACCGCCACGCTCGCGGTCAGAACTCCCTGCGGGAGTCCCTGGGTCCGGCTCTGCAGGACGTCCTGATGGACCGCACACTCAGCATCCGCACGGACCCGGTGGACGTGTATAAAACCTGGATCAACCAGACGGAGACGCAGACCGGACACAAAAGGTCAGAACATAAACCCATTCATCTGACACACCAGACTCCATGTAAAAAATCACTACTTTACCCACCAGACTCCATGTAAATAATCATTATTTTACCCACCAGACTCCATGTATATAATCACCATAGACTGAATGAGTGGCACATAACGTGACGTAACATGGCATTTTATTTTGATTGTATTTTAACTTGTCCAGTGGTGCAAGTACATTGTCCCGGACAAGCCTTAAGGTTGAGTCCTGGGACAGAAACTAAATATAACTACCAAAAGCCGTCTTGGTTCCTCTTTCCACTGTTCAAACAATCACCACTCTGGTCTGGTTGGAATAAACTCTTAATTCACCCATTTACATGTGGAGATATGCTGCTGTATACACGCTAAAAGTAGTGATTATTTACATGGAGTCTGGTGGAGATATGCTGCTCTATACACACTAAAAGTAGTGATTATTTACATGGAGTCTAGCGGGTTTGGTGATGCAGATTTTGGGGCTGTTGTCATGTTGTTGCCCCCGGTTGTTTCCCCCAGCTCTCTGCCCTACGAGGTCTCCCCCGCCGACGCTCTGAGTCACCCTGAAGTCCAGAGACGCATAGACATCGCCATCATAAACCTCAAGAACCTGACAGATCGCGTCCTCAACGCCATCACTTCCAACCTGCACAGACTGCCGTACGTCTCCACCCGTTGTGTGTCTGTTGCAGTGTTGTCACAGCGTTGTGTGTTGTGTCTGTTGCAGTGTTGTCACAGCGTTGTGCGTCTGTTGCAGTGTTGTATCAGCATTGTGCGTCTGTTGCAGTGTTGTCACAGCATTGTGTTGTGTGTCTGTTGCAGTGTTGTCACAGCGTTGTGCGTCTGTTGCAGTGTTGTCACAGCGTTGTGTTGTGTGTCTGTTGCAGTGTTGTCACAGCGTTGTGCGTCTGTTGCAGTGTTGTCACAGCGTTGTGTTGTGTGTCTGTTGCAGTGTTGTCACAGCGTTGTGCGTCTGTTGCAGTGTTGTATCAGCGTTGTGCGTCTGTTGCAGTGTTGTCACAGCGTTGTGTCTGTTGCAGTGTTGTCACAGCGTTGTGTCTGTTGCAGTGTTGTCACAGCGTTGTGTGTCTGTTGCAGGTACGGGTTGCGCTACACGGCGAAGGTGCTCAGAGACGCTCTGAAAGCAAAGTTTCCCGAGGCCAGCGAGGACGAACTCTATAAGGTGAGATCCAGGATTTAGACCGAGCCAGAAACCAGGTGAGATCCAGGATTTAGACCGAGCCAGAAACCAGGTGAGATCCAGGATTTAGACCGAGCTAGAAACCAGTTGTACCCCTCCAGTCCAGTTGTACCCCTCCTGTCCAGTTGTACACCTACAGGCCTGCTGTACCCTCCAGGCCAGTTGTACCCCTCTATTCCAGCTGTACCCCTCCAGGCCAGCTGTTCCCTCTCCAGTCAGGACATGGTTCAGAGTTCAGTTTCCTCTCCTTAGATCGTGGGGAACCTGGTCTACTACCGCTACATGAACCCGGCGGTTGTGGCACCGGACGGCTTTGACGTGGTGGACCGCTCGGCGGGCTCGGCCCTGCAGCCGGAGCAGCGCCACATCCTGGGCTCCATCGCCCGCACGCTGCAGCACGCCGCCGCCAACAAGCACTTCCATGGGGACGGGTACCACGTCAGGGCCCTGAACCAGTACATCAGCCAGACGCACCGCCGGTTCAGGTAACAGACACGGTGATGTCATAGATGGCTGTGTATGTGCTAACAAGAAGTTCCTGGGTGCAGTGTGTGATGTCATGGATGTGCTAACGGGGGGGTAATGTGCTAACAGGAAGTTCCTGGGTGGGGTGTGTGATGTCATGGATGTGCTAACGGGGGTAATGTGCTAACAGGAAGTTCCTGGGTGGGGTGTGTGATGTCATGGATGTGCTAACGGGGGTAATGTGCTAACAGGAAGTTCCTGGGTGGGGTGTTTGACGTCATGGATGTGCTAACGGGGGGGTAATGTGCTAACAGGAAGTTCCTGGGTGGGGTGTGTGATGTCATGGATGTGCTAACGGGGGGGGTAATGTGCTAACAGGAAGTTCCTGGGTGGGGTGTGTGATGTCATGGATGTGCTAACGGGGGTAATGTGCTAACAGGAAGTTCCTGGGTGGGGTGTGTGATGTCATGGATGTGCTAACGGGGGTAATGTGCTAACAGGAAGTTCCTGGCTGGGGTGTGTGATGTCATGGATGTGCTAACGGGGGTAATGTGCTAACAGGAAGTTCCTGGCTGGGGTGTGTGACGTCATGGATGTGCTAACGGGGGGGGTCATGTGCTAACAGGAAGTTCCTGGGTGGGGTGTGTGATGTCATGGATGTGCTAACGGGGGGGTAATGTGCTAACAGGAAGTTCCTGGGTGGGGTGTGTGATGTCATGGATGTGCTAACGGGGGTAATGTGCTAACAGGAAGTTCCTGGGTGGGGTGTGTGATGTCATGGATGTGCTAACGGGGGGGTAATGTGCTAACAGGAAGTTCCTGGGTGGGGTGTGTGATGTCATGGATGTGCTAACGGGGGGGTAATGTGCTAACAGGAAGTTCCTGGGTGGGGTGTGTGACGTCATGGATGTGCTAACGGGGGGGTCATGTGCTAACAGGAAGTTCCTGGGTGGGGTGTGTGATGTCATGGATGTGCTAACGGGGGTAATGTGCTAACAGGAAGTTCCTGGGTGGGGTGTGTGATGTCATGGATGTGCTAACGGGGGTAATGTGCTAACAGGAAGTTCCTGGGTGGGGTGTGTGATGTCATGGATGTGCTAACGGGGGGGTAATGTGCTAACAGGAAGTTCCTGGGTGGGGTGTGTGACGTCATGGATGTGCTAACGGGGGGGTCATGTGCTAACAGGAAGTTCCTGGGTGGGGTGTGTGACGTCCCTGAACCAGAAGACAGATTCAACATGGACGAATACTCAGAGCTGCTCATCGTCAACAAGCCGGTCGTCTACATGTCTGTCAGCGAGCTGCTCAACACACACACAGTCAGTACACACACACACACACACACACACACACAGTCAGTACACACACACACACACACACACACACACAGTCAGTACACACACACACACACACACACACACACACACACACACACACACACACACACACACACACACACAGTCAGTACACACACACACACACACACACACACACACACAGTCAGTACACACACACACACACAGTCAGTACACACACACACACACACAGTCAGCGCACACACACACACAGTCAGTGCACACACACACACAGTCAGTACACACACACACACACACAGTCAGTACACACAGTCAGTACACACACACACACAGTCAGTACACACAGTCAGTACACACACACACACAGTCAGTGTACACACACACACACACACACAGTCAGTACACACACACACACACACACAGGTAGAGAAAAAAACGATTAGAAATAGTCAAAAGATGAATCGACAATGAAATTAATCAGTTTTATGTTGTGTGTCTGTCTCTCTCTCTCTCTGTGTGGGTGGATGTGTGTGGGTGTGTGTGTGTGTGTGTGGGTGTGTGTGTGTGTGTGTGTGTGTGTGTGTGTGTAGTTGTTGTTGGATCATCAGGAGGTTTTGTGTCCCGACCCCTCCGATCCTCTCAGGCTGCTGCTCAACGACCTCGGATCAGTCCCCACCCTGCAGGAGCTCACTGGTACTACAACTACTACTAATACTACTACTAATACTACACCCTGCAGGAGCTCACTGGTACTACAACTACTACTAATACTACTACTAATACTACACCCTGCAGGAGCTCACTGGTACTACAACTACTACTAATACTACTACTAGTACTACACCCTGCAGGAGCTCACTGGTACTACAACTACTACTAATACTACTACTAATACTACACCCTGCAGGAGCTCACCGGTACTACAACTACTACTAATACTACTACTAATACTACACCCTGCAGGAGCTCACTGGTACTACAACTACTACTAATACTACACCCTGCAGGAGCTCACTGGTACTACAACTACTACTAATACTACTACTAATACTACACCTGCAGGAGCTCACCGGTACTACAACTACTACTAATACTACACCCTGCAGGAGCTCACCGGTACTACAACTACTACTAATACTACTACTAATACTACACCCTGCAGGAGCTCACCGGTACTACAACTACTACTAATACTACTACTAATACTACACCCTGCAGGAGCTCACCGGTACTACAACTACTACTAATACTACTACTAATACTACACCCTGCAGGAGCTCACTGGTACTAAAACTACTACTAATACTACTACTAATACTACACCCTGCAGGAGCTCACCGGTACTACAACTACTACTAATACTACTACTAATACTACACCCTGCAGGAGCTCACCGGTACTACAACTACTACTAATACTACTACTAATACTACACCCTGCAGGAGCTCACCGGTACTACAACTACTACTAATACTACTACTAATACTACACCCTGCAGGAGCTCACCGGTACTACAACTACTACTAATACTACTACTAATACTACACCCTGCAGGAGCTCACTGGTACTACAACTACTACTAATACTACTACTAATACTACACCCTGCAGGAGCTCACCGGTACTACAACTACTACTAATACTACTACTAATACTACACCCTGCAGGAGCTCACCGGTACTACAACTACTACTAATACTACACCCTGCAGGAGCTCACCGGTACTACAACTACTACTAATACTACTACTAATACTACACCCTGCAGGAGCTCACCGGTACTACAACTACTACTAATACTACTACTAATACTACACCCTGCAGGAGCTCACCGGTACTACAACTACTACTAATACTAATACTACACCCTGCAGGAGCTCACCGGTACTACAACTACTACTAATACTACACCCTGCAGGAGCTCACCGGTACTACAACTACTACTAATACTACACCATGCAGGAGCTCACCGGTACTACAACTACTACTAATACTACACCCTGCAGGAGCTCACCGGTACTACAACTACTACTAATACTACACCCTGCAGGAGCTCACTGGTACTACAACTACTACTACTACTAATACTACACCCTGCAGGAGCTCACCGGTACTACAACTAATACTAATACTACACCCTGCAGGAGCTCACGGTACTACAACTACTACTAATACTACTACTAATACTACACCCTGCAGGAGCTCACCGGTACTACAACTACTACTAATACTACACCCTGCAGGAGCTCACCGGTACTACAACTACTACTAATACTACACCCTGCAGGAGCTCACCGGTACTACAACTACTACTAATACTACTACTAATACTACACCCTGCAGGAGCTCACCGGTACTACAACTACTACTAATACTACTACTAATACTACACCCTGCAGGAGCTCACCGGTACTACAACTACTACTAATACTACTACTAATACTACACCCTGCAGGAGCTCACCGGTACTACAACTACTACTAATACTACTACTAATACTACACCCTGCAGGAGCTCACCGGTACTACAACTACTACTAATACTACTACTAATACTACACCCTGCAGGAGCTCACCGGTACTACAACTACTACTAATACTACTACTAATACTACACCCTGCAGGAGCTCACCGGTACTACAACTACTACTAATACTACTACTAATACTACACCCTGCAGGAGCTCACCGGTACTACAACTACTAGCCGCAACGGTGCCCTTGATTAGCTTTTCGTGCTAACAGGCTAACACTAGCTGCGACGGTGCCCTTGATTAGCTTTCTGTGCTAACAGGCTAACACTAGCTTTCTGCTCCTCAGGAGACTCGTCCTCGGCAGCAGATCCAGGATCTGAGGTTTCTCTCACTCTCACCAACAAGTTTGACATCTTCAGCGAGTCGGAGGACAAACCAGACGCCAGAGGACTGCTGCTCAGGTAGCTTAGCATTGTAGCCTGTTAGCACACTAGCACGGTAGGTGAAGGATAGAAGTTAGCGAGAACCATTCAAATGGAAAGAGATTAGGTAGCTTAGCCTGTTAGCATGTTAGCTTAGCTTTGTTGATTCTTTTCTTTCAGCACAAAGCAGCTGATCATCGATGTGATAAGGACGCAGTCAGGTGACTCTCTGAGAGACATACTGAGAGCCTCTGGGTCACATGACCAGGTACACACACACACACACACACACACACACACACCTGCAGACACAGAGACACACACACACACAGAGACACACATTCACACACACACACACACCTGCAGACACAGATACATACACTCACAGAGACACACACAGTTCCAGGTGACTCAGCAGGTAAACAACCCATAGTGATCATGTGATGGTAGACGTCTGTTGTGTGATTCAGTGTAAATGAATGGAAACACCTTAAATGTCTCCAACCAATCAGATGTCCCCGTCTGACCCTAAACCAGCGTGTGATGTCATCACCACAGGTTGCTGCTAGCTTAGCTCGTGTCTCCCCTCCACAGGAAGCGTGTCATGATTGGCTGATGCAGCGGCGAGCTCAGCAGGACGCCCGCACGCCGAACAAGATGAAGAGGAACGAGTCGCTGGTCGCCAACGGTAACCTGAGTTTGGAGGAGAAGAAGAGGAAGATTCTGAGATGTCTTCGTCGTCTGGAAGGACTCGGAGTCCTGAGACCCCCCAACGCCGAGAACCACATCCTGCAGATGATTGCCAAGGTTACACACACACACTCACAGAGACACACAAAGGTACACACACACACACTCACAGAGACACACAAAGGTACACACACAGAGACACACACACACACACTCACAGAGACGCACAAAGGTACACACACACTCACAGAGACACACAAAGGTACACACACACTCACAGAGACACACAAAGGTACACACACAGAGACACACACACACACACACACTCACAGAGACACACAAAGGTACACACACACACACACACTCACAGAGACACACAAAGGTACACACACAGAGACACAAGTGATCACTTTTTTTGGAGAATTAAGGTGGAAAATAACAATAGTAATTATGATGATGATGATGATGATGATGATCCCTCAGGACATCCGTCAGCAGCGCGTGCACCGCCAGCGGCGGGGGGCGGAGCTTCAGAAACTGCGTCAGACTCTCCGCTGCCTGCAGGATAAGAGCAGCTTCCACAGCGAGCAGGTGGACTACTACAGACATTACATCACTTCCTGTCTGGATCAGCTGGCACACAGCAGGTAACACACACACACACACACACACACACAGAGACACACAGATAGAGGTCTCATGTTGTTATTGGCTGTTTGTTACAGTAAATCGACCAATAAGAAGAAGCTTCCTGCTCTGAGCTACAGCGCCGCCCGGCTGCAGGAGAAAGGAGTTCTACTGGAGATACAGGACCTGCCCCCTGCTCAGTGAGACACACACACAGAGACACACACACACA